>JAQMYG010000023.1:34153655-34164358 GCA_030014215.1 Clariallabes teugelsi | reverse complement strand
CTATCCCAAGTTCACTTGGCGAAAGAACGTGTTTGGGGCGGGGGGGGAGACAAAACTCAGCAGACTCCTCCTCCTTTTTAATCTTGGAGTAACATCATTATTTCTGCCTGCAGATGTGAGATTTTTGTGCCGTCAGTGGGTGGGGTCACAGATATTTTAAACACCTGTGTTGGCAATGTTGTGACTCATTAATTGTGCGTCTCTCTCTCCAGCTGGAGCTGCAGTCTCGTCTCACGAAAGTCCACTCGCTGTCTCTGTCCTCTGATTCGACTGAGGAGTCTTTCTGCACCGTGCGGCAGGATCAGGTGAGCGCTGTTCACAATGATTTTACTGTTTATTATTACTGTCAGGTTATACTGTTTAGGCGTAACTGAAATTCGACTGGGCATGGTGCGTTAAATCTATAGTAATATTTAGAAATGTTTAGAGTTAAATTGTGTTTCAGAACAACAGGTCGGTGTTTTATTACTCTTACACTACAGCAGTTTACCAACTTCTCACTTTTAGTTCTCACTTATAGTTTTAAATCTTTTAGTAGCGCTAAAATCGTTCCCTGTGAACAGACCTTTAGCATGCAAACGATAACTGATCAGAACATAACACTACTGTTAAAGCTGCTGTTAAAGAGAACTAATCAACACTGATTTGATCAATCAGGATCCAGAATTTAAGTGGTGTAATGAGATAAAGACCGCACTGTAGATTGATCAGATCATCAGACTCGGAGTAGTCAGAGCTGATGCGTCTGAGAGGAGCTGGTTTTATCCGTGTGTGTATTTACACCTTGTGTGTGTCTTCCCATCAGAGCTGTGAGACGCGCAGCAGGCTGTCCATCGCAGAGTCTATGGCCGAGTATTTTGACGCCACTGAAGTGTTGGTGTCTGAGAGTCTGTCGGAAAATGAGGCATCTGACGAATCGGGACTGAGCGACGTCACCACCAGCAACTCCGAGCCAGAGGAAACGCACGGTACCTCGTTAATTAATGCTCTAATCTATCAGACAGGAAATAATTTGTCACAAATGGATGGTTCACAAGGAGGAGTTCATTTGAATTAATTATCAGTAATAAACTTTAATATTATTTTAAAATACTTAAAATACTTAAAATACTTAAATTTAATATCTATAAATGTTTTGTCCTGTTTTTTTTTTTTTTTTTTTCCCCTCTGCCTGTGTGTCATGGTGCAGCGCCAGTGGGCATGCAGTACCGCGTGAGCGTGTCGAGCGCCCCGCACGTTCTCTCCAGCGTGCCGAAGGAGACGGGCCGGCGAACGGTCCTGCCCGCTCACTGCGCCGATAACAGCCACATCGGCATCCTCAGCATCCTCTACAACAACATCGGGAAGGACCTGTCCCGCGTCTCCATGCCCGCCGCTCTGAATGAGCCGCTCAACTTCCTGCAGAGGGTCAGCGAGGAGCTTGAGTACTCACAGCTGCTGGACATCGCCAACCACACTGATGACCCCTACCAGAGAATGGTACGATCCTGTAGGGTTCACCAGGATGGGTTCTATAGGGCATCATACAGTCTAGATCGGTGTTATTTCTCATCTGTGACTCATGATTCTGTAATGGCTCACGTGATTTGCTATTTAACACGGTTTCATTTACAGGTGGTGAAAATTAACTAGGCAAAATTTAATTGCTATAGACCTTTGACCATCACTCAAGCCATGATGAAGACTAAATAGACGATAGTAAACAGGATTTCATATTTCTCGTGTCAATAGTACATGCAGACTAAACAAAGATGGGCGACCGCTTGACGGTTCAGTAGCGAACTAAGATCGCAGCGCGTTATGAAGTGTGGAATTCCATTGTTCTCGTGCAGCGGTGGTGGCGTACAGTGAAAGGGCAGAATGCAACACCCTGTCTGAAGACAGAAAAAATTGTCATGCAAAGCTGATGGCCACACACTCGGTGAATGATGCAAGAAGTGGCTGGTGCCTGCTTTGAAATTTCAAGATTTGCGTTTATTTTCGTATCTAACAAAGTATATGTTGTGTTAGAACTGTTTTTTTTTTTTTTTCTTCTTCTTTTTTTTTTTCTGAGTACGAGACGTGCGTGTGAAGAATGTGTGGTACATGCGTTAAAACAGTGCAGCTGATTGTTTTAAGGTTCTTGTGTAAGTGAGAGGCATTCCTTATCTGATCTGATGATGATGGAAGCATTCTTGTTAAACCTTTTCTTTTAACGTGACAATTTTCACGTTCTGAACCAGAACCCTGACGCTGCTACACACTGAATCTGAATGAATGTTTTTATAAATTTTTAATAAACACTTAGTATTTGGGGGAGGAAGTGAAGTAGAACATAGTGGTGTTTTGCAACGTAACATCTTTAGAAAAGAGATGCGTGTATGTTAATGTGTCTGATGGGTTGTTTTTTTTTTTTTTTTTTTTTTCCTTTTTCCTTTCTGTGCTTCAGGTTTACATGGCAGTTTTCTCCATTTCGGGTTATGCCTGGGCCTCATGGAGGAATCGCTACAAGCCCTTTAATCCAGTGCTGGGGGAGACCTATGAGAGTATTAGAGAGGAGCGCGGCTTCCGCTACGTTGCCGAGCAGGTACACTCACCATTATGCTCCCTATTTTCTACTCACTCGTCTGTCCCTTCCCCTACTTTCTACCCCATAGTCCTAATCCAGTGTTTCTCCTAGAAAATCTAGTGTTTTTCAGGCATGGTGGCGAGATGATTGAGATGTTGTGCACAAACTCCTAAAATTTCTTTTTCTTTCTCGTACACAACACGACTTTTGGTGGATAACTTCCCTGAGTGTACTACAGAAATGTGCTGATAACTTCTTTATTGCATGAGTGTAGTTTAAAATATGTCTAATAAAAAAATTTATAGAATACACAATTAAAGGCCCAATATTTATTCTGAGTGTGCTACAGATCCATGCTGATTTGGAGAGACTAAGTGTTTGCTGGTTAAGACACCTGACTTGCTTTTATTTTGACACGCTGACAGGCTGCACGTCGTTACAGTTCTTTCGACTGCATGTGTCCTGATCCTTCTTCAAACCATACAATGTTAGGTTTTCACATCACACGTGTATAAAATGAGTGTGAATATCAAGCGAATGTTGAGCCAACTTTATTACAGTAAGCTGAGTGATAGCAGGTTAGACGGGTGCTGAAAAACACGTCTGGATGGGGAATTCCACCCTGTCGCTTTATTCTGACAGTATTACATATCGACTGTATGAGCCAGTTCTCCCTGACCCTCCACTTATTAGTTATACATGAACTGTAGTATTCAGCGATCACACCATGTGATCAAAACTACCTCCTGTGTACACGCATTCAGCTCTAGTCCGCCACATCTAAAAGGAAGTGCTGGTATTCAGTATTGCAGACATTACCTTCTGACTGTTTCAGTATATTGGACATTATTAGAGGGGGCGGGTGGGGGGGCTGGATCACTAACTATCTGTTGGTTCACTGTAATCTTTTTCTTTTTGTGTGACTTTAACAAGGAACCCTTTCAATGACTTTTGGTTTTGCCTCATTTTGAGGATTGCATGGAAATGTGACATTGTATTGTCACACTGCTGCAGCCTTTTTAACGTTTTTCTTCACTGGGCCTGTTGTTGCAGTACAGTTACTAAAGAACAGTCACTACACACACACACTCAATATTCTAAAGAGAGAAGCTTTGTCTGCGTATATGACAATTCTATGTCTACTCGTATTTCAAGACCTCGCTCGTTTAAATTTAAATGTATTACAAATTTTTGCTTGTCTTGCAAAACGCTTGTAGACCAAGTTACTCGCAATCTGAGGTTTTACTGTATAGTGCAGACGTTATAGTTTTTTATTTATTTATTCCCCCCCCCCTCCTTTTCCTTCTCCCCCCCAAACCTGCAATGCATGGTGGGATATTGGGAGTATATATTATCAGATGATTTTATAAAATATAATGTTCCCTAGTGTAATATGAAGGCAGCATGTTTCTGGATGTATCCAGTTACTTTGATTTATATCTTGATCATGTGACTTTATTATAAAGCAGTCTGCTGGTGTTTAAATGCATTTGAAGATCTGATTAACGTGTGTGTGTGTGTGTGTGTGTGTGTGTGTGTGTGTTACAGGTGAGCCATCACCCTCCTGTTTCTGCCTGCCATGCCGAGTCTGAGAATTTCACATTCTGGCAAGGTGAGTGTTTCACCTGGGATTGATTTAGTTACCTCTAAACAAATTTGTTTGCTTACTGACATCTGATGCATGATTATTTCCTAAATGCTAGTCCATGTAGACAAAAGCGTCAGACTGTTCAAAGTGTTCTCTTTTCCATCCTTTAGATCAGAGGTGGAAGAATAAATTCTGGGGGAAGTCGGTAGAGATCATTTCAACAGGCCTGGTGAATGTCACACTGCCCAGGTGAGAGCTTCACAAATTGGTTGTAGTCTGTGGTTCCGGCTGCAGGCTGGAGTTTAGCTGTGAGGGAAGCAGTGATGCGAAATGTGAATTTTAAATATTGTTATTGAATCTGGAGTATATTAGTGGAACTAGAGTAACTATGCACTTGTGTGAGTGAATGTGTTTGAGTTCCTCTGTGCTTGTTCCAGGTACGGAGATCATTACGAGTGGAACAAGGTGGTGACCTGCATCCACAACGTCTTCAGTCAGCAGCGCTGGCTCGAGCACTATGGCGACGTCGTGATCCGAAACCTGAAGAGCGACGTCTGCTCCTGCAAAATGACCTTTGTTAAGGTGAGTGCGTGTAAGACCCCGATTCATACATTCACAGCGCACATGTGCATTTGGTTAACAATAACTGATCATTTAGCTCTGACTTGACTCTCTGCACTGTGACTCTCTATACAGTCTCGCTACGGTGATGGAGAAGACAAAAACCAGGTACAGGGTGTGGTTATGGATCAGGCAGGGAACGTGGTGCATCGTTTCGGTGGCTCATGGCACGAAGGCATCTTCTGCGACACTCTACCCAACCCACAATGCCTCTGGAAGCCCAGTGAGTCTCGTCACCGTTTCTCCTCTCTGCAGCATCAGCTGCTGTTTTGGTGGAATAATCTGCTTCAGTCTGCAGTGAATATATCAACTCCTGTAATCTGACATTTTTAATCTGTGACCTTCGTTCTCTGTTCCTTTGTAATCCACAGATTCTCAGCCTGAAGATTATTTTGAGTATTATGGGTTCTCTCGTTACGCCAGAGAGCTTAACGAGCTCACGCCTGAACTGAAGGAGATCCTGCCACCTACAGACACGCGCCTTCGCCCTGACCAGAGGTGTGTATTTACATCAGCACAGTGTGTCCGCAGAGCTCATAACGAAACCTGAGTTTCAAGTTGCATCTTTTACCGTGTTGTGGCCTCACTCCGGAGTTTTACATCAAACTGGATGTGATAAGTGATGCTTTGTAACTTTGGAGGTCTGAGATGTTACATTTGCAACTTGGGATTGGAGTCTGAAGCATTGCTGTGCAACTGCGTGGGGGGAGGGGGGGGGGGGGGGGGAGGCTTAAGTGTTGCGATGTAACTGAAGGGGTCAGGGGTGGACGCTGATGTGGTGTAACTAAGCATGGGGGGTGAAGGTTGAAGCATAAATCTTACTGACTTTTCTTTCCCCAGGCTTCTTGAGGAAGGTAAAGTGACTGAAGCAGATAAGTTGAAGGACGAGGTGGAGGAGAAACAGCGGGACCGGAGGAAAGAACTGGCAAAGAGAGGAGAAGAGCACATCCCTCGTTTTTTCAGGTGAGCCTTATGTTTTTCATTATTATTATGATTAGTCATAGATCATTTTAGAGAGATGAACTCTAGTCTGAAATTAGCCCGAGCTGAGTTTGAGCCTTAGCACTATGATTCTTCTGAATCTCACAAGGACTGGGTGATCTTCATGTAATCAGTACGTGTGTCTGTGTTAAAGAGGATCGAGCACTTACCCTGTAAAAACACACTAATTAATTTCTCATTTCTGTGCGCTAATGAGTCATTTTGGCAGAGTCATAAAAAAAAACAAAAAAAAAAAACAGATTAGTGACCGAGTCGCAATGTTTTCCCACACGGCCTACCCGACATGGTGTTGTAGCGATTGTGGGGAAATCCAGCTAAAGCTTTGCAACCTCCAAATTCATGATTGCCTTTTTGTTTTTCCCCCTTAAGGAAAACGGTGGATGAGGCAGGCCGGGAGATTTGGGGCTTTAACGGAACCTACTGGAAGATCAGGGAAACCCCTGGATTTGCAAACACTAATAATCTGGAACTGTGGTGACCTCGACGGGTGTAGATTAATTTTTTTTATTTTAATTTTTTCCTTTTTTTTTTGTAATAAGTGCAATATGCATCACGTCTGCTGAATCAAAAATCCTCTAAAGACTCGACACGGAACCGATTCGGATTTATGCGATTTGAATCGGCTTGTGGACGAAGGGATGATTGGAATGGAATGGCGTGCTGATGAGCCGTGCATGTGTGCGGTGACAACGCCCGTGAGGAGCAAGTGAATACTGATATTTATTTATTTCCATGATGCTCCTCTTGCCTTATTCCTCAGCGTAGACATTATTGATCATTTGTGTAAGGTTGTTCAAAACGTTTTAGTTTTTATCTTGGGTGTTTTATTTTTAAAATGTCCTGTACTGTTAAAGGAAAGGTTTATTCAGGTCTACTTTTTTCTTCTTTCTTTTCTTTGTGTTTTGGTTGTTTACACTTAAGTACTGTAACTGGCACATGACTCCTTACTATGTTCTTTATGAAGATGAATATGACGATGAAGCGCATTTGAACACATCTGACCTCTACCCTGTGTGTCAGCCCTGCTGATTATGTAAATAGGCCTTGTCTCGTTAAAGCAAAGTGTAGCTGAAACTGGTGTCCCATGTTTCGCTGGCTGGAATGAATCTGTGTGTTTTGTGTGTGTACCTTTCAGCTGCACAGGCTAAAGGAAAAGAGAAGCTGTGTGTTTTTAGTGAAGAATTTGATTGTATTTATACACAATTAACTGAATAAAACTTAGGGGAAAATAAACCATTAATGTGTCCATGATTTATTTCTTTGTTAATTTAAGAGGTTTCCTACTGTCTGAGAAACATCACACAATGCTGTCAAGTGCGCAAAAAAAAAAAAAAAAAAATCTTTTGGCCTCTGTGTACTTAATGCAGTACCTTGATTTTACTATTCATTTACAAATGAACCCAGCAGTGTGTCAAGGTTTTTACTTGTACAGTTTCGTTCCTGATATTATGCCTTGTCTAAAGTTTGTTTCTTTAGGTGTTCAATTGAGTCAGGGCTTGATTGATCAGGAGGAACATGGAGTAAACAAAGGTGTGCTGTTTAGTTGCTGTATAATTCCTAACTTATGCTGATGTTCCCTGATATCACACAAAAGCTACTTTCTGCACCACAGATCCTCAACCTGTGAGAAGAGTTCATTAATTAATCACGATTAAACCCTGTTACATCTTCATTCCTAATAATTACAGACAGCTGTCTTTATGAAGGTGGCATGGTGTTTAGTACGAGTAGGGTCCAGGGTTCGACTCCTGTGTGTGGAGTTTGTAGCGTACTCCAGTTTCCTCTCATGGGCCAGAAGTTATACCCCATCTCATGCCCGGAGTCCCCTGGTATAGGTTTCAGGCCAAGGCAATAGGAGATGAATTTCTTTAATGAGGTGTGAAAAAGTTAACATGCCCCTTTACAGTCTAGTAGTTTACTTACTCTCACTCATCGTCTATACTGCTTTATCCTGTATTCAGGGTCGCAGGGACATGGAGCCTATCCCGAGACTTGGGGCACAAGGCGGGATACACTCTGGACAGGGTGCCAATCCATGGCAGGGCGCACACGCACAACCATTCACACACTACGGCCAATTTGGGAACAACAATTAGCCTAAACTGCAGGTCTTTGGACTGTCTTTGGAAACCGGCGTACCCAGAGGAAAGCCACCAAGCACGAGGAGAACATGCAGACTCCCTGCACACAGAGAATCCGGAACCCGGAGGTGCAAGGAATCGAACCCGGACCCTGGGAGGTGAAAGGCGACTGGGAAAAACATACAGCTTTATAACTTTAATATGGATATAGGGACTGTTAAATAGATTTAAGATGCATAAATGGGCCAGGGTTATCTTTTAGTTTTAAAGAGAAACAACATGCAGGTTTCCAGGTTCAAGTGACTCATATGTACTAAAAGTACTAAATCTGTGTGATGGAAGTCTCTTTTCTGAGTGATTCTGTTGATATCAAAGTAAACTAACAAATATTTTCATAATATTCATTATTATAATGTATATCTTCTTGAGACCCGAATGTCCTCATATAATGACATGAGACCAACTTCATTGTCTATACTGTATATCTATGTAAGATCCTCATATGAGGACTGTTAAGGTATAATACTTTTGAAGAGCTTCTTCCTTTTTGGAGACATAAAGTTAATATGTTCAATGTGCTAATAAAGAGAAATGGTGAGGGGAATTTGGAGCATACACAACAGGAGATTTCGGGTCTCGGTGGGATATAATAATAAAACTTTATATCCAATGAAATTTGAAGAGATTCCAGCCAAACAAGACTCTTATGTTATAGTGAGTTTAAATTCAATACAAGCTTGATGACCTTTCCAATATTGCGGACGCGATGACTCAGCTAGCACAGCGGCTAATCTGAACGCACCCGCACATCAGCTCGTGTACTGTTCAAAGTGTTCACGCGCGTGGAAGCTGAAGCGTCAAGAAGGGGTGAAGGGGCGGAGCTCACCTGCGCGTGCGCGATGGAGATTTGTGACCTACACTAGATTTTGATTCCATCCTTTGATCTGTGGCACGCGCGCGCCAGCGGCTGTAGTGATTGATGTCCGATTGATGTTTAAGCCGGAAGACGCGGCGGGTGACGGCTGCGGCTTGGAGCGCGCGCCTCTGAGCACCGTGAGTAAAAACGCGCGAGTGTAAAACCTAACCTCAGGACACTGGGATGAACCGCCAGTTTTGCTGTTTAACACACATACGAAGCTCTTGTGCTGCGCTGTTTCTGTTTATAATCTGTGCATGCATGCATGAAAATGTGTGTGTGTGTATGTGCGCGCGCGTGCATGCGTGCGTTTGTGTGTGTGTGTGTTGACACTCCATACGCGTATGTCACTACAGCACTGCGTGGTGATAAACAGAGTGTGTGCCAGGTGCACGCCCCCCCTGCCTTGCTTTTCATTGATCTTTCACACACTTGTTAGAGAAACTGTTAATCTCTTCAACACTCATGAGTAATGTGCATTTAGCTGCTTCCATTTCATCAAATGCACCCGATGCCAGAAATATTGGCATCCTTCAGTACACATATTATACACACTAAATAATTTTATATAAACACAGTGTCTGGGCTGCGCACACACTCATGTATCCTTTCATACTTGTGTAATTTATAGTATTAATGGTACTATTTAGGCACTGTTGTGTTGGTGATGTGGGATATTATCAAATAAATAACCGTGGTATTGCTCATTATTGCTCATATTGTACATATTTTAATTGCACCGTGGGGAGTCCAATTAAATGTTCAAAAGGTAGATTGTCTGTTCCTGTGCTTTGGCTGTCCTGGTGTTCGGTGCTCTGTAGTGCTGACCAGATGGAAAAAGTTCAAGGAGAAGATGGCTTGGATGTGAGGGGTCTAAAGTGAGCCTTTTTGTTGAGCCCTTTTCTTCACTCGGGGTATATATAATTTTTGAAGAGTGGGAAAACGAGCACCAACAATTCTTTCAGCAGTCCGAACCATCCTTTGTAGTCTTATGAGTCCTGTTCTTCCTTTCCTGCGACTGTACTTGAAGAGAAAGGACAACAAAGCAGGACGTTCAAAGTTCTTGCAGTTTTCTGGACAGACTGAGCTTCACGTCTTAAAGCGATGACGGACTGTTGTTTTTCTTCACTTGATTACATTTGTGTTATTTCATAGTCGTCAGTATTGTAGAAAATTAACACAAGAAAGAAAAAAAACATTACATTAATAGGCGTGTCCAAGTGTTTGCTGGCATTGTACATCAGCGTTCTGTAAAGTCTACTCATGCACCAAAATCCTGTTTGTTTCCTAAAGCTAAAAATGCATAATAAATATAATAAACATGACCAGATGGTTCGGTCCAACAACTGAAACAGAAGAATAGCTCAATGCTTTCCTGAGTTTCCTGATCAGTATTATTGTAACACTATTCTATTCTCTGCCACGCAGTATTTTTATTGTAAAATTCATACGAGGGTGTGTTTCATAGAGCTACAAACAAATCCTGCTGACTGTTTATTTTAGGGACGTGAGTAGAGTATTTACACGCAGTGCCGAGTCTCAGACACACAGCGTCACTCGGTTACAGCGAGGATCAGAGTCTGAGATAAGACGCAGAACAGCGTGCAGTGGTGTTTATGGTCATGCAGGGTGTTTCAGAGAGCTTCAGTGCTCAGAGCCTGCGAGGAGAAGAGCATCATTAATGTATAGATTAATCACGTGACGTGAGCACAGAGCTGCATCCGGGAGACAATCAGGACGTGCTGGGGGTAATAATGACCCAGTACAGTGTGTGTGTGGGAATGAACAGAGTGAAGGATGTCGTCAATGTCAAACTGGAACAGACCATTCTTGAGTATCAGGGGAGGCAATAACATATTGGATGTAACCCTTCAGGTACAGAAATGGCATGTTCCAATGTCTCTAATGGTTTTTTTAATATTGCAATGTACAGAATTTTTTAAATAA
>JAQMYG010000023.1:34118093-34139502 GCA_030014215.1 Clariallabes teugelsi | reverse complement strand
AGCAGAGAGTGGAGAGATCCCCAAGACTCTGACTCAAATGTACACACACTTCCTCATCATTCAGATAAACATCATAAAGAAAAAGTACACGAAGAACAGTAAGACACATGAAGAAATTGTCCTGAAACTGGGGAAAGTGGCTTGTCAGCAGCTGATGAAAGGCAACCTGGTCTTCTGTGAGAAAGACCTGATGGAGTGTGGCATTGATGTGACAGAAGCATCAGTGTATTCAGGTGTGTGTACACAGATCTTCAGAGAGGAGTGTGAGCTTCACCAGAGTAAAGTGTATTGCTTTGTTCATCTAAGCATTCAGGAACATCTCGCAGCTCTGTATGTGCACCTGACCTTCAGGAACGAAAAGAGAAATGTTCTTGAAACGCCAATAAAATTAGCTCAGAACATCTCTGATCTACACAAATGTGCTGTAGATCAGGTTTTACAGAGTGAAAATGGGCATCTGGATCTTTTTCTTCCCTTTCTTCTGGGTCTCTCACTGGAGTCCAATCAGAGCCTCTTACAAACCATTATGACACAATCAGAAAGTAATTTTCACAGTAGCCAGGAAACAGTTTATTACCTCAAAAAGAAGATCAGAGAGAATCCCCCAACAGAGAAATCCATCAATCTGTTCCACTGTCTGAATGAACTAGATGATCATTCTCTAGTTGAGGAAATCCAATGCTATCTCCAATCTGGAAATTTCCAACAAAGCAATCTTTCTTCTTCTCAGTGGTCAGCTGTGGTGTTTGTGTTACTGACATCAGCACAGGAACAGGATGAGTTCATCCTTAAAAAATATACCAACAAACACTGTACAGCAGAGGAGATTCTCCTGAAGCTCCTGCCTGTGGTTGCAGCATCCAGAAGAGCTGAGTAAGGAATGCTGAATATAACTGTTACACTGGTAATGTTAGCAACAGAGAAGATAAAATACCTTTTTCAAATACTGATGGATTTTGATGCACTCTTGAAATAATGATGCTGGATATACGGACAGATATGGCATCACTACTGTATTTCAAGAGTGATGCTGGATCTGACTATATCCAGTGTCACTATTTCAAGAGTGCATAAAGATCGTGATGCTGGATATACCGTCAGATCCGTAGGTATTTGGACAGTGACAAAATGTTTCTATTTTTTTCTCTATGCACCATCACAATTTGAAACTAATTAAGTGAACCACGACAGAAGTAAAGTTTTTTAAAAGTAAATGGATGATTAACTGATAATCTGCTCAATGGCCAGTTGTGGCATTTTTTTGTGGTTATTTTAAGATATTTAAGGATATTTTAAGGAGATAAAATTTAAGATTTGGATTTGATTCAATTTCTGGATTTGAACTTTTTGAAGCCATTCATGGGAGCTCTTAACAGGCATCAGTGATCGCAAAGGGTTTATTCCAAGTGTTAAAAATAATCTTTGTAACAAATGACTGCAATTCCTAAACAGTTAATACAGCATTTTATTTAATTGCTCGCACTAAAGGTTAAAGTCTGAACTTCAATCAAATCTTGATTGCTTTATTTCAAATCCACTTTGGTTGTGTACAGAGGCACAGAAGTGCGCCACTGTCCAAATACTTTTGTTTTATTCATGCTGCATGTCTTTTCTACACATTACGTAATTCATTAAGCAGCATGTTACACAATGAGCAACTTAGATTTGTTATATTTAATATTTGTATTTTAGGAATATTTTTAAAACCTGTATAGCTGTACATTAGTTTAATTTCACTGTTTTTATATTTCTTTACAGCTTTATTGAATGTGAAGTAAAAAACAGAGGCTGTGCAGGTTTGGCCTCAGTGCTTAGCTCTGAATCCTGTTGTCTCAGAGAACTGGATCTGTCTGCGAATAGATTCAAAGACTCAGGACTGAAGCATCTTGCTCCTGGAGTGGAAAATCCTCATTGCAAACTGAGGACAATGAAGTGAGATAATCTCTCTCTGAGAGTTACATCTAAGACCTTCACCTAAGACCTTATACATGAATATTGTTTTATAAATTACGACTACAAACAGTCGTCCCATTCCATTTCTGTCTATTTTATTTACTGTGATGTCTTATATTTAACATAATCCCATAATTTTATCTAATCTGTGTATTTTGAGACAGTGAAGACAACCTCTGTCTCTCTGCAGATTGTGTAGTTGTCGTTTCTCAGCTAAAGGCTGTGCTGTTCTGACTTCAGCTCTGAGATCAAACCCCTCACACCTGAGAGAACTGGATATGTCTAGGAATTTTCTCAGAGACGCTGGAATGAAGTGTCTCTCTTCTGTACTGGAAAATCCTTGCTGTAAACTGGAGACGCTGAGGTAAGATTGTCTCTCTGAAAGTTATGCCAGGATTTACTGAATTACACTCAATGAGCACATTTTAACTGTTTTAACTCATATGTTTTCAGCATTATAAGTGTCTTTTGTGATTGAAACACTAGTTTACTAGTCACTAGTCAGATCTATCAATTACTGAAAAACGTTTTAGTTTTGCATTGAGTTTCTGTGGTTTTCATCATCTATGTTGTGTGTTTGTTGGTAGTCAATAAAAAGAGGAAGTAAAATGTCCTGTAAGATTACTGTACATTGGGTCAGCAGTGGATGAGTCTGGTTTGCCAGGGAAATTCAAGGCTTGGATTTACGTACCAACATGAAATCCTTCCAAATCTTCTCTGGCCACTGATGATCTGTGAAGTCCCATTGTTCACTTTAGTGTTAAAGCTCCTGGAGTACTTTGTGATGGCCACACTCAGGCTTGATCCGGTGATAACATCTGGGGTGAGAAGACAAATGGACCTGATGGAACTCACAGTTCCCTGGGAGGATCAGATAGAGGAGGCCCATGAGTGGAAGAGAGCTAAGTACCTCCGACTGGTGGCTGAGTGGCGAATGCAAGGAAGAAAAACACGCTGAAAGCCAACTGAAACAGGGCAATTCCTCTACTGGGCGATTAAGGTGCCGGGAATAACAGGATTACATGGTAGAAGAACCACAAAGAGCATCCTGGAAATGGCCAAAAAGGCTTCATGGTAGCTGTGGATAAAGAGGGGTGATCTATGGTTTAACATGCTACTTGGACACTGATCATTCCAGTTAGGTGGCCAGAGGAAGGGTGTCTGATCAATGACTCAAAACAACCGGTGACCCTGGGTCTGATGTGACCATCTACTGTAGGTGTACTGTAGAACTTGAGCATTATAATGAACTATGAAATAATTTAGGTTAGGGCAATGTCATGATTGGAGTTTTCCATGCCTAAATTGGTATGAGTTTTATCCCAGTGTAAAAGTTTTTTATTTATTTTTTTTTTTTTTATGTCACAGAAATGCCTGGGTCAGTAAGTTCCATGCTGCACAGCACAATGAATATTGCAATATTGCATACATTCATAATTGACATACCGTATGTCATAGATAGACACATAGTATTGTGGGTAGTAAAATTGCTTTGTTACTGATATATTGTTACTGATGAGGGGATGTGTCACTTATTTTTATTGAGATATAGTGTTTTTATATTGTTTGGGCTAAGGTAGTTCCGTTTTCCTCATTAGTTTATAGATCGTTTAACTTTTTCCCCCCTGACTTTCCCCTGATTTTCCACTGTCCCAAAAATCAATAATAGCCATAAGTGAACAGATTGCTGTTACTCCAATTTGCTATTACTCCCTTCTTCACTGCTTCTACTTGCCTCTGCTCCATCTCCATTAGTAGCATGCAGTATTCTTTCCTCCATAAAGGGGTCGTATCTCCCTTAATACTGATTTTTTTTCTCAAAGTATGCATCTTCTTGTAGACTAGTACTGTGAGCATGATGAAGAATATCAGATACCTGCTGATTCTTTCAACTGAAGGTCTTAATAAGGTTAATAAGGTTAATGCTCTTAATATCATGGTAAGATAGAGATACTGAGGTAAAGGGCAAATCTCACGATTCCAAATAATTGCTGAACCCAATTTTTTAATTCTTTATTTTTTTCCCTGTCTTTCCGTTTCCAGTGCAATGTTTGGAGTGCCTGTTTTCCCACATTTCCCTGGCATGTTATAGGTGTGCCACTCTATGCGTCTTAGCTTTACACTCCTGTGCAGCTAACGCTACCATGTTTATTACACAAAAGCCAGTTCCTGCCTCCCCTTATCTTTACTTTCTGTCTCTTTTTCATTTCAATACTCTGCCGCTACCGAATCTGTCATTTTCCCAATCAACTTGTCCATCTGTCAACAAGCTTTTGTATTCCCCTTAAAAATGTTTTATGGTGAGCTGCAAGCCACAAATGCACCACTGTCTTCACTTCTTCATCAGCAGTGAATAATCGGAGGACTGCTTCCAGGGGACCAAACTGGTGAACGTCTGCTGGAGTGAGATCAGGACTATAGGGAGGGTGATTTGACACCCCAAAACAAAGTTTTTGCTGACTCTTGACAGTGTGGACAGATGTATGCAGATGTGCTCTGTCATGCAAGGTCCTAACACTTTTGGATAGCAGTCCTCTGCATTTAATTAGAAGTTTAAGCTTCAGCTCTTCAATTAGCATTTCAGTGTCATGAGCACTGATTGTTGAACATTTGAAGATACTTTTTGACCCTTGTAGAATTGCTCAGGTCTCATCTGGCAAAAAACAAAGTTTTGTGTAGCATTTGTATGTTGAATTTAACACAAAGACTAATTCTTGAAAAAACATCACCTTTATTTTACTTACACTGTACTGTATTTTTCAGTTGTTCATCTGATTCATGATTTAAATAATGTATTTCATAGAGATTAAAGACTGCAGTGACTCCTGGTGAACTGATCAGTGAGTCCTGAATTGAGAGAGTAAAGAGCGTCATTGTCTCTTTGCAGGGTGGTGCACTGTGGTGTTTCAGATGAAGGTTGTGCTGCTCTGTCTTCAGCACTGCGATCAAACCCCTCACACCTGAGAGAACTAGATCTGTCTAGGAATTATTTCAGAGACTCTGGAATGAAGCATCTCTCTTCTGTACTGGAGAATCCTCACTGTAAGCTGGAGATACTGAGGTAAGGGGAAAATCTATTGTTTTGTAATTCTGACATCCCACCATGCTCTTCATTAGTAAAATGAGTTCTGAAAGCAGAAGCAAACCAATCAGCATATTTATGTAAATTATGTTCCCTGATTTATGTCGCACCACATAATGTCTGCACTCTGTTTCTGCAATCTTTAACTGTTGGACACACAGTTAGGAGGGGCCACACTATGTGTGGCCCTAGCATATGTGCGTGTCACTTGACCAGATTTTACCCAGAAATTGGTGTTAGGACTGTTTGTTTTGGAATTTTGCAGACTGGTCATGATTCCTGACATGTCTCTAATATTAACAGAAATGTGCATGCCTATTGCACTTGTTGCTAAGAACTCTGACACCTTATACCATTTCTCCTAGTCACGTGACTATGGGTGCTAGGACAGTGAAAGTGGGTTATTGTGCTTGATGCTGGATAAGCTAAGATCTCCGCACCTGTGCTGCAAAATCTAGTGGATGGCATTTCCAGAGTGCATGTGGTTATAGCATAAACAAGGAAACAACTCCATAATAATATTCATGGTTTAGAAAGTGGGAATGGGCAGAACTGATATTAAAGAGTGTGTCATTGTCTCTCTGCAGGGTGCGTAGTTGTGAGATCTCCAATGAAGCCTGTGCTGCTTTCACTTCAGCTCTGAGATCAAACCCTTATCAACTGAGAGAACTGGATCTGTCTGAAAATAAACTCACAGACTCAGGAGTGAAGTGTCTCTCTGCTGTACTGGAGAATCCTCACTGTAAACTGGAGACCCTGGGGTAAGATCATCTCTCTGATAGTCACACGACCTGCTTCTCAGTAAGACACATTTTCTAATAGTAAGCCCGAATAATTCTACTTTTGTGACTAAAGATACAATTTCAAAATGTATTATGTCTAATTACTAAGCACATACTAGTTGCTGTTTGAGTGAACCAACATCAACATTAAATGCATTTAGCAGGGCCGCCAACTCGTGCATTAAGCGTGTTATGAGTGTTCTTATGAATATAAATAGCAATGCAGTGTTTTATGTATAATAAAATTTTATGCAAATATTGTAATTTTCTCTTTCCTGTGTATAAATCAGTGTACTGCCCTCTGGGGTGTGAAAGTAGGGTGTCAGGAATGACCCCTAGAGGGTGTCTTGCACTCTGAGACATTGTTTATGTTTTGCACTTCGTTTCCCACAGTCAACGGACAACGAATCGCGAAAGTGACCGGATCTGTGGCGTGCGAATCTCTAAACTTCTTGAGACCCCCTCGTACCTGTGGACAATGGGCATTTATCTTTTCTGACATATCACACACCCACTTGACTGTAAAGCAGTAATGAGATGGTTTTTATACTACACCTACACCTCCCTGGCCATGGCCAAGAGCTCCCCTGTCAATCTCCTAAAGAGGAGTTTGTACAGTGTGAAGCCATAGTCACCTGGGGTATCACTCGAACGGGAAACAAGACTAAGTTAGAAGAAAGTCCCAGTTTCTTCCATTTTTTGTGGGTGACTTGCCACGGTATGTTTTTAGGCTTGGATTTAATCTTTCCACTAGACTTTCAGTATGAGTGGTGATGGCTGTCCAATTCTAATTCATCTGCAACAGTTGGCAAAGGTCCATCATTTGTTTGGACATAAAAAGTATTCCTTGGATCAATAGGACCAGTTCTCTGGCAATGTCTTTGATATGCCCCTTTGTGTGCGTGTGTGTGTGTGTGTGTGTGTTTGTATGTGTGAAAGTGTAAGTGATAACCCCTGAAGGGCAGCACTCAATGTCTCAGGGTCCTGTGCTTCAGGTCACAGCTGTCCTGGTTTAGTTCCATAATTAGTGTCATTATTTAAGCTTCCATGTTTAGCTAGTCTGGGTCTTGCATCTATTGTGTTCTGTTGGCTTTACGACTGTTCTGTTTATCTTTTTGTTTAGGATATCACTATATAGATTATTTTAGTTTTTGCTATCTTGGTATATGTTTGTTTAATTTTACTTTGGTCAATGTCAAAATCTGATGATCAGTTGGAACATATATATATATATGACATTGTCTTTTAAATGGCAATTTTCTTGTTTCTTAAGCTAATGATTAAGAGCTAGTGGAATCATTGGTACACCCCTTGCCTAGTTTACCTAACACCTCTCTGACCACACCAGCTAAACATCTTCTGCTCTCAGTCTCTCCCAGTCAAAATTGGTGTCCCCAAGGTTCTGTCTTAGTTCTGTCTTCCCCTTCAGTTCTTCATTTATCTTCTCCTTCTTGTACAAATATTTAGAAAATCTGGTATTCTCGTTCACAGTTATGCTGATGACATGCAGCTCTATCTGTCAGCAAAATCTGACACTGTCCTTCCACTCTCCTGTCTCACCTGCTGCTTGGATATATGGAATAAAAACATGGTTTTAGTCAAATTTCACCAACTAAATAAGAAATACGTTCTCTTCATAGGTTCAGAATCTAATCTGTCCAAGCATAATAATTTCAGGTTGTATTTAAAGTAAATGTTTCTCTATCCTTCCCAGGTTAAAAACTTAGGTAGGTTCACAGTACTTTATTATTTGAATCCTGAATTAAGAGTCTCCAGGTCATGTTTCTTCCATGTCTGGTACCATTGCTCGTCTCTACGTATTCCTTACCCCACAATCTACTGCCATTCTCACTCATGCACTAGTCACTAGTCACCCATATTGATTATTGCAGTTCACTTTTGTCTGGTCTACCACATAAACTCCTTCATAAAGCTCAGCTCATAAGCTCAGAGCCGATCCTTGATGCAGACCCATCTCTCTCTTCTGTCACACCTACAGCACATCTCACCACTGTCTTCCAGCTCTCATACAGTACATGTCCTGCACCACTCTAACATACTGTACTTCTCTGCCACGCCAGACTTCCTCATACAACACCACAGCTCCTCCCTTGGTGCCCTGTCATACGCTTTCTCTAAATCTACAAAGACACAATGCAACTCCCTATTACCTTCTCTTTACTTCTTCATCAGCATCCTCAAAACAAATACTGCATCTGTTGTACTCTTTCTAGGCATGAAAGCATATTGCTGCTCACAAATGCTCACCTCTGCCCTTAACCTAGCTTCCACTACTCTTTCCCACAGCTTCATTGTATGGCGCATCAGCTTTATTCCTCTGTAGTTGCCACAACTCTGCACATCTCCCTTGTTCTTAAAGATCTGCACCAACACACTTCTCCTCCATTCCTCTGGGATCTTCTCGCTCTCCAAGATCTTGTTATTCACACTAGTCAGAAACTTTACTGCCACCTCTCCTAAGCACTTCCACATCAGGACCAACTTCATTTCCACCAAACTGTTGTCTTAACTATCTCTATAATAATGGGTTTATTTTATTTTATTTTTTTAGCCTAATGATGGCGTCCTTCAATTCACCAGGCCTTTTGTCTGCTTGATTAGTCATGGAGTATTGAGGGAACAGGCCATATGTGGCCATGCAACTGCTTGTCAGCAATTTGTTCCACTATTTCAAAAATAAATGAATAAATAGAATAGAATTAATTTGTTCCTGATTACTATATTTACTATATTTATTTTGTTTTATGCAAAACTAATACAGCACTAAATATAAATAAAACTGTACAGGAGAGAGCAGACACTCATGTTAGTCAGACATGTTTTTACATGTCCATGTACTGTTAATGCACCTTTCTTATGGAGACTCACTGACGTGAAGGAATGGAGCTGAGGAAGATGGGTAGATGGTTAGTGTTTGGAAGGAGAGTTCTCTTTCATAATAACACTGTGTAATTCTCCTTCAGGAGTTTTTTGACTTCTGGGTTGTATGTGGAAGTTTTCACTGAAAATCTAGAGATTGTTTTTTTCTGCGCTGAACAATTATCCTAAAATTTGTTTGTACTTTGAGGTGTTTGTGAACCGAGCTTCCACTGTACTGCGAGTCTTTGTTCCAAAAAGTTGCTGCTGAACCGATGAGTGTGTCATTGTCTTACTGCAGGTTGTGTGACTGTGAAATCTCAGATGAAGGCTGTGCTGCTCTGACTTCAGCGCTGAGATCAAATCCCTCACAGTTGAGAGACCTGGATCTGTCTAGAAATAAACTCAGAGACTCAGGAGTGAAGTGTTTCTCTGCTGTACTGGAGAATCCTCACTGTAAACTGGAGACACTGAGGTAACACAATCTTTCTGAGGGGTCATATGGCCTGCTCCTCAGTAAGACTAATTTTTTCATTCTAATTTCTCTCTTATATGTTTAAATTAAAGGTACTGTTTGTTAAAAATAAATCCTGTCTGACTAGGCAAATGCTCCACTCAAGATAAATGTGTTATGTAGAATTGAAAACAGTTTGTCAGCAAAATGAGAACTCTATTTTTTCATAAGATTTTTATGAAACAAGAAGTATTGCAAACTGATAGAGAATAGTTTGTATGTATGTTTTCTTTGAGTCGCAACTGTGTTAAAAGCACAAGTGGTGAAATTTTTTGGAGAATTGTTTTGGTTATACATGAATATTGTGTGATTTTTTAAAAAAAAAATGCTGTTACCATGCTCATCTTTTATCACAATGGATAAATCAGCCTGCAGTTGTGTTTGTAGTTATTTAAATATGCATTTATTTAAATAGTGCAGTTATTTCTATTCCTAATTCCTACAATTTATTTCTAATCCATAATTGAGTTTTAATAAAAAATAGCAAGCAGTGGCAGCGAATTGGAGAAAATCAACAAAGATTCCACACAAAAACCTTATTTAATTACAAACGTTGATCATGAGAAGCACTATAAACAACATAAGAACTTTAGTTTAAAGCACCATCAGCCACCTCCTTTAGTTTTCACTCGTACAGGCATGTACTCGATATCTGCTGCGATACACTGTTCATTTATTATGAGCAGCATGAGCAGCAGTATTTCCCTGGTCATATTGCACGATATATCAGGAGTCCTTTGGGGTGCAGTGCTGGGATGTTACAAGCTCAGTCATTTTTAACTCTTTGTCATCACAGCAGTATTACATGGGCGAAAGAGAAGAACTGATATTTTGGCCCATTTTCTTCATATTGAACCGGAGAAAAAATGTGTAGTAATATCGGAGCGGAAACAGTGTGGGCGCACAATTGCTGGGAAAAATACCATAAACTTGAAGAGACGCATCAAGGACTACCATAAAAATCACCCAGTTTTACAGCCTCTTTATGATAAATACAGTATGTTGCCACATGTTAACAGAATTTTGTTGTGATGTATTTTATTTTATAGTTAAACTGTTGCCAAACACCTTAAGCCAATAGGTTAGCAAATTATTGTGACCCATAGGAGCTATCCTCACAACAGTCCAAGTGTGTAAATTCATTATAAAAAAAAAAATACAAAAAAACACAAAACACTGTATTGTCCGTACTGCTAATATTTTTTTGTAGTTAAAAAAATGATGGATATACAGCAGTTGTTGTGATGGTTAAATATAAATATAATTAGCTGAAAACGTCAGATAAAAAGATATATTTTAAATGATAAGATAATTATTTTCTGAAAAATGGTTTTGGCCAGACGAGATTGACTGTAGGGTTAATTAATTCATTGACTAAAACTAGACTAAAATACTTAAAGCTTCCTCTGACTAAAACTAGACTAAAAGGTCCAGACTTTTGGGCGACTAAAACTTGACTAAACAAAAATAGGATAAGATTGATTGACTAAATATAATAAAAACTAACATTTATCCTGGGACTAAGACTACAATTGAAAATAGCTGACAAAGCTATGAGTCGCCAATATTGAACTTTTTCACAATACTAAAATTTTCTGAGACACTGAATTTGGGGTTTTCATTAGCTGTAAGCCATAATCATCACAATTAAAAGCAATAAACACTTGAAATATATCAGTATGTGTGTAATGAATCTACATAATATATGTGTTTCACTTTTTTAATTTAATTTCTGAAATAAATCAACTTTTTGATGATATTCTAATTTATTGAGATGTACCTGTACTTAATGACAAATATGTTGTATTTCATAGTAGTTATGAAAAAAATGTAAGTATAATGAAAAAGTACCAGCTGAATTGATCTGTGTCTCCTGAACTAGGAGTGAAAATTGTCATTATCTTGCTTGCAGGTTGTGTAGTTGTAGTGTTTCAGATGAAGGCTGTGCTGCTCTTACTTCTGCTCTGAGATCAAATCCTTCACACCTGAAAGAACTGGATCTGTCTTGGAATGAAATTGGAGACTCAGGAGTGAAGAGTGTCTCAGCTGTACTGGAGAATCCTCACTGTAAACTGGAGACACTGAGGTAAGATTATCTCCCTTTCAGAACTCATGTTACAATGCCACATTTTTGTTTTAATACAGATGAAAAGAAAAACAATAGGTTTATATAAAAATAAAAAAAAAACGTTACTATGGGCCATATTCTTTCCTTGTTTCAAGGTTGTCTGAGGATCATGCATAGATAGCCATGAGGTACTTAGAACATTGGGACTTTTGGGTGGCAAGTGCTGGTAAATATTGAATAAGAAAACCACTGACAGTTAAGTTATACGTTTGCTCTCAATTTTAAGAATTAAAGATTGCCTTGCCTATATTTGTCCCTTGTCCTTTAGAGCATATTGCTCTAAGTTGTCCTCCCTTTTTGCAATACAAGCATAACCCAAACCTGCCAAAATCCAGGATATGAGGAAAACTCCAATACTGCCATGGAAGCCTTCCCAATCAGTGAGATCAAGACAGCCAATTTCAGGTGCTCCTTGATCTGAGCAATGAGCAGCAGCCAATATTTGAGGCCCATGTGCAGGAGCAGGCAGAAAACTGCTGGTATACACGAAGCTGCCTGCAGGCCACCACATTACCAGTTCTGTTCCCTGCCACTCTGTATATCCAGTAGTGTCTTTTCCACACACAACACTCGCCAAGATAGCCTCCATGGATAATCTGGAAATGTTCCAGGAGCTCTCTGAACATGTGGGCACTATATGGGAATGGCTGTAGAAGAAATGAGCTCTGCAGATACAGTACGTCCATGGCATAAGACCCATGGTGTCCTCAATGTCATTATATGTCACATACTGTGCACTGAAAGTTGGATGCCAGCAAGTATGCACCTTTCTGTTCGCACACCATCCAATAGGTGTGGCATGGATCTTTGATTTTAGCAACAGTGCCACAAGAGAAATTTGTTGAGACTTAATCCTATCTAAATTATGTACTGTTTAGGGTAAAGGTTTGTGGACATTTGACCATCATACACATACACTATGTGAGCTTTCCCAAAACTGGTGCCACAAAGTTAAAAGCTCACAATTGTACAGAATGTCTTTGTAAGCAGTACAGCAATTCGGGAGCAGGGTCAGCTGACCTTGTTTAAAGGGAGGCGCTACATGGTGTTTACTGCACGCTTGAATGGATGCCATTTAGTCTCAGAGCAGTATTGGAATGTGAACTCTGTCTCATTGAATTAGGATTATTCACAACCAGGTCTTCTTTACAGGACACCCATTTTCTATCATCGTGCTTCCAGACTGATTCACTTCCTGCACCCACACACAAACACACACATACAATATACTGGACTTTGTACATTTTATACATTCACTTACACACTGAAAATATTGTATATAATTGTACAGATTGGTATCTGGTGCACTGCAGTATCTTTTTTTTGTACAATCCATGTGAGCTACTTCCGTGATTTGTTCGCAAATCAATATGTTCGAATGTTCATAGATCCGCAGTCTGTTCGTTTCTGTGGAAATTCATAATTCAAATGTTTTCGTAAGTCAGGAACTTACTATAGTGTTATAATTTCACTAAGAGGCCTAGCCCAATTGTTACAGCAATTGGGCTAGCCAAATGGTTCACCAAAGGGGAAGCATGGAGCTGTGGCATATTTTTGTGAAGAAAAAGTGGTCAGCATTAAGGCATTTTAATCCTAATTAATGCCTTCGGAAATAGGAAAAGAGACTGCAACTCAGGCCTTCTTGCCCAACATCAGTGCCTGATATCAGTAACCCAGTCAAAAACCCAGTGCCCTCTTCCACTTTTTACACTGGCTTGATAAAGTTCATGCCATCTTTACAGTGACAATAACTGATATAATTTGATGATATAATTTTTTTTATTGAATCACTGGTTGTGTTGAAGACAAAATAGTTCTACAACACAATGACTGAGATGTTCTATTTAATAGTGATTAAAGTCTGCTGTGACTCTTTGGTTAAAAGGTTCCTGCTCAACTTATTTGTGTGTTCTGTACTAACTGAATGTCGTTGTGCCACTCTCTCTTTTTGCAGGTTGCGTGATTGTGATATCTCAGATGAAGGCTGTGCTGCTCTGACTTCAGCTCTGAGATCAAAACCTTCACACCTGAGAGAACTGGATCTGTCTAATAATAATTTCACAAACTCGGGAATGAAGTATCTTGCTACTGTATTGGAGAATCCTCACTGTAAACTGGAGACACTGAGGTGAGACCATCTCTTTCACATCTCAGTCACATGGCTTCCTCCAGAGTAAAACAAAGTTTACACTGTACAATTTCAGTTGACTGGTGCAATTATAACTTCTCATGCTGCATAAGATGACCTTAATATGAATTCTGTCACAGACTTTGTGATAACATAGAATAGAATAGAATAGAATAGAATAGAATATCTTTATTGTCATTGAAACAGGTGGCATGTCCAATGAAATTAGGTGCTGTACACATTACACAAGCTACACAAGTTACACTTTGCACACTTTATACAAATTACACAAGAGACAGTTATGCATATTGCACCAAAATATATGCATATTGCACAAAGTTACATGCATTGCACTTGGCCTGCACCTTTTGCTCCATATAGGAGTGAATGGTCGGAAAATACAAATACTAGTAATGCGGTTAGTATTTAAAATACCAATGCAGTATGGATAAGATAGGGGTAAAGTGATCATACGTTCTATGTATACAAACAATATTATCCAGAGGTAATATACTGTATATACAGTAGAGCAAAGAGCAGTGGGCCTACAAACTGATAACAATTAGGCAAATACGACCCGAGTCAGAAGAGGAAAATTCCTTTAACTCCAACCAACATTTTATAGTTTATTTTAGTGTAATAGTATGAGTGATGATGTCAAAAGCTGCATTAATATATTATTATGTAGTTTGACAGCTGACAGGGGTCAAGGTCAGGTTTCTCAATCAAGTTCAATGACAGATAATGAGAAGAACAAAGATTATCACGGTGCAGTGGCCCCTGTAAAAAAGGTGTGATATATCCAATTCAATTAATTTTATTTATTTACATTTTTCAATTCAAGATACATCGACCAGTTTGAAAACTGTTTACTTGCTGCCTAATATATCCCACCCATTTTAGCATGATAATCTATTTTCGTCTCATCTGTCATTTCTTTTAATATTTGGACAATATTAAACATTTCTTTTATCTCAATCTGTGATGTCTAGACAACTGGGTTTTAAAGATTCACTAATGTATATGGGCAGTGAAAGTTAACCCCTGTGTATGGGGCTTCATAACATGCAATGTTCTGATGGGAATCCTTGGGTCCTGCCATTAATGTAAATGTTACTTTGACATGTAACACCTACCCAATCATTGTTGCTGGCCAAGTTAATGGAAACAGGTCCCTTGATGGCAGTACGGTCTTTTGGCACACACAGAACACATTGTTCAGGAATGGTTTTGAGAATGTGAAAAATAATTCAAGATGATCAAACTGATTGAGCGTATGTGAAATGTGCTTGAAAAAAAGTTAACTGCATGGACGCCCACCTCGCAACTTATCGGAAATTTGAATAATTAAAAGAAGAATTAATGCTGGGTGGAGTGTGACAGAGGAATTTTAATTCTTAAGCTGCTTGCCAGGTGGAATGTGGCTGCAAATAAGTTTCTCTCTTCACTGGAACCACAACGAGAAAATTAAGTCTCACTACAGTAGAAAATTAACCAATTCTGCCCAATATCATATGTATTTGTCTTCTATTTTCCATGCAAGTTTACAAGTTTTTATTAGTTTAGAGTTTAATCTTTGCATGCAATGATCTTGGTTCTGTTCATGGCAATATAATGTCTGAATTCTTTAGCATTATTCCCATTAATATTATTGTGTTTTTAAACTTATTTTCTTTTCAGGACACATGAAATTGTTTACATCTATGCTAGGTTTTCCTCACTATTGTCCTCTTGTCTTGGTGTGTCATTGTCTTGCTGCAGGTTGTGGTATTGTGACATCTCAGATGAGGGCTGTGCTGCTCTGACTTCAGCTCTGAACTCAAACCCCTCACACCTGAGAGAACTGGATCTATATTTCAATAATATTGGAGACTCAGGAAAGAAGCTCCTTTTTAGTCTTAAATATGATGATCATTACAAACTCCAGGACTTGAGGTAAGTTATAGACATTTCAGATAAACATATAAAAACATACATATAAATTAATACAAATTATTAGACCAATTAGCAGTAGTCATGGCGTGCGCCTGTCCCACTCTGCCTGCTATCCACCGCTTACCAGCCTGTGCCCGCATGCCAGCAGGGCACTGCCCACCAGACCTGCACGTGCACATTCTTTCCTACTCTTTCTTTCCATCCTCCCTCCTTTAACCCTTTCCTTCCCCAATTTTTCCTAAATAAATGACACTTTTTCCCGTAAGACTTTGCATTGTGTCCGCGCTTTATGGTGCTGCCCGTGCACAGAGGGTCGAACCCGTTACACATTATTTAGTGAAGTACCTGGTCCTATTCTTACAAAGAGCTACTGATTTGTAAAACATATTTAGTGAGCCATTGTTTAATTGTGCATTACTGAACATTGTATTTAGAATACAAATATATTAGTTTTTTTGTGTGTATATATTTTTAGGGTGTAAAGGATTTTCATGTGATGCCAAGCCTGGGGTGGTGAGATGACAATGCAAACTACTAAGCCATTGTGCCCTGTTAGATGATTGTTTAAAAAGATCTAGTTAGACTTTTATGTTTGACATCAAAGACATACTATGATATTGCAGCTTTTAGCACTATATTTTTGTGTATATGTGTCACTATACACATATTCATATAATACTATGTGTAAAGCTGTTTGCAAACCCAAAACAGTTAATGTATGCTAAAAAAAAATTTCTGTTGCAAAATACAGTGTTATTTTTTATAACCATACATTGTTTACAGCATTTTTTAAAATTCAATTTGTAAATGTTTGTGTAGAAAATTATTGAGATTAAGCATACATGAAACTGAAATCATTAAAATAAAACATGAAAATGACACTTTGAAAAAATTAATTTCTGCTATCAGCATCCAGGAATTTAATTGTTTTAATTGACTTTGTTTCATCTAAAAAAATTAAATCCTAGTGTTCTAAACATCTTCTCAGTATTTCTATCCACAATGTTTATCCTGAAATCGTGACAAAACTAATCAAAAGCAGTGTGTGTGTGTGTGTGTGTGTGTGTGTGTGTGTGTGTGTGTGTGTGTGTGTGTGTGTGTGCGTTTAATGTTATATAATGCTATTTTATTAATTCAGTATAATGTTTTGAACAAAGGCATATATATATATATATTAATTTCAGTTGTACTCCACATTTTCTTTTTTATTTGAACTAATCTGATCATTTGTGGTCCACGTGCACATTCTCAGATTTACACCTTTAAAAAAAAAAAACAATCTGGTATTCCCACAGAGATATTAACGCACTTTTTTGTAATTCTTGGTCACATTCAAGCTTATGTTGTCTGTCAACCTAAGGGCCAATGAAAGTCAAGCAAGCCATTATAAGGCTGAAAGCCCAAAATAATACAGTAAGAGACACTGATCAAACCTAAGGCTTACCAAAATCAACTGATTGGAATCTTACTTAAAGTGAAGAGAGGGCACTGATAAGCTTCATACCCATAAGAAATGAAGACCTCCATAGCTGATGACAGTAGAATTCTCACCATAATGCAGAAAAATACCATTTATGCCAATATGCTTGTCTGACAGATTACCTTGTGTCCAAGCAAAGACAAAACATAAGGTGCTTTAGAAAGGGTGAAAACATGTTCTGCAGTTGCGTTCTGGATCAACTGCAGAGGACAAATGGTCCACAGAGGCAGACCTGTCAGGACTATGATGCAGTAGTCCACTCTTGAAATAATTGGCTAAACAAGCAACTGAGTAGTCTGTGTGGAGAGTAATGGACAAATTCTTCTGTTGTTATAAAGAACAAATCCACAAGAACGAATAAGGATAACAATGTGAGGGGATTCCCATTAAGAAATGCTGGTTCTGGAAATGCTCACTTCTATTCCTCCAGTTATTATACATGGCTTACATTACATTGCTGTCAGAAGGTGTTGACTAATTCTCTATAGAAAATAGACAATTACATCATGGTGCATTGCATTTTGTGTAGTGGTTGCCATGTTTGGGGACATTTTTCTTTAAAAACAAATAAGAAGAACAGAGTAAGAAGAACATGAGTGCATAAGTGCAAAAGGTGCAAGATTCCTTATAAAGCAGTCAAGTGCTACTTAGAAAAAATAAAGCCTATTAAGTATATTAATTGAAAATCTTGAACTATATATTGATTTACTGTAAATCTAGCAGTGCAATAGGTTCTCAGAGGAGTTTTTATATGCATTTATATATTTTATATTTATATGTATTCATAAACCCCCCATCCACTGGATGCAGTGCCGGTCCCAAGCCCGGATAAAATAAGAGGGTTGCGTCAGGAAGAGCATCCGGCGTAAAACCTGTGCCAAGTTGTTGTGTGGACTGAATATTCTGCTGTGGCGACCCCATGCCGGGAGCAGCCGAAAGACCACCACCAACAACATTTACTTTTATTTAGCATGTTAAATATTAATGGATTATGTACCTTACTTCTAAATCTCAGTTTTTAGTGCCTGAATGTCATTGGCACAGTAAATTTTACACATATTTCAGTGTTACACTAATCAATGTTATGTTAAACCAAAAGAGATTCAAAACGGAAGCAGTTTTCTATAAATTCTCAACATATGTGGTAAAAAATTAGAACTAGAGAATGTAAGTTACAGGAGTCTATATTCTATACAAGTCTTTATTCTTTGGTTAAACCAGTCTGTTTGTTGATGAAAACACACACACACACACACACACACACACACACACACACACACACACACACACACTGTATAAGATTTCATGCCGGTTGTGAGAATGTTTAGGGTAGTTTTTTATCCAGCAAACTCTCACCATGTTTTTAAATAACAATAACCACATGTAGTCAGGCATCATAGTGGGAAAAAATATTCAGCCGGCACATCTGGCATCATATACAAAGCATGTTTCACTTGCAAAAGAATAGCTTCATATTGCGGTGTCTTTTCTATCTGCCAAAACAAACACACACTTCAGCATATAAAAACATGACTTCTAATCGGAAGTGACATGTTGCGGTAAGTTTAGCTGTTTAATTGAATGTTACAATATTGGCATATATAATTATTATAATTATACTAAAATATACATATAATACTGTATATATATATATATATATATATATATATATATTATATAACATACTATACTATACTAATGTGTATATGTGTATGGGTGTTTTGGAGGAGCGTGTCAGGAAACGTTTTCCTCCACCAGCATCTCGTAGTGACCTGGCCACTATTCTGCAAGAAGAATGGCTCAAACTCCCTCTGGCCACTGTGCAGGACTTGTATCTGTCATTCCCAAGACGAATTGATGCTGTATTGGCCACAGAAGTTGGCCCTACACCATACTAATTAATTATTGTGGTCTAAAACCAGGCGTGTCAGTTTCATTGTCCAACCCCTGTATATACTGTACTATATAAACAAGCATATATGCATGAGCAATTTGACAGCAATGTAAGATCATTGCATTTTGACAGTTTTGAGAGAAAACTTTTTTTTTTTTTTTTAAATCAGAAGCAAGAAGTTTGATAAAAGCACAAAAGCCAAAATATTACATTAAAATGATTGTTATATCAGCCTGAATTTTTGCAAAACACTATAAATCCACCTTCCACAGTTTTGTTCCAAATGCTACAGTTTGTTTGTGGCAATGTAAATAGCAGTTAAGTATCACTGGTATGTTGGTTAATTTTTATTTAAAAAATATAAAAAAGATTGTTGAAAGTGGTGCACACTAAATCTTTTTAACTGCAAAGTTAAGATGGTGCAAAGAAACATTATAAACAATACAAAAACTTTAGTTTACAGCATCATCAGCCTCTTTCCCCTACCAGTTTCGGTTTTACTTCAGTATTTCAAGACAGTGCCTTATTAGAGTACAGGGACGTGCTGTATACGGTTCAGGCATCAACAAACTGCATATACTGGTACGTATGTGGGCCCATCAGACTATAAATACTATTACAAAACACGGTTTCAATTTATGCAGCGTTACATTGTCCAAAACATGCTGACTATGATAAATCTTCTGAGCGATGTGAAAGATTATGAAAAAGATTGAAAACATTAGGGCACTTATTATTCAATTCAATTCAATTGTCACACAGTCAAAAGAAAATGATGAAAGTTTGTGTGAAATATGAATGTGTAAGAATAAAACTTATCAGATCAGATACTGTATTATGTCCCTTCTCTATGATCTTTCTGTTGTTACTTGTTCAGCTGTTTTTATTCACTTTAAACCCATTTTCCTCTCTGATCAGAAGGAGACTATCGCCCATCTGGATTGCTCATCCTAACCAAATGATGTTATTCCACCCAAATTCTTTAAGGAAATTTTGGATTATATTGTGCCAGTGGTTCAAATCATTAGTGGAATATTGGTGTGGTCAACCTATGATTAAAAAAACTAACTTGGATCCCGCCATGCTGTCTAATTTTAGGCCCATCTCCAAATTGACATTTCTCTCAAAAGTTTTGGGAAAATTTTCAGTCATATTTAAATGGACAAGATATCTTAGAAGTATTTAAATCTGATTTTAAAACCTTCCCTAACACAGAGTCTGCAATTTTTGATTATGACAGATGCTGGGAACTTTGCATTTCTATTGACACTGTCAATCACACCATACTCAAATATTGCTTGCATTATAATAATTATAATTATATTGCAATATAATATCTGCCCTAGAGTGATTTAGGTCCTACCTGTCAGATGTTTCTCTGTCGGACTTGGTGATGCAAGGTCTTCTTCAGCATCCTTCATGTCTTGTTCCTCAGGGGTCTATTCTAGGGCCCTCATTACTTTTGGTCTTACCTGCTACCACTTGGTTCTCTTATTAGGAAGTATTGATTCTCCTTCCACTGCAATGCTGATGATATCCAGATCCATCTAGCCTTAAAAACAAGTGACTCCAGTAGTGTTAAAATGCTACTTAGCTGTCTTAAAGAGGTAAAAGTATGGTTGGCCATAAATTTCCTAACCTTTAACAAAAGAAAAACTGAAATTTTAGTGCCTGGTGGAACCAGGGAGGTCTATCCTATGCATAAAGACAACACAAGCTTTTGTCATGTCAGACAACAACTTATACTTTTTATACACTTATACACATCAGAACCTAGAAGTCTTTACTCCCCTTGAGGAGAATGAACTAATTTGTCAGAAGGACGAGGATCGTGGGCTGTGGAGATGGAACCAGGTGCAGGTGTAGGTGCAGGCCGTGAGCTCATCAGTGGATCCATAAGGTTGTAGCAGTGCTGAGACGTGAGGCTGAGCCATGATCGTGAAGGCGGAAGATCTAAGCCGTGACATCCATCCGCGATGTTGTTGAGCCAAAACATGAAGTTTGAGCTGTAATCGAGGAAACTTAGATATAATATTGAGACTGTGTTTCCCGAGCTTAACACAAATTTAGAAAGACTCAGAAATTCTGTTTTAATAATTGAATTAACATAGAGACCACAAACTCAGAGCACACTGAATGCGGAGCCGGCATCTCTGATCTGAAGCTAGGACTGTTAAATATTAGATCTCTCATCTAAAGCAGTTATTGTTAATGAAACTATAACGGATCAGGAGTTTGATATACTCTGTTTAACAGAAACCTGGATTAAACAGGACGAGTATGTATCTCTAAATGAAGCTAGTCCTCTTGGATACAGCTACATACATACACAAGCCTCGGCTAACTGGTAGAGGAGGAGGCGCCGCAGATATTTACCATAATAATCTGACTATTGTACAAAAACACAGACACAAATTTAATGCATTTGATGTTCTCTATAGTAACATAACAAGTGTAGCTACAAATATTAGGTCTGCTCAGTCGATCCCGCTAATTATCATTTACAGACCCCCAGGGCCGTATTCTGAATTTCTTAGTGAATTTGCAGATTTCCTCTCAAACCTAGTCATTTCTGTAGACAAAGTGTTAATTGCTGGAGATTTTAATATTCATTTTGAGAATCCAGAAGACCCTCT
>JAQMYG010000023.1:34022877-34053790 GCA_030014215.1 Clariallabes teugelsi | reverse complement strand
CTGGGCTAGAGGAGTCTTGACCTGGGCTAGAGGAGTCTTGACCTGGGCTAGAGGAGTCTTGACCTGGGCTAGAGGAGACTTGACCTGGGCTAGAGGAGACTTGACCTGGGCTAGAGGAGACTTGACCTGGGATAGAGGAGACTTGTAGACTTGACTTGGACTATATCAGGCTTGCCCTGTGCTACAGTAGACTTGACCTGGGCTAGAGGAGACTTGACCTGGGATAGAGGAGACTTGACCTGGGATAGAGGAGACTTGACCTGGGATAGAGGAGACTTGTAGACTTGACTTGGACTATATCAGGCTTGCCCTGTGCTACAGTAGACTTGACTTGGGCTAGAGCAGCCTTGACCTGTTCTGAAGTACACTTGTACACTTGATCTGCGCTAGAGAGAAATTTACCTGGGGTCAAGTAACAGGTAGTTAAAGCTGGACTTGATGATGCCTTCACGCCAACGTTTATTCTGATCAGGCTGATCAAACTGCTCACACAGTGCAAACTCATCCGCTTTACAGTCAGGCAGGTGGAAGGAACACAAGACTTTATTCAGCTCCGGACTGTAACCTGTAACTAAAAGAGGTAGCAAATCCAGCCATGACCTTAACATTACATCCCTGTAACCAAATAAGCATCATGCCTGAATAATATGCTAATAAAACATCTTGTACATACCGCTGACTTCAGTCTGTTCATCCTGTACTGATTTCTGAATAACATGTTTCTTCTGCAGTGTTCGTAGTTTCTGAATGTACAGATGGCGTGTGTGTCTGTTGATGGGTCCAGGTTCCTCTCCCAGTTCAATTAGTTTGCGTCTGAGCTCTCGGTCTGTTAACCCTTCTGTCTCAGAGATACTGACTCTCTCCACCACTTCATTAGGACAGTTGTTTTCTTTTCCCTTCTCCAGACTCGTGGTTGTCGCCTGTATGGAGCGCCAGTCGTAGATGACGGTCTCCTCGCTGACAGAGGAGCTAAGAGACGTGTTGGACGTTGGAGGGACGTGTGTCTCAATCAGCTCGTGTCCCTCCTCAGTATCGGTGTAAAGATACTCCACCGGCTCATCCATATCTGTGATGAGAGGACGTCCTCCGGGAGTGTAGGACAGGTTGGCGAGCGAGTGCGTTTGGGAACTGTTGCAGATTCGGCTCATGCTGTATCTGGGCGTGCAACCAGTGGATACAGACTCGAGTGCTTGACTGAAACTGGAACTTGACCTTAAGCCGGAGGAGGAATCCTGGGAATTGCTGTTTTTGTGTATTTCTGAGCTTGATGTGGAAACATCAGAAGTTAAAAACTCCTTGTCTTCTGTGAACACATCCTCTTCTCGGTGACACAATATCGAAGATGTTCCACATTCTGAACTCTCATCGGTGTCACCTCTTGGAATGATGATGGTATCTGCCATGCTTCCGGAGATGATCAGGGTGTCCGCTTGGCTTCCATGGAGTTGGGAAGAAATGCGGAGATTCGACATTTGGGAATCAAAATCTGCTTGTCTGTCATCTTCAGAGAGGTGTCTCCGGTGAGGTTTGTCCGATTTTGTGATGTCTCTGCGCACTCGTGTCGGTGTAGGAAGCGTCTGCTCGAAGAGAGACGAGGAAGAAAAAGACGAGGTGCTGTTTCTCTGGGAGCAGCGACTGAGGCGTGAACGGGTCCTGCCTGTGACGAACGGACTCGGAGTGAAGGAAGTCTCTTTAATCTCATTATCACACGCTCGTGACTGCAATTTAGTGTCTTCTTTCTTCACTCTGTCAGAGTCTGTACTTTCCTTAGTCTGTCCATCTTTTTCCACTGGTGAGATGCTTTCAGAAGGTAATGGTGCTTCGATGGTGGTCTTGTATGGCTCGCTGTCGCAGCTGCTGTACTGACTCGACCCACTGTTACTGCTGCTAGTGGCGTGAGCGACGCCTTTCAGTTCATCCACTTTATCTACAAATACTTCATCATGGTTATCCTCATCCTCCTCCGCTAGAGCCGTTCCTCCCACTACAGTCTTATCAAAATCCTCAGTGGTGTTTCCTTCTCTGCAGAAGACAAAGACGTCATCTGGAGATGTCACATCAATCCCCTGATTCTGCAGCACGGTAGTCATGCGCTCCGAGTGCAAGAAGCCGGGATACAGGGAGAAATCCACCACTGAGTCTCTGGAGTCGCTGGCCTCATCGTCGCTTTGTTTCACATCCGGGAAATACTCATCATAGTCTCTGAACGTCACGCTCTTACGACTCGGCGTGAAAATACCAGGCGCCTGGGCCATTTCCGGGCTCTTTTTGAAGTCCGTCCGTGAGAGGCGAGTACTGGAGAGAACCGGAGGAAGAGACCTGCTCGTGTCTTCTCTGTTAAACATGCCGCTATCACGTGCACCTGAGACGTCAGACAACCAAGATTCGTGAGGGTCTCGCGTCATGTGCAGCCTGTTATTCTCAGATTTCCGGTAAAATGAGGAATATCGGGTGCTGCTGAGCGGCTCGTCTCCAAAATCACTCATCAGCGTCAGGTTCACGCTGCAGTCTCTCATCGAGTGGCCTGAGTAGAGCGCTGGAAATGATAGAAAAACTGATTTCAGAGATGTTTATAATTGTGCTTGGATGCTACCAGAGGATGATATTGAATAGGACAAATAGGACCAACTGAAAGGGACGGAGAGATGTGTATGATATGGGGAAATGTGCATGGCTACAAAAGAGAGCCGGGTCTGTCCAAGTTGAAGCGATGAATGTAAATCAATGTCAGTGACTTCTTTCCACTTACATGGACTCAAAGGAACACCCAAATACATGGTATTGCCACCAAAAACACACTGTTTTGTTTTTCTTAATCAATTATGTTAATTCTAACTGAATTTAAAGGAAAACTCTTACAGTAGTTGAACTTGGGTAAATCCTCAAATTCCACCTGGGGTGTGCGTGACTCGTATTCCTGAAGAATGCTGGCACATTTACTGTTTTCCTCCTGTTCCGCCAAATCCACTGCTTTATTCCCTCCCTGAAAACACACACACGCAGTTTACAGAAATGTGTAATATACATAATATTCTTACTGAAAACTTTAACTGACTTTGTTTTTGAGCAAAACTCACATTACATTAGAGTGCACAGCACAAGGGTTTATTTTTTTGCTTTAACTTAATCGATAACTTTAAGTGTAAAAAAAGGTTTTATTAACGTACTATATACTATATTCTTAGTTTATTTAGAATTATTTAGAAAAAAAAGTAAAACCCAATATTACAGAAGTGTAAAATTAATTCTAGGTTTATTTCCTCCTTCTCTTGAATTAGTTAAGTCTTTATTTGTCACATGTACTTTACTACACAGGGAAATTCTTTCTTCATAAGAATAAGCATCTTTAATCGATTAAAAAAGAAAAATGTTTAAACATAATTAGTAATATTACTGAAAGCAAGTCATTTTAGAGATTTTATCAGTGTATACGTTTTAGATATTTTATTAGTGTTTAAAGACAAGACAGTAAACATGGAGTGAGTCTGGTGTGTTTGTGATCTCTCACCTGGTCTCTCAGGCTTGGGTCTCCTCCGTTCTTCAGCAGGAGTTTGAGGTTCTGGTAGCAGCCCCATAAAGCTGCGATGTGTAACGGAGTCAGATCCTCACTGGACCTGCACACACACAGCGAAATACACCATCTTCCGTTACAGCATGTGGAAACGTGTTCGGACATATCCCGGCGACAAATGAGCTTGTGATTGAAGAGAACAGCGCAAAGATCACTTTATTAAACAACCTTATTCCACAACAACATATGGAATAACATGGTAAAATTCCGACTGTACACAAATCATCAATTCATTAAAACAAACATTTCTGAACAAATCAAAAAAGAGATGTTCTGTAATAAATCTCAAAAACTAAGAATGAAGGAAGAAAAGAATGTAGCATGGAAGGAAATAAGTGGAGGACAATAAATAAAACAGATGCTCTGTTTTTTTTTATAAAATATTTTCAAATGAGTAAAAAGAGAGAACTTCAAGAAAAACAGTCATGTTAATCTGACCTGAGGTTTGGATCAGCACCGTGCTGCAGGAGCACTTTAAGGCACCGGAGACCTTTTTCCGACTCCTTCCCTGCAGCCAGGTGCACTGCGGCCACGCCTCCATCCAGCACCAGGTTTGGTTCTGCTCCTCTGTGCAGCAAACTTTCCACCAGCCTGTTACACCAGAAGAGGAGATGAAGAACAACAACTGATCATTCATACATGTGTATATTGGGGTTTTCACTCTCACTCCTCCAGATCAATTCATACTGCATCATCTAGAAGTGCTGACTCGAAGTGGTTTACTCCTTCAGACATCCTCACAGATCATCTGCACAGAGCTGGGGTTTACACACTAATGCAGATACAGATATAGTAATATTCAGATATAGTATGGTAATGAATTATTAATAAGCAAAAGAGGGGAACAAATAAACAAAGTGAGATAGATATTGAGATAAGATAGGAATTTACTAAAGGAAATGAACATAATAAAGCAAAACAGAAAAGAGGCAAAGAGGAAAAAAGAATGGAAAAGGAAAGGAAACATAACCCATCCGGCTCTCTAAACAAGTACAGACTTGTACTACTGAGTACAGTCGTCGGCTCTTTTCAAAGAGTCGGTTTGTTTGAATCAGTTCAATCACATGAACCGACTACTTCATATCCAGCAGATAACTTCCAACGATTTAACCTCAACATGCTACATTATGTCAATTGCTTCATTCTGATCATTACCCAACCCTAATCTACCTTACAAATAACAATTTACATTTTAAAAAGAAAGGAAAACTGCTCACGTGCGAGTCGACTCTTCAAGTTCAAACAAAAAGAATCGGCTCATAAGAGCCGACTCGGTATGGAGTGGGACATTATTTAACAGCAATTATTTCGCTGTTTTACAGATACGAGTGTGTATTCTGCTCCAGCACAATGCAACACGTTGTAAGGTAGGGTATGGTAAAGCAGGTAAAGTAATAAAACGTGCAAATCGGAGTTTATTTAAGAAGATGGACCGATCGGCAGAGTGATGCACAGAATAACGTTACCTGACATCCGTGTCGTTTACCGCTGCGTGCAATAGCATTGCTAAATTATTCCTATCGTCGTTCATAATTTCTGTGTTATTCTTCGGTTAATATATTTTTTTATATTCCGCATGAGGATAATCTGTTACTCCCAAGCGTTGTTTCCCCCTTAAACCTCACCCGTATTCTGGTAACAATCCCGCCTTCTGGTTCAGAAGTCCATTCTCAAGCGCAAGCTATATTAACCGACGTCACTACTAGCCAATCGTTGACAAACGAGCTGGAGCAAACATGCCAATCAGTGCGGCAAGGAGGCGGGATTTGTTCGGAATACAGGTAGGAGTGAAAACAAACGGAATCGTAGTTAGTTCCATAGAGGATAATTTGGCATATTTTGTGTTTTGTAGGTGATTTTTCTTTTTCAATAAAATGTTAATCCTAATGTTGAATTGTAACGTTGCTGCTTGGAGACTTGCAGAACGAGACACTTTTTTTTTTCTTTTGTTGTTTAAATTTCCCTCTGCTGACGTGACGTATTATTCTTGCGACGCGCAAGCGCTCTGTAAAGAAGACATCCAGCGCCATCTGCTGTTCAGGAGCTCACACCAATAGTTTGTTTTAGTTGTGTAAAATCTTACAAAATCTTTAAAGTGCGCTGATGACTTTACGTTTTTTTTTTTAAATATAAAATATAGCAAGACCACTGCACCGCGCAACAAATATGGAGGGATTTCGCTAATTTGAAATATTGTGCGCGGTCCACTCGACGTAACTGTTTACAAACAGCTTCACAGGAAGTGAGACAAGCACAAAACAAACAAACCGGAAGTACAGATCAGCGGATGATGATAATGATGATGATGGTGGCGGTTCGCCTGCGCGGAGAGTTCAGTAGCTGAGCGCTGAGGAGGATTTGCAGCTAGCGAGTTTTATTGGAATAATAATAATAATAATAATATAGTGTTTAAATCAGACTGATAGAGACAGAGAGGAGAGTTTACCCGGAGTGCCGACTCGTCTGTATAAACGGTGAGTTCTGAGTTATTATTATTATTATTATTATTATTATTATTAAGTTTAGCTTGGTTGCTAATCTTTCAGCTAACTGGAGTAAACCTTTCCATCTAACACTGCTCAATTGGATTTGTTTAACTGATTATTAAACAGCACATTTTAAAAAAAAAATGAAGTTATTATATTTTTAAGTGTCAGCAGATAAACAGAGAGAAGTAATGAACTGAAAGAGTAAAACACATCACCTTCACTCTGCTCTAATCCCAGGCCCGAGTCTGAAATGTGCACAGTTCTCATTCTCTGTCCACACACACCACTGCCTTTTCCTTATTCCATTTCCCAAACACTCTACTTCCTGTCCTGTATTTCCTGTTACACACCTTTTGTTCCTTTGTTTTGTATCTTTGTATACATGTCCCATTTCCTGTTCTCTATTTCATTTTCCATACATCCTACTTCCTTTCTTCCTCTTCCTGTTGCCTATTCCTTGTTCATTGTTGCTTGCTTCCTGTTTCATACACCCCACTTCCTCTTCTCTATTCCATGTTCTATGCTAACCCTGTGTACACTTCCTTATTCCTGTTTTTCTTTCATACACCCTACTTCCTGTTCCTTATTCAGTGTTCCATGTCCCCTGCTTTATGTTCCCAGTTCCATACACCCTACTTCCTATTCCATATCCCAGTTCTATACCCCACACTTCCTGTTCCCTATTCCTCGTTCCATGCTGCTTACTTCCACTTCCCTACTTCCTGTTTTATATCCCCTGTCCCTACTGCAGATTAAGTATTAACCTCTGACTGTTTGTCCCTCTCTGTTTTCTTCTTATATTGTCATATTTTACATCCCCCATTCCTTATGACTTAATCCCTAATCCCCGGTTCTTAATTCCTATTCATTATTCAATAGACCTTATTGCCTGTCCTGTCATACTACCTATTCCATCATTTGTGTTCCCTGCTCTGTTTTCTGTTCCCTACGTCTTACTGTCCTTACTTTTCTTCATTTAATTTACATTCTTTGAGTACGTGTGTAAATAACTTGTAAACTCCACATGTATTAAAGTCATGACTCTTCCTCCTGTCAATCAGATTTTACACACACACACACACACACACACGTTCATTCCAGTTTTGGGTGGAGTTTCATTATTCAAGTTTGAACACAGCCACTAACTCAAACCCCGTGCTATTTACTTTACATAGTTTGTAAAGTAAATAATACCTACTGTTTATGCAGTTTAGATATAATAACGATAAGACAAGGGAACGTGGTTTGTTGTTAAAGGTAAAGTCAGCTGATTTATAATTTATTCTTTTTTGGTTTAATCAAACCCTTAGATCTTTAAACAGTGTTTACCTTGAGGAGAGAAAATGTTGTGTTTTTGTTACATGACTTTTCAGTGATTTCTTTTTTGCCATGTTACTTTGTTTATTCATCTCTGCCCCTCAGAAGCTCCGCCCACATCCCCATGTAGCGTCTGAAGGCACTTTTCTGGTTACAAACTTCAAAATATTTAACATTAATTAAACAGATCAAAGGAAAGCCTTAAATAAAGTGAGAGAGACCATGAACCACAGAAACTTCTTCTCAAATCATGGTGTTTTTATTCATAGCGTTCGGACCTAAATGATCAGTGAAGAGGCCGTGGTTTACAGTAGGACGCAGTGATTGATGTATTGATGATGTCCTGCGTCATTATGTTTCAGAGACGCAGGAATCTTCACATCCACGTTCAACAGGAACATGAATGACATCGTCAGTCAATCTCTCGCTGTCTCTCTGCTTTGAGCTGCTTTAAACAGAAACATGAGTGTGTGAAGAAGCAGGCGGATGAGTAGATGATCAGGATCAGAGTAATAAGCTCCCAGATCTCAGAGCGAGACCGGACGCAGGACGGAGTGATGTCGAGGTGACGCTGATCATTTCTCCTGATTAGTCTAGTCAAAACTCGGGACGGTCCCACGCACACACTGCCACACATCACACGGCAAGTTCTTGTTTCCATCTCGGTCTGCAAACCCGCCCCGTTAGCTGTGTATGAACATGGCCGAGCCCGGGGCGGACCCCCACGCGGTCGTGCCTGAGGAGAAACTGGTGAGTGAAGTGAGTAGAGACGATGAAGAAAATACAAGCACAGCCTACTCGGACAGCGAGGACGCCACCGCCGCCAGCAGCAGGAGCCTGTCTGAGAGGGAGGACTCGGAGATCACGTCATCCGTGAGCAGCGTCGTGGACGAGACACCGTCTGTGTCCACTGGTGAACCTCAGACATCCGTGAGGTCGGCGCTGGACGGTGAGGATGAGACGGAGACCGAGACGGATCGAGCACCGTCATGGAGCGACGATGTGATGAGTGTGGAGGCGGGGCAGGCCACCGTGTCGACACCGCCCTCTGGACCGCTCTCAGGACCCTCGTCTGCCCCGCCCTCGGTGCAGGAGCATTACTACGTGAAGTGGATCACATGGAAGGGACAGAAGACACCCATCATCACGCAGAGCGAAAACGGACCCTGCCCCCTGCTGGCCATCATGAACGTCCTCTTCCTCAGGTGGAAGGTGAGATCTGTGGGGGGGGGGGGAGTTTAAAATATAAAATGGACAAGATTAAAAAAAAAAATCAGGAACTTTTGCCATGATGATCTATTCTGTAACAGTTGTAAAAAAGTGTTTACAAAATTATCACTGTCATCATACACCACTGGTTTGTAAAGTATAAAAGTTTTCTATAATAAGTATATAAAAATTTGAACAAGGCAAGTCATTCATATATCAGGCTGAAGTTAGCCCCGCCCATTCGCTCTATGAAACACGCCCACAAAACTGCTCAGTTTGCACAGAACTTGCGGATACGCCCTTAGCTCATGTCCTAAATGTCGTATATGATCAGACAGTCTAATCTAATCTAACGACTGATCAGTGTTTGATCTGTAATATAATGCTGTAAATGACTAAATCCAGTGGTATTGTGTCTTCAGGCAAAGTTACCGGCCCAGACTGAGGTCATCACCATCGAAGAGCTCATGGCCCACCTCGGTATGGTGTTCAATCGCACCTCACTTACATCTTACCCGATATCACATAAACACACACACACACACACACACACACACACACACACACACACACACACGTGCTTTATTCCTCTTACACCATGGCAACTTCATTAAAACATGTCTCACTTTTCTCCTGTCTGTAGTTATATTTAGTGTAAGAAACCACTGGGTTCCTGTCGGCACTTCCGTTATAGCAGCTATAAACACCTCAGCGTCTTTAAGTTAATAAGACAAAACCTTCAGCTTGTCCCAGCGTCAACTCTTCCGTCGCGCTGAAGTCACAGCTTTACATTTTTTAATGTTTAGTGTTTCTAGGTGAGGTACACTGGAATTTTCAAACTATCTCACTTTGTGTGTGTGTGTGTGTGTGTGTGTGTGTGTGTGTGTGTGTGTGTGTGTTTTATAGGTGAGTGTGTTTTGTCGATTAAGCCCAGAGAGAAGGCTGAGGGCATGGAGCTCAATTTTCAGCAGGTGAGTGTTTGTGTGTGTTTGTGTGTGTGTGTGTGTGTGAGAGAGATTTGTAATGTTTTACTAGTTTAGAAATTAAGATGTTGAATCAGTAGATTTTTTTTCTATTTATAGAATAGAATCTATTTATACATTTAAAGGCTAAATCTTAATTCTTAATCTTTTTTATGTAGTTATATTTTCGGAAAAATTAATTTGAGGCTTTATTTTGGAAAATTTGGAGGGAATTTATTTATTTTTTTTTTAATTAATATTTTGAGATTTTCCGCCTGCAATAAATTCCTAAAAGAGAGAGAAATGTGACTAAATTTTAATTAAATGATAATAAAATTTGAACTAATTAAAGAAAATATTATTTAATGGAATTTTTTAAAGCTGTATTCTTGAGGGAAATTAATAGAATAATATAAACTTTTATATTATTATTATTATTAGAGATTGAGCAGTATGACTTCTTCATTACTGATCCTTGTACAGTATCAATAAGGTTCACACATCATTTTATTTAAAAAAAAAAATGTATTCAGCTATAAAGTGTTTTTTTTTGTTGTTGTTTGATTTAGTTTTTTGTTTTTTTGTTTTTGGTTAACTTTACAATAACTTAAAATTACAATAAAGTATAAATATATTAAAATCAATCCTTAAAAACAGCAGCAGCAGCAGTCAGGTCTTTTTATATGGAAATGTTTCCATTTCCAAAAATATGTTTATAATCCAAATCCAGTCTCGACTCTTTGTTACTGAGTCCTGATCAAACTGATCTGATATCTGATCCACGGTTTATTGCTGATCTCAACTCCATACTGATACTGAATAGTGCAGTCTCTTCTTCTCCTCTTTCTTCTTCTTCTTCTTCTTCTTATTATTTTTATCATCATGTTAACAGTAAACATCCGTTCCGTCTCCTCTTTTGTCAGAACATGAGCGACGCCATGGCCGTGCTGCCGAAGTTATCCACAGGTCTGGACGTAAACGTGCGCTTTACGGGCGTGTCGGATTTCGAGTACACGCCCGAGTGCATCGTGTTCGATCTCCTCAACATCCCGCTGTACCACGGCTGGCTGGTGGATCCGCAGGTCAGAGACGGGGCACAGGGGATTAGTGCAGAGGGAATAATCTAGGAAAGTGAATAATCAAGCTGATGTTCTTTCTAGAGCCCCGAGATGGCGTCTGCAGTGGGGAAACTGAGCTACAACCAGCTGGTGGAGAAGATCATCATCTACAAACACTCGACAGACAGCAGCCAAGTCAGTGAAGGTGTGTGTGTGTGTGTGTGTGTGTGTGTGAAAAGCGGGGTGTTTGATCTTCTCTAATATGGTTCTGGTCTGATGCATGTCCTGTCTAAACAAACCTGCCTCAGATGATCTTTCCATCTTTAGATCAAAAGCATGAACTCAAAACAAGACATCAGTAAAAACATGGCCGAAGCTGATAAACCAGTTATATACATACACAAACACACACACACACACACACACACACACACACACAGATCATATCAGCATGCCGTGTAGGACATTTCATCATTGCTTTCCTTGTCTGATCGCACCGAGTGACTAGAGATTATAGAGTGTTGTCACTGTAACACCGAGTTCAGCACAAGATAAAGAACAAGGAATAAAAATAATACACAGTTAATGATAGTGTTTAATATAGAGCGCTCTGAGGTGAGGAACTGAATCCTGAATGAATGAATGAATGCTTTTATTGTCACTATACACACGTACAATGAGATTAAAACAACTCCTTCAGTGCAAACATATAATAAAAATAATTTAAAAATCTGAATATTTAGTATAATATACTTTGAATATTGCACATTGTTTAGAAATTGCACAGTCCCCATGCATGGGGTCCCCCTGTCCCCATGGATGAGGTTATGTATTAAATAAAATATTGAGTGTTGGTTCACAGTTTACTCGCTGAAGCGTCAGAGCATGGTGCTACAGTATGTGAAAGCTGTTTTTCTTAAACCTCATCTTATTTTTTTACCCCCCACTTGATCCTGTGTTTTATTTCTTACGAGTTTGACATAAGTGACAGTATAGTCCGTGTGTTGAGAGACATTACTGAGTCATCACTTCCTTATTTACTGTGAGGTTGTTATTTCCTGCAGGTCTGATAGCAGAACAGTTTTTGGAGTCCACTGCCACCCAGCTGTCGTATCACGGTCTGTGTGAGCTCAACACCACCGCCAAGGAGGGAGAGCTGTGTGTGTTCTTCAGGAACAACCACTTCAGCACTGTGATCAAGCACAAGGTGATTAACTAAACTCGATCAATCCCGATGTCCCTGATTAGGCCTCAAGGTTACTGAACAGAAGGTCAGGGGTTAATGCCCCAGCACAATCAAGCTGCCCCTGTTGAGCTTTTCAGCACAGCCTTTAACCCTCTCTGATCCATGGGGCGCCATATCGAAATCTGTGCCCTGACCCCGGCTTCCTAACAACCACAGGTTTTTATATCACTGTACTTTAACGTACATGTCACCAATAAAATCTCTAATCTCCCCGAGGGCTCTGAACTGCCCGAACTGCCCGAGGGCTCTGAACTCCATAAACTCCCTGATGTCTCTAAACTTTGTAAATTCCCATGAACTCCCTTTCATCTCTGAACTCCCTGAAGTCTCCAAACTCCCTGAACTCTGACATCTCTACACTCCCTACATTCCCCCAAAATCCCTGATGTCTCCCTATACTATCTGTCGTCTTTAAACTTACTGTTGTCTCTAAATTTCCTAAATTCCCACAAACTCCCTGAAGTCTCTAAACCGCCTTATATTTAAGTGTGTGTGTGTGTGTGTGTGATCTCAGGATAACCTGTACCTGCTGGTGACAGACCAGGGCTTCCTGCAGGAGGACACCATGGTGTGGGAAAGTCTCCATAACGTTGAAGGAGACGGGAATTTCTGTGACTCGGAATTCCGACTGTGCCATCCGTCCCAGAAGAGTGCGAGCAGGCCGACGTCGCAGCTACAGCAGATGCAGATTGATCAGGTGACCACAAGGATTTCAGTTTTTTTTTTTTTTTTTTCAGAACGGTTCTCTGGGGTTCTCGGTGTGTCACTGAATGATAGGAACATTTGATTCTAGGTTACATGGGCATTAACTAATATATGTGTGTGTGTGTGTGTGTGTGTGTGTGTGTGTGTGTGTGTGTGTGTGTATTAGGACTACCTAGTAGCCATGTCTCTACAGCAGAGTCAGGGTGAAGCTCCTGGGCCTTTAAGCGATCTGGAGTTAGCGAGACAATTACAGCAGGAAGAATATCAACAACCACAACAACCTCCACACACATCCGGGGAACAGGTGACCTTCTGTCCCTTAACAACCATTCATCTCGATTCAGTTCACAAAACATCAGAACTGATTCAGTTACTCATTGGGTTTCAGCTCAAAGTCCGTTTTTAAATTGAAGAACAATTCAGCTGAATTATTAAGTTTAAAAACGATTCAGTTAATTTCAGTAAGCAGTGATTCAATTCTGCAATTTGTTGGCTTTATTCAATTTAAAGCTGATTATCTTCTTACAACTTTAGAGTGATTCAGTTCGAATAGATTCAGTGATTCATTACAATTTATTTAGATTTAAGTAATGAGCCGGACTTCACCCTCTATATAACACACACACATGAACACACACAATGAACATGTGGTTAATAATGAGCCGGACTTCACTAAGTATAAACAAAACTGTGATTTGCTTGTATTTTTTCGCTGTGCAGACGAGAGGAGGACAGGCGTCTCATCACGGAGGACGGAGACGTCAGGGTGAGAAAAAGGACGACTCGGACTGTTCCATCCTATAAGTCAGGAAAAACACATACGCACACTTAAACACACAGACACCCAAACGTTTATATGCAACTCTACCAGAACACGCCGATGCCACGAATTAACCTGAAAATGTCCTCGTCATTTTATCTCCAGGGAATGTTTAGATATTTTGGTGAGAATGGATTGTTCACAAGTGTAAAGTATCAGCCAAGATATGTGTGTGTGTGTGTGATGTTTCTGTCTGTCGCTTTGCACTGGAGCTGCTATGCTAACGTAGCTAATGTGGAAGCTCCATAAAAGGTTCAGCAGCCAAAACTGAATGTAAATGACTCTAAACGTCTCGTTATACAACCGCAGTGACAAAAATCTCTTTTTTTTTATTTTATTTTATTTTATAACAGTCGATTAAACATTGCCATAATTCTGTCGTGTCATATTTTATGTCGTACAGTGAACTGCGAGAGAGATTCAGTTCAAGTTACATATGCTGCGATTCAGATCCGGTTCAAGTTACTAAGTCACCAGGTGATTCACTTCAGTTAATGGAATCAGTTCACACTTACACACTTTATGATTTACGGTCGGTTCAGGTGTCCGTGATATGATTCCAATTGGTTCATGTTACACACATTATGATTCAGATTCCAGTTCATCAAATTCGGTTCATTTACATGTACCGAGATTCAGATTTCATTCAGGTTCACCACCCATGATTCAGATTCAGTTCCTCCACACACACAGTTCAGATTTAATTTTGTTTTAAATTAATATGAACCGTGATTCAGATTTGATCAGTTTGGATCATTTACTCACTCCAGGATTCAAACTCGATTCACTTCTATTTCATCCACTTTGATGAGATTCGTACACCATGATTCAGTTCAGGATTATACACTATGATTCAGATCGGATTTGATTTAATGATCTGTGATTAGTATTAAGTCTGATGGATTAAGACATGATTTAAGAGCTGCATTTTATTCTGTTTTAAGTCTCCCCGAAAGATTTTTAATCAGTTTCACAAGAGCACGAGCGAGTGAACGTATGTTAATGTCAGTAAATTGAATTACTCCCAGTATGATGCAGTAGGTATAAAGCTAATGATGCTAGTAATGCTACTGAAGGGCTTTCTGTCACACTCGATTGTGATTCTTAATCGTTTATTCGCTTTGTATGTAATTTGTTAAGAATATATTACTACAGTAAATGAAATTATAACACTGTCTAATCAGAGGTGTCTGTCACTGTGTAAATAAAATAAAACTTTATGATTATTATTATTATTATTAAAGCTTTTAATGGAAAAAATCTAACTGTTATTTTATTTTAAATGACCAAATCTCTTACAGTGTAGAAAGTGTGCGTCATATGGAGAAAAGTTTTACCGCAGTGTTTCTTAATATTATATTCCCACCTCATTCCCAGTGATTCAAACATACTGGAGTTTGTAAGAAGCTTAACAGCTGATATTAGGAGTTAATGGGTGTAGGCTGAGTGCAATAACAGGAAACAGATCAGACTAACTTCACAAAGTTCAAATCTCAGTGACACAGCTGTCTGTGGCTGGTGGTCTGTCGAAACATGTTACACACTGGTTTTGCTGCACAACATTGTGCGCCACCTGGTGGAGAGGAATTAGGAGGAAAATCAAGCAGAAATGCCATGAGGTAAAAGGATGGAACCCAAGCCAAGGTTAAGTGCAGGGATGGAGTTAAGGCCAGTCAGTCCAGGCTAGGATGTAGGTGGAGTTGGGTGTCTGACTATGGTGTGGGATCAGGGAAGGTTGAGGTGGAGTTAAGGCTCTGATTAGTGATTCATTCTCTAATTATCGAACAGGGAGTGTATTTGTCTGACGACAAAAGAAGTACAAGTTGGCATAAATGAGGCATAAGATACTCGTTCTGCTGTACAGAAAGACAGACATGTACATGAGCTTCAACCCGAAATAATATCACTGATTATTTTTATTGATTATTTTAGATAATTTTTATTATTTTAGGTAATTTTTAAAATATTTCTACAAACTCTTTAACCGCCAATCACAGACACTAATGCTAGTGTGTAATATTTAACAATCATATTTATCCAGAACTGCAGGAGGGTCAGACGTTCTTCACATGTAACACTCCTACCCTTCTTACATTTTTGAGGGATGTAATGCTTTAATATTTTAAAGGTCCCATATCTTCCTGTTTCTTTAACAAGTTATATACACTTGCACACTCACTTTATGTACACCTCATGTACGTCTGTACTCAAAAAAATTTCCCCCTGTATTTAATAGAGTTATTGAATGTTGTGTACTTACCGAGTATCATGTCTTGTCTATAACAAATGCAGTGTTTTATGTTGGTCTGTACTCTGAGAGCCACAAACAGCTTGAATCAGATTCCTTGTGTGTGTCAGCACTTGATGAATAAAACCAGATTCTGTTTCTGATACAGGTGTGTAAATGCCCCAGCTCAAATACCCCACAGAGAATGTTTTTTTGTTTTGTTTTTTTCAATCCTTCATAGGATATGTATACTTTACAAGTCACGTTGCTCAGTTCGGATTTTTTTTGTCAGATCAGATTTGCATGTCATGATGGTTCACAATTACAAGTAACTTTTATCTGACACTAATGTGGACGTGTCTGTCCTTTGAAACAGCCGCATGCACACATTAATACATCTGTTTGAGTTAAAACACAGATTTGGGTGCTCAGATTAATTTCAAACAGATGTGCTCAGGGTTTTGCTCTGGACGACGGCAAGCAGTTAGTCAGCCGTACTTAAAATCTATCCTAAATCACTGTTTTGACTTTCCCTCCTCGGCTGTCCTTCACTGTTGAAATTAAATCCCTGCACAGGACCACATACGAAAGTGACTCGATCTGAACTGAAAAACAGATCTGTGTCAAATTGGGGTAAAAACATCTGAATCACTTCATGCTGGTGACATGAACGCCGCCAAACTCCCTCTGTTCCACTCCTCCTGCAAACATGCTGTTTTAGTGTTTATGTAAATGAGCTACTGCTAAGCCACGCCCCGTTCAGAGAACAGCAGAGCTGAGCAACAAGCTGGGAGAGGGGCTTTTCTTATATGAGGTCACATTAAGGAAAACGTGTAATTTACTTGTTTAAGCTCTGGCCAAACATGAACAAAAATGGAAGAAAAAAAAGAAAATGCGGGGAGTCACGTTTTTGTGTTTGTACCTAAAACACAAGTCTGAACATCTAAACATGCCTAAAGAGTGAAGAGTTGCTCTTTAAATGAATGCGCGTGAGATCTTGAGCAGAGTGTTATATGAATTCTATTTATTAACAGCTTGTGGATTGACCCTCAGATGTGAGCACAGTGCTGGTTATGTGTGTGTGTGTAATGAAAGACTGTCCTTATCCTCAGCCCAATTAGAATAATTTAATAATAATCTTACACCAGATTGTTTAACAGTTAGACAGTTAACATAGCTGCCTTTCACTACATCACTGCAATCTGCTTTTGGCACAAACAGGGGCTTCCTGAATGAGAGGGGGGAGGGGGGCAGCATGACCCCACCCCCAACGGGTGGGATGAATGGGGCGGGGCCTAACATCAGAGTTCTCACAAGTGTCAGTTGTTCCAGATGGACCTGCAGGTCGACTCGTCCGGGGCTTCGGGGTGGAAATGTAGATTCTTGGCGTGTTTCTGAATGAAGGCTCGTAGCAGCGTTCTCCAGTGGCAGAGTTGTGTAACAGCAGGCAGGTCTGCGCTTCTGGAGTTCCCCTAACCTGGAGTGGACGAGGGGTTAGAGGAAGTGGATTTTGGAGAGAAACAGAAGCAGACGAGACAGCAGACGAACCAGACGCTGATGTTCTCAGGAAAACTATTTACACACAGAGTGTTAAAAGTCCATCACAGACATCTCACTCCTAATCAAATAACATGGGTCTCAGTAACTCAGCTGTGTGTGTGCGTGTGTTTCTTTCTTTATAAAACTTTTCTCACTGCAGTTTAAAGATAGATGTAGAGGAGGGGAGAGAGAGAGAGAGAGAGACATTGTAAAAGCCCTCAAGTTACAAACCCGTAATCGCACCTACATGACTTAACCACACACACACACACACACACACACACACCAGGAAGGCTCACTCTGTAATGAAAGTGCGTTAAAGCTACAGTTGGGCCGGTAATAACCCCTCCCTTCCTCCACGGCTGAGTGAAGTTTGGTGTCTGTAGCTAATGTAGCTAAGTGGTGACGGATGTCGGGGCTGTAGCATGCTGTGGTCTCGTCAGACGACTTTGTGGAGATGTTCAGCATCTCACACTGATGGTGTTGTAATTCCAGACACAGCTTTGGACATCAGAGGTGCCAACAACACTATAAGTAACGTGAAAATCTCAGCGGCTTTCATGAACATAACGAGGCGGCTCGGTGCTAGCAGCGGAAAAGAAAACGATGAAGAGCGCCTCCTGCCCTGTACTGAATGAACCTCCCACAGCCCCGCACCGGTTCTACTAGAGTAGGATTGTTCTGGCCTGAAAGTTCGTGATGATATCAAGGTGGTGTTGATGGACATATGCTGATGTGAAACTGACAGGAATGATGAAATCTCTGCAGGGAACACAACCTCGTCTAATAACAAACTGATCACTCTGGGTTCCTGTCTGAGGAAACTCCAGAACTTTCCTAAAACCAGTCTCGTGTGTCTGACGCCCTTTCACCGCCCGTCTATGGTTTTGCATTTTAAATATTTTTCTGTTTTAGTTCGAGATGAGAAAAGAGCGCCCCCTAGTAGTAACACGCTCATCCTTAAAATAGAGCGGATAGCGCTGTCTCCGAGTGTGAGCAAGTGGTTTGAAAAGGTTCAGCTAGTTGGTGTCACGTGATAACCTTCGCCTTCCCTGATTGGTGGTTGTAGCTTTAATGGGAGAGTGCCCTACTAGAGATGGGTGGGAACTGGTTATGGGGAGAAAATTGAAAGAATTGCGGTAAAAAAAAAACACAAAACCCTTTGGAAATAGCGCAGTCTTTACCCACAAGACCATTCAGATGGGATTTACCTGTATAACCTGAAGTTATCTGTACTACACCCCCAGAGCTACTTCAGTAATATCCACATATGGAAAACTAATCCCATCTGAATACTTCTCACTCAAGCATCGAAAAAAAAGTAACTGGTGATGTAACACACCATGACTAATCGCGAAGCCATAACAACCCTACTCTAGAGAAGGTAACAGCTAGCAGAAGCTCTTTCCTCTTCAGTGTGTCAGCTTTATGTTCATGTATGGTTTGATTGGTGCTTTAGCGTAGCTGTCAGGAGTCTCATATATCACCTTTGCAACAGGTAAAAAATGTAAACGGCTTAATTGTACATTTTGGCACGTCTGAAACAGGACGAAACACTGACTGTGCGTGTGTGTGCATAAATTTTTTTGCTCCTTGTACTTCTGTGCGTTCTTGTGAATCACCTGCACGTTCGATTATTCTGAAACAGAGGAAGTAAAAACAAAGCCAAAGATACGGAGACACGACTGCAATCCGACATGTTAGTCACCAAAGTCACTGACGACACACACACACACACACACACACACACACACAGGGGAGAGACAGCTAAGGGACCCCGCCCTGCCCCGGGTCGGTCTCGGGCATGCTGCAAACGGCGTCGCCTGTAGCGATCAAGGGATCGATGGGAGTGAGCGTGAGCACTATGTCCCTGTCCTCGTGCACAGTGGCAGGAGGGAGCTGCACCATGTTGGCGCTCTGAGTCACCTGCACCTGGTTTACAGGACGGTTCTCCCGGGACACGGGGGCACGCTGGATCACCATGGCGCGGCCCGTTTCCTGCAGGATCATGACGGGCCGCTGCTCCGGTTCATCAGCTTTACACTGCAGCACGGTCTCCGTCACCTGCGAGGACGACAGCGCTTTCTGGATCACTCCTCTGTTCAGCACCACTGGATTTAGACCGAGATTCTGATTCAGGTTTAGGTTCTGATTCGGGCCGAGGTTCTGAACCGTCGCCGCCGCCGTTTCCTCCGGCCTCTGCTTCCTGGGTCGACCCCGTTTGCGTTTCAGGGGCGGGCCCACGGCCACGGCGGACGAATCGGACGCCCGTTTAGATGCCGTCGTCACCGCCGACGCCGTGGAAACCGTCACTGACGGAGGCAGGATCATGAGCGGGAGGGCAGAGCCGCGTTGCTGGGGCGAAAGCGTCGCCACGGTGATCGGCAGAGTCACTTGGACGCTGCTGGAATCGTTCGGCGTGAAGGCGGGAGCGGGAACAGGGAGGAGAGGTTTGTCTGGAATCGAGCCACGAGGGCGGAGCTGAGGAAGTTTTTTAACTAGAGCTTCCACCTGCATCTCACGGCCTCCGTAACGCAGAACCTCAGGAGCTTTAGCTGATTTGTCGTTAGGAAGATGTTTCACAGACGCAGCCTGCTCGCTTTCATCTTTCTGTAAAAACACATCCAATGAGAAAGAACATCAGACGATTTATAAATAACCACAGAGACTGAGGACTTTTTAATTGTTTTGAATTGATAAATTTTATCCATTTACACACCTAACCATCCTCCGCGGCCTCTGGGATAAAGTACGGATAACGATATACAATACCTTAGCGTCTTGTCCAGCGCTCTCTTCCTCTGCTGTACTCCCTCTGGTTGTCGTCTGGTTCTTCTTAATCACTTTGTGTGGTTTGGCCGGACCTCCTGGTGAGAGAACACAACACACCCCACATGTTTCAGTAACTGTCACATCCAGGGTCTCTGTCAGACCGAATGGAGAATCAGAATGAGGATGGTGTGTGTACCGGCCAGCGAGGCGGAGGTGACGAGCTCGGCCTGGCTGCAGCGCGGGTTTACGATGTGCTCCTGCACTAAGAAGCGTGCAATCTCCACCACCGTGTCGAACGAGCGCTTAAGGATCTTCTGAGCCCAATCGCAGATCAGCTCACACGCCGCTTCCGTCACTTCCTGCTTGTACGTTTGCACCAGCTCGGTCAGCTCGGACTGCGGCGGGAACAGAGTTAGCTGGAACGTGTACGCGGGGTTAGTGAGTAAAAGCGGGAGTGCGAGTGGAGTTTCATACCGGATCGTTCTTGAGGTCCAGGTTGGGTAATAACGGCATGTTTAACACCGTCTTCCTGCGGATCCCGCTGTAGCAGTACGTAACAGAAACACGGTCAAGGAACACGGATACAGCACGCGCAACAGACAGCTGATGCAACTAAGCAGAATTACACTCGAGGTCGTGCTGAATATCAGCACAGCTGTGACAGGGTCGTAGACATGATTATTAATACAACAGCATGACCTCGAGTGGGACGTTGCTTTTATACAACAGTGTCACAAACACCATTTATTATCAACAGATTATAATTTGTTTGTTTATTTAGCCAGTTAATTTTCCTCCACCGAAACAGATCCTTCCATAACTGACATTTAGTGTAATTAACTGGAGTAAAAGTAGCGTAAAAATCTTACAATTCCTTGTTCTACACTCCAAGTAGTGCCCTTGTTCAGCGATTAAAAATTAAAAGGTTTTTGCAGAGCTGTCCATTACCAGCACTCATGAAATGCATCTCGTCCAATCAGATTAAACTAACTGAACTAAACTGAACTAAAGTGTTGTATAATGATTTTTCTTAGAGCTGCACAGAAGTGAGTTTTACGGCAGTGTGTGAGAGGCGGTGTTTGATGGGAAGGATATTTGGACTGCCCCCTGCCTCCCAGCCTGCGAGCCTTGATGTTGGGGAAGATGTCTCGGATGATCTTGCCGAAGTTGGCCGCGCTCAGAGGCCTCTGCTGCAGGTTTTCACAGTGCTTCCTGGAGAGTGGACAAGACACACACTCTGTTAGTAACTCCACATGTTGTAAAGTTTGCATTCGATACACATCTCAGGGATGATCGATATTTAAAATCCGTGTTTAATCCAAATGTAAGTTTCCACACAGGAAACGAAGTGCTTTCTCACCGGTACGTCTCGTAAACGTCTTGTTTAGGCAGACAGGTGTCCGCGTGTTCCTCCAGGTGACTACGAATCCAGTTACAGGTGTGAAGCTGGTCGGCCGTGTTCACCGAATTTGAGTCGCTGCTATAAAATACACACGTGTGTGAGAATCTCTTGAGTTTCTCTCTCACCTGAGAATCCATCAACACTGTGCTTTCTTTATACTAATATCTAACATTGATCACAAGTCCATGACAGGACCTTAATGCCGTACCTCTTCTCTCCTGCACTGGGACCTGAGGGAAGCTGTAAATAAAGGTAGAGTTTGTCGTTGTCTGTAAACTGCTGCACATCTCTCTGAGGAAAGACATCGCACAGAGGAGCGAGTTGTTAGAAAATAAATAATGAGAGGCCTAGGATCATTTACTCAGCTGTTAGTTTTTCTGATTAGATACTTACCAAAATCGTGTCCACTTTACTCTGCACTGTCTTACTGTGGAAAAACAAACAAACAGCGTCAAACTATATTTAAACAGTATTAAACCTGAGTGTCTATTAAAAATCAGGCAAGGGTTAGAAGATTTAACAGATGATTTAACAAAGATTGAACACATGCATCCAGTTACAGCCACAATTTACCCTATGTTTATAGTGGATACTTCCAGCATGCTAAAGCGTCATACCATGAAGCATTAAGCTCAAAGTTCAGTAGAATCATTTTCATCACCTTGTGGAACCCAAGTTTGCTGTGGTATTCCTAATAAAGTGGCCACTAAACACATCTAATCTACTTGTTATTATTCCAGGTATTTCCTGTTTGTCAGGTAAGATAAGGTTATTAGGAATCAGTGACCTGAGCCCCTTAGTAACTGTCTGAGATACCATAGCAACCACCTAGCAACAATCCCCCAGATAGGCCCCAGTAAGCCTGTTAATCCCTGAGGGCTTAGGAAGCCGTTCCCAGGGTTTGTTAAAAGGGTCAGGTTTCCCCCTGACGTTTCTCTACAGTCATCACACCTCTACCTCTGCATCATAACTCCTGTTCTTTGTATTTTTCTGTGGTGATCCCTTCCTGGAGCATAGTGTGTTTGCTGTGACTGTGTACATTGTGAGTGTATGTTTGACATGTGATGACAGTCAGGTAAACTCTTCATATAAAATAATGTATATATGTGTGTGTGTGTGTGTGTGTGTGTGTGTAAGAGAAAGAGATAGAGAGAGAGAGAGAGAGAGAGAGAGAGAGAGAGAGAGAGAAAGCACTGAGGAGAGCATCCATGTTTTAACTGCCTCAGATACCCTAGCAACCACCTATTAACTCCCTCAGATACCCTAGCAACCACCTATTAACTGCCTCAGATACCCTAGCAACCACCTATTAACTGCCTCAGATACCCTAGCAACCACCTATTACCTGCCTCAGATACCACAGCAACCACCTAGTAGGTGCCAGGATACCATAGCAACCACCTAGCAACCACCTTAAATAGCACCACAACCCCAGCTTTTAATCACCTAGGATATTGCAACCACCTAGTAACTGCCTCGGACACCCCAGCAACCTTAGTATCATAGCATAACAACCTATGATCCACCTTTTTACCACCTCAGATTAACGTAGTAACGGCCTCAGTTACCATAGCAACCATAAAGCAACCAACTTACATAACAACCCATGATACACCTTTTAACCACCTCAGATACCCTAGCAACCACCTAGTAACTGCCTTATATACTATAGCAACCAAATTGTAACTGCCTCATATACCATAGCAACCACCTAGCCACCTCCTCAGATGCCACAGCAAAAGCCACAGAGTAACTGCATCAGACACTACAGCAACCACCCTGTAATTCCCTAGTAACTGGATGAGATTCCCTAGCAACCCCCATAGTAACTGCCTGGTATAAAAGGGGAGCCACCTAGCAACTGACTGGGATGGGGATACTAAGGCAAGCACATAACTACCCCGGTAACCTCCTGATAGAGTAACAATAATGATGAATGAATGAATGAATGAATGAATGAATGAATAAATGTAAGAAACAGATGCACTTAGAAAGAGAGCGTGTGTGTGATATGTTTAATGTTCCTCTCAGGGTTCGCACACCACAGGTTCTCGAGTTCTCAGAACTTAAGCGAGTGTGTTCGAGGTGTGTTACAGTAGAGGAAGCTCATCACGTGTCTCTCTCCCTCACTCACACACACACACACACACACACACAGTGTCAGGTAGAGAACAGTGCTCCTGAGAACATCCATGCAACAGTGTGTGTGTGAGAGAGAGAGTGTGTGTGTGTGTGTGTGTGTGTGTGAGTGAGAGAGAGAGAGAGAGAACCTCAGCTACTCACTCCTCTGTTCCCGGTTCCTGCTGGTGTGTGTGAGAGCCCAGAGGAGCCTCGAGTTTGACGGGGTGTAAGTACATGTCTCCTCCCCCGGGGGGGTTCAGTACGTTAACCTGATCGGGGTAAATAAACGCGTGTTTAACCCCGGCCCTGTGCAGGTGCCTCCGCGCGCCGAGACTTTCAGCGCTTTTTCTGTGCGCGGAGAGAGAGAAATCCCGGAAGGAGACTTTCCTTCCCTTCACTCGGACCGTGTCTCTGTCCCGGGCCGCGTCCAGGACCACGCGCTTGTCCCTGTAGCTCTGAAACCGCACCAGAACCGCCCTCGGCTTTCCGTCTGCGTGCTCTCGCGCTCCCGTGCGCCGCGCGCGCTCCAGCTCTACCCGGTTGTGCATGCCGAGTACCCCCGGCACCCAGGTCTCAAAAAACGTAACCGGGTCGTCCCCTTCGGTGCCTTCTTTCAAGCCGAAAATCCGAATGTCCCTGGAAAACATCTTGCCGCGCTCCAGGTCCTCCAGGCGGTCCAGCGCTCTCTCCAGCGCGTCCTCGAGCTCGGTGATGCGCGCGTCCGTGGCTCTGCTGCGCTCCTCGAGCTCCGTCGCGCGCTGCTTGTCGTCGCCGACTTTACGGATCACCAGGTCCATCCTGCTGGACATCTCCGCGAGTGGAGCGTGAAGTCTCCGTATCCTCCGGATGATTCGGTCCACGGCCTCGCCATCTTGCGGAGACTGTGCAGAGCGTTCGGCCGGCCCGGGTGCTCTTCCGGTGCGCTCCAGCTTCTTGTGCATTTAGGTTCGCTTTGTGCGTTGGTGAAGATCCGAGTGAGGAGAACCGAAAATACAGAAAACTCAACCGGAGAGTGAAAACACGGAGAAACCGGAGCCTCCGTGCAGCCCGGAGCTCAGGGGGAGGGGCGGGGCTACATCACCTCAACTTTACAACTCCCATTAGCATATTCATTATGTTTATGTGTATTCATTCAAGTTATTCAACACAAGTACATCATACAGTACATCACTACCATAAAAGATACCATATAAACCGTTTATCAATCGAAGCACTCAGTATATCTACCTCTAAGCAGCTTTATTATTATTATTACTATTATTATTATTACCAAATACTTTCACACACTGACAATAAACTTTTTGAGATTATTAAAATCATTCATATTAATTTTTAGTTTTCTCCAGTTTCCAGGACTGGGATTAGATGGTCGCTATGATGCTGCTTTATTTTATTCAATGCGGTTGCTAGGATGTTGCTCAGTGGTTGCTATGGTGTCTCAGGTGCTATGGTGCTAGGGTTTACTGGCATCCAGTACGTTACAGGAATCTACAACAGTTTTCACTGGTATTATAATAAGAATGGAATCAGGCACTTCACAGATATCTTCTTTATGAACAACTGACTCACAGACAGAAGAAGAAAAAAAACTGGAGAATCATGTCTGCAGTGACAGTAATGCTTTAATTATTAACCAAACCCCAGAAGATGCTGCAGACCTGATCACTGGTGTGTCCCTGTTGTTATCGAGTAATATCTTATGAGACAGATGTTTCTAGATGGTTGCTATGGTGTTCCCACTGATTTCTATGCAGGTGATATGTTATCCTAGGTTGTCGCGAAGGCGTTGCTAGGCGGTTGCTATGCTATATTCCGGGTGGTTTAAGCAATTTAATAATCAAACGCTCCATTTCCAGGATAAACACATTGCCCGAGGAAGAGGGGGGGGGGGGGGTGATATCTGATTATAAAATATCTGATTATAAAATATGTGAAGGGACATAAATAAAAACTTAAGAACACATACATTTGTTGGTTTTGTTGTTTTGTACACATATCCAGTACACATATCTACATCTTTGTTTATAAAAATGAAGATAAAGAGACTTTTGTCATTTATATAATTGTCATTATAATAATACAAATAAATAAGTTTGATATATGCATATAAATGCAGTTTTACAAATTTGGTAAATGTGGAGTGAATATATGCATATTAAACAACAAAAACATGCTGATAAACAAATACGTTGGTGGCCAAAAGTATTGAGACAAGAGTGAAAGTCAATGTTTTAATCACATTATTAAATTCTTAAACTAAGACATTCAACACAATAAGAATAATTAGTTTATATCATTTTTATGCAGTAAAAATGCTCTACACCAATCAGTACTTAGTATAAACTCATTTATTTTGTTTAAAACCTGCTGGATCTGGCTGGATACAAATCAGAAAGATGTCAGCAGTTCTCCGGTGTCATTCACTCAATCCATGCCTGCGTGAAAACGGGTTTTAGACTGCTCCTGCCTTCTTCACCATTCTCCAACAGGTTTAAAATTGGCTTTAGGTCTGGAGATGACCCAGGTGATGGCTCTGGAATCTCAACACCACTGGTATTCACTAGATTTAACACAACATTAGCACAACTCCTCTTCAGCTAGATAGCCTAGAACTAATTAGTGACATCATCTCTCTAGTGCACAGGCGGAACTGTTACACTTAGCATACAGGATGTTGTCTTAATACTTTTGGCCACTACTGAATTTATTTATACATTTATATATTTAATTATATATTTGTTTTTAATGTAGATCCATGGTCACTTTAAACATTTACAGATTTCATACTTTTTTTTACTGTTGAAAAAGAATCATGATGGGAAAATGTATTTAACAAAAAAATGTAATAAATAAACATGAGAATGAAAAATAAAACAGTCTGAAATGTATAATCAGAAATGTAATACTGGTCCGTATAAATAACCACTTTGTGTCCATTTAAATTAAATGAATGTGCTGGGTATTTTTATTTTAAATACTTAGATCAGCATTAGACATAAACAATTCTGTATCGGGCGCAGAAGGCTCAGAGTGGCGCAACAGAAATAAATTTTTATGGCATTTCATTATCAAAAATTGCGCACCCTTTAAAAGCCTTATTGTGCCTTTTTCTCCACACTCTGTGAGCAAATTAGTCTCATACCTACTCATTACACACGCTTACACCAGTGTCAAAACACCGCAAGTGCAAATTAGCGTGCGTTCGAGGCCCGCATGCCCACATTAGAAGCCACACACACATGCGATGGAGGCATCTGAGAAGGTAAAACATCGCCGTTTCTTTATGATCCTACAAGTGGCACACTCTGAACTATTTACACATTTTTATCCCATGTGGCAGAAGTGAATTATTCCCTAGGTATGTTAAGAAAGAATAATTATGGTGCATGACAGAGATACACGCAGTAACAATGTAGCTTTTATGTTTAATTTAATTTAATTAAGTTTAATTTAATGTTCAATGTTAAACTCTTGTATTTGAAGTAGTTTATATTGTTTAAATTCTGGTTTTTAATTAAGAAAATTAATGTTATAAGGAACAGGCTACATTTAATTACTCATTAAACTGTTTTAAACGTTTAAAATTGTATCAAAATCAGATATCAAATCAGGATATTTATAAAACTGTGATACTTTTAGAATCGCAATTTTTATCGAATCGGCACTGGGGAATCATCATGGTGATTCCCGTCCCTATGAGTAAGTGATGCGTAACAGATGAGTGACTCTTACGAGATGTTCAGCTTGAGCTTCTGGAGCATGCTGGGCTTGGGGTCGCCCTCCACAGAGCCTTCTGCCTTTATCGGGTCTTCCATCATGACTCAGGCACCGCATTCAGGACCCCGTCTGGGATTAACAAGACTGGTGTTACACACATGCGCTTATTTATCTCATAAAAAACGACATCATAACAGAGGAGAGTGACACACACCGGATTTCCTTACAGCACTGATGCCGCTATTTTGCTCCATGAAGGAATGTACACTACCAGGATGTTTAAAATGGTTAACTTTAGTATAATTCTAACTTGATAATATATATATATATATATATATATATATATATATATATATATATAAATTAAAATATAAACGTATATTTTTAATATATTATTTCGTAAATTGTGTGTAGATCTGTCACTGAAAACTTCTTTGATCAAGAACAAATAATTAACAAATTTAATAAAATTTTATTTTATTCCGTTCTTCCTTCTTCATGTTCCAAAGTTCTTGATATGCAAATAAACAATGGCGGTTCAATAGATATGCTAATTTGCACATGACGTCATCGTTTCATTTCTGGTGACTTCTTATGGAGATTTATTTCCCCTTTGTTATAAAACTGCCATAAACACTGAAAAGTGTGTGCATCCGTGCGCGTGTGTGTATGTATAAGTGTGTGTGATAGAAAGGGCAAGTTAAAGAGTCAGAATGTGAAACAAACAAGATGACTTTCAGTTCATGAGCAGCTAATTTACTGGAGAGGGAAAAAATTTCACAGTTAGAGGTTTTCACTCATTCATAAAAATGCACACACACACACGCAGACTGCGGACACTGCAAACAGTAAATAAGAGAAAAACATCAGTGTTAAAACAAATAAGAAAATAAAATAAATAATAACAATAATAATAATAATAATACACGCATGCCGCGCGCTGTATAAATGCCCACGGCTTGGGTGTGTTATTACACATTCATTAACACACTTGTTTATAAGAATTAAAGTCACATTTGCAAAAACTAAATAGGAGGAAACAAAACGTCCATTCGGCGCGCACATGTCGTGACTCGGTGTGTTTTTGTGTGGGAAAACAGCACATAATTACGCCGTTATAACTTCGTTTCCGCTCGGTAACGTCATTAGGCCGAACGACGTGGCTAAGTCGGGCAGCTAGCTAGGCTTAGCCGGTGACTTAGCCTGTTAGCTAGTCACTGTGTTAACCAGCTAGCTAACCGGCTTCCATTCGTTTCGCTCGAAGGCAAACAAAGATTTAAAATAACATAATAATAATATCGCTTGTTTTACACTGTAAGCTAGTTATGTAGCTAGCGGAGCTAACCTTACTCCATGCTAGCTGCCGTTAGCTAAAGAACTATACATTAAACCCAGCTTTCCCACCAATAAACTCTCCCACATTCACATCCAGCCCGCGCTGTTACTTTAACCCTGCACACACAGTCCATCAAAACACAAAATAATATCACGATTTATTTTTAAAACGCAATAAAGAAGTACCTGAGTCAAATAAACAGCAAAAAAATCCCTGCGCTTTATTTTGTGATTGGACGACTGTTCTTATGTCTGCCTGACTACAAAGCAAAAGCCGCTCTGATTGGTCCGCTCGGCTCGTCTTCCCCGGATACGGCCTGTACCCTGCGCTCTAATTGGCTAATTCTTTTTATTTTTTAACCGACGTACGTTAAGGAGAGGTGGTTTCGTTTTCTCTCTATAGCGTGTTCATAACGCCATGAGCACAGAGAAATTATAAATATGTAATCTATGAATTAAGGATTATTATGTCGGGTACGAATGAAAGATTGTTCCCATAATTATAGGTGTAACTCCTAAATCTTTTCTAATCACAGAAACTTTCAGTGATGCTCAATTATCATCCAATGATACACACACACTCACTCACTCATCGTCTATACCGCTTTATCCTGTATGCAGGGGGGGGAGAGGGGGGGGTCTCTGTCCCAGGAGACTTATGGCACGAGGCAGGCTACACCCTGGACAGGATGCCAACCCATCACAGAGCACACACACTCATTCACACACTCCGAACCAATTTGCCTAATCTGCGTGTCTTGGGGAGGAACAGTGGGAGGAAACTGGAGTACCCAAAGGAAACCCACCAAGCACCAAACTCCATGCACATAGACCCAAAGCAGGAATCGAATACTCGACCCTGGAGGTGTAAGGTGACGGTGCTAACCACTATACCACAGTGCTGCCCACTAGTAGACAATAGTGGATTCATTTCACATTTTAATAACTGCAGATACAGTCAAAACATCAAAACGACACATTATACACAGTAGCCAAAAGAAGTTGTTGTTGGTCTTTCGGCTGCTCCCGGCAAGGGGTCGCCACAGCGGAATATCCAGTCCGCACAACAACTTGGCACAGGTTAGTAGCCAAAAGAAGCAAGCAGAAAATTATGTTATTTAACTCTTAATGAGAAATTAAAAGAATGCTGCCAAAGGAATACAATACATTGATGTATAACTCAGTATACAGTACATCACTACACTGTAAAAACTTAAAAATAAACCCTGATCCTGTCTTTGTCTTGAGATTGTCCAGAAATGGACCCCGTACATGTAAAAAGTTTCCCAAGCATCTGTAGGCAACATTTCCGAAATCTACTTTTGAGAAGATGGAGAAGAGCAAGATTTTCAGTCTTTTAAAATCAGTCTCTTGGCTGTATTTATACTGAGCATCAAATATCTTGGTAAGGCAGATAAGTAGATTCAGCATGGATTCTGAATAGCCCAAGATAGCTAATTCAGCATGTAGACTAATGTTTTTGCGTTATGCCTTGGAAAGAAAAGAAAAAATGCCCCAACCAATATCCAGTGTATGACAATGGCAAATTGTGTGTGACAAGGTACAGTACCAGTAAAAAAAAAAAAAAATCACAAGTTTGGATTTATTTTCTACATTCTAGAACAATAGTGGATTTTTTTTTTTTTTATTAAACATGAAATAACACATATGGCATCAGGCAATAAAGTAACAAAAGCAACAACAACAACAGCAACAGTCAGTTGTTATTTTAAGACATGAAGGTCAGCTGTTCTGGAACAGTTCTTGCAAGAATCAAGCACCAAATGCAAAACATGTTGTATTGGTATGTTTCTTAAATTTTATATTTATACCAAAAACCCTGTAAAAGGCTTGCACCACTTTTTTTTAAAGAACCTCAAGTTAAATTCATTGTCAGGCAGGACAAAAACACCAAGCGCTTGTGTGAATTAAATTATCTGTGTAATAACTTCTTATTGATTATTAGTTATTAATGCATTAACATGGTCTAACATTACAGGATGTAAATGATCCCTTATCACAGGAGGCTTGTACTGAATTGCCTTTCCTGTAATGTACACTTTATGTCGGAGAAAGTATATTATTTTGCCACCTTGTCAAAAGAAATTACATCATACTGTGAATTGATAGATTTGCACTAGACCATTGAAAACTGCTAAATTCCAAAGGGTGTAACTGTACTATAACAGTAATAACAGTAATTAGTGCTTACTTAGATTGTTTATTACAACATGTTTATTGGGAAACTTAAGTGGTAGCATATTCTGATAGACAAATATCTCCATCAAACAATGCTCCCAGTACATAATCAACACAATTAATGAAACAGGTCCTTGCCTTGTCAGTTTTTGCATGTGCACATTGGTTAAGTAGCAAAAAATGATAGGTAGCATGTATTGGCAGAACACTGATACCATTATTAT
>JAQMYG010000023.1:33979004-33991838 GCA_030014215.1 Clariallabes teugelsi | reverse complement strand
TGTGTGTGTGTGTGTGTGTGTGTTTGTGTGTGTGTGTGTGTGTGTGTGTGTGTGTGTGTGTGTGTGTGTGTGTGTGTATCAGTGCTGGTGAGAAGAGGTCCTGATAAAAAAGCAGAACTTGTTCTCCTAGATCATGGCCTCTATGAACACCTCAGCAAAAGGTAACCGCCCAGAAGCTTATTAATATTCATAAGGAGCTTATAAATGATGCACACATTTTTTTTTATTTCCTGTAACGTCATGTTTATTCTTTGCCCCAGTGATCGAGCTGCTCTGTGCCAGCTGTGGCGCTCCATCATCCTCCGAGACGAAGCCGCCATGATGAAACACTCCAACGAACTTGGGGTCAAAGGTCAGCTTGAGCATTAGTGTATCCGCCGTTCTGAATTCTGCTTTGATGAACTATAAACTTACAAATTCTTCAAGATGGACTTTCTAACCTGGCTTTGTCATGCGTATCAGATTACTTCCTGTTCTGTGAGATGCTCCTCCAGCGTCCGATCAACATGCGGGAACTGGGTCTGGGGAACATCCTGAGCCGAGAGGAGACGTCCTACATGCGGGACATGGCCACCGAGCGCTTCGACCGCATCATGGTGGTGCTGAAGGCTCTGCCCCGGCCCATGCTGCTCGTCTTCCGCAACATCAACACTGTGCGGAGCATTAACGTGGCGCTGGGGGCTCCTGTAGACCGCTACGCCCTCATGGCCAAGAGGTCAGGGCAATGTACACTACACACTGCACTATAGACTACACAGTGAGCTCCTGGGGACCACTATCCCTTCATGACTATACACTGCACCCTATATACTGTACTACTTTGTACACTATACATTACACACAGTATACTACATTGTACACATTACACACTGTACATTACACATTAGTGCACAGTGTGTAATGTATAGTGTACAATGTAATATACTGTGTGTAATGTATAGTGTACAATGTAGCATACAGTGTGTAATGTATAGTGTAAGGTGTGTAGTGTATATTGTGCAGTGTATAGTGTAAAATGTAGCGTAGTGTATAGTGTGCAGTGTAGCATGTAGTGTATAGTGTACACTATACATTACACACTTTCTGCTACATTTTACACTATACACTACACACCTTACACTACACACCTTACACTATACATTACACACAGTATGCTACATTGTACACTATACATTACACACTTTACACTATACATTACGCACAGTATGCTACACTGTACAATATACATTACACACTATACACACGACAGGATGCCAGACAGGATGGCATTTGGCAGACGCCCTTATCCGGAGTGAATTACATTTACAATACATCGGAGCATGTGAGGGCCTTGCTCAAGGGCCCAACAGTGGCAGCTTGGTAGTACTAGGGTTTGAACCTGTGATCTTCCGATCAGTAATGTGAAGAAATCATGTCACTGTGCAGTAATGTACGTATATATATGACAGATAAAGACTACAGCCTTCATTAGATCATCACCCAGCCATTGAAAACCGGTCAAGCGCCTACACTCTGCACTTCTGAGGTTTGATCATGCAGCCTCATGCTGTCTTGTGTGTGTGTGTGTCAGTGCTGTGCGAGGTTGGGGTAAAGCCAGAGCAGACGGGTCGAGGGTTCTGCCCCAGGTCATTCTACTGCGCTGGATTTGGAGTTTTTGGGAGGATGTGAAGTTTGAATTTGCTTTAAGGTGAGCTTAATGTTTTATGTTCATCACAGCATCACACACACGCATATGTGGTTTTGCTGCTATTCACACTATAATTTGAATGAAATGTGTATTGCAGGTCAGAGATGATGATGATGAGTGTGACTCGCTGTGTGCTGCAGCTCCTGTCTTACTGCGGGTTCATCACGCTCGATCAGGAGGTTTATCAGTACCTCAAATAACCAAAGACTCGAGAAACTCAGCTTTACTCTGTTATTCTATTCCACTTCCTCTCGTCTTCTTCAATGGAGCTTTATCACTTTCACTTTTCTTTCTCTCATTATTTTACTTTTTTATTTTAAAGACAAGGCACTACCCTGCAGTCACACTGTATGGATAGTTTCTGTGTGGACCAGCAATGTGACAATATAAACCAAAATGTTATGAGAAACTGATTCAGTCTTTATAATGTTAATATGTACTTTAACCCTTATAACTAATAATCAAATTAATTTACATAGCACTGTAACTAGTAGTCATTGTCACAAAGCAGCTTTGCGTCAGAAGAAAATATGGGAAATAAGTATGAATTGTGTGAGAAAATATGCATAAATCGGAATCGTCAGATTCTAGTTTTCATCAAAAGAGACATAATTTAGTCATCCGTGTGAAATTATACAGGTCTGCAAATTTCACACATTATTCTTAATAGATAAACACATTAACAATAAATTGATTACTGATTGATAATCATTAATGATAAAATGCACATTTTCTTCTGCATGAATTTGTTTTATTTCAACCCTAATTGCAAGTGTGCCCTCTTGTGGTGTACAAATTAATAGGTACGAGAGCTATGGAGAAATATTCTGCAAAACATTATCGGTTAATACATTAATTGTAAATCAGTTAAGTTCTTAACTATGATTAATGACTAATCAGTAGCATTCTAGCATTTTAGCAGAAAAAGATAACGCATTGAATGTCAGAGAGCGGGTAAAGAAGAAGAGATTTGTCAGAGCTCTCTGGTGTGAAGAAACCAAACTTTTGTCCTTGCAGTACAAAGTGCCTCATGTGGCAGAAACCACTTTACAGCATTCTGGTTCCTTTCCATCTTTGTTTAGAGAGTTTACGTACCTCTGCAGGATGGAAACATTTGATCATCTTACTGTACTTTTACAGAATGAAAGAGATCTGCCGGATCGCTTGTAGACCTTCATGATGCTGCTTGTTTAGCAATTTCTCTAGCAAACTCCTGAAACTTCACAGATCGTGTTCACCTTTAATTAGTTTGTACACACACACACACACACACACACACACACAGAGCTTTTAATAACGGACATAGTCACCAATCAGCTTGACAAAAATCCGGATACGGTGACGGAGCAGAGGAAAAAAAAATGTTCTGAGACGTCTTGAGGAGGACAAAGGGGAACCTGTCCTCATCTGGGTGACACTAGATATATTCACCAGTCAGTGCTGAGTGTGTTAAAGGAAACGCAAGTGTGAGTGAGCATCGTTAGAGCTTTAAAGTTACAGCAGGGGGTGAATACTTATGCACAGCACTGTAAATCATCCTGCATTGACCTTACGAATGTGCATTACCTTAGTATTATTTATAGTTTGACTCTAAATGCCATCTATCAAATTTTTTTACAATATCTGTCCAAAAAAAATGTTTTAATTCTGATGATTTTGTTGCCATATCAGGATGAAATGTGAACCGTTTTTCTCTCTTCATTCCTTTTGATTTTTCTTCTTTTTTCACGGCTCAGATGGAAGGATGAATAAACAAGAAAAATATAAAAATGACCCAAAGGTGTCCTTATTATTACGGCCATGTCATTACTACACACACTCGTTATGTTTACTTTGTAAAACAAAGGTCCAAATCTTGAAAACCATTTTTATTCACTTCTTTTTCCATACAAAATATTATACAGGTCATGTGATCATGTGACTGTAACATGTTCATCAACAAAACAAAAATATGCAAGAAAGGGGCAGTATTTTTCCAATTTTATGGCATCTTGCGCACGCGCGCACACACTCTGAAATCAGAAGTGAGCCGTGACTCGGTCCATCTCGAGCAGATCCTCCAGAATCTGTAAGGGAGAGGAGGAGAGAGGGACAGAGATGAAGGTGGAGGTGTAAAATCAGAGCACTGAGAGAGAGATAGATAGATAGAGAGACTCACGATATCCGCCGTGGTGCCGATCTTCTTGGCCAGCTCGCTGCGCTCCATCGTGCTCAGGTACAGGTACTTATTCAGCAGCTCTCCGTCCAGAATGTTCCGCACCGCGTTCTGTAGCGTCCGCCGGTCAGCGTGCAGCATCCTAACGCGGGCGAGAGAGAGAAGGAGGGGAGGGTAAGACAAAATGAGTGACAATAAGTGATAAATGAATGACGGATAATGAATGAGTGAGAGATGAATGAATAAGTGAGAGATGATGGAGTGAGTAAAGGGTGAATGGAATGACTGAGGGACAGAACGGATGAGTAATAAAAGGAAAGAGTAGAATAAGTGGCTTGTGTGTGTGTGTGAATGAATGGACAAACAAGTAAATGGCTGAGCAATGGATAAGTAAATGACTGAAGGAGAGAGTGAGCGAGTGAGCACCTGAAGGCTTTGGGGTTGAGGCCGGCGTGGTGAGGCAGCATGGTGGTCAGAGCGTTCTGCAACATCAACAACCTGCGGTAGGTTTTCTCCTGCATCGGCAACAACAAGCCGATCCCTCCATCCAGAGTAGCTACAGAGAGAGAGAGAGGGAGAGAAAACTTCACTAGCACAGTGATTATAATAATTATAATTTATGGTTTTAACAAAAACTGCAGTTTAATGATATCTGCTTGAGTGTGTGTGTGTGTGTCGTACCGAACCAGGTGATGTGTTTGTTGTCCCAGCTCAGAGCCTTTTTGCTGGCCGGATCCAGAACTCCTCGACACGGCATCCTCCAGAAGGTGTTCACGTGAGCGCCCACGTTAAAATCAGCTCTGCGGAGCAACCGCAAGCCACCGAAGCTTTCCTTAGCTTCATAAACACACACGCACACACACACACACACACACACACACACACACAGGTATACAGTCAAAACCAAGTCAAATATAATTATATAATTCTGTTGAATGACACAGATAGACAGATGGACAGACAGGATGGACAATGCTGTATAATAAATGAAGTGCACTGTGGAATATTAATGTTGATTTCAGACGCACCTTCTGGCAGGTACATGTAGACCAGCAGGTTTTTATCTCTGTCAGAAACTATTTAAAACACACACACACACACACACACACAGTTAGTTTTGGAGTGGTTTCAGATCTGTATGATGTGAGTGTAGGAGTGGCAGAGCTGAGCTCCTCTGTGTTACCCAGGAAGCCGAGCTGGTTGTTGTCCACCATGAACTCGATGCTGTAGACCTCCAGAGGCTTCGCGTCCTGACCAGAACAACACACACTGCTTCTTTCAGTAATTTAAAGTTTGCCTCTTATCGGTGTAATCTAATGATTCTAATCTGCTCTATTGATTGATTTACCTCTGATGTGCTCGGATTCGTTCTGAGATTAGATTATCAGTGTGAGCTCACTGTACCTGGTACATACAGTCTGACATTCATTAACCATCAGAGGCTCAGAGCTCTATGTCAGTGTGTGTGTGTGTGTGTGTGTGTGTGTGTGTGTATACCCTGCTAACGAGCGAGAGTGTTTTACTCTCCTCCTGGTAGCGGAGCAGAGAGATGCTCTTCATCACGTCCGCTGCCAGGATGAAGTTCTTGATGCTGTACATCTGGTGGATGTAGAGCTGCGTGTCTATGAAGGCCATGCCGGTCAGCTCGTTATCCTTCAGGCTCCACAGGAAGATCTACACACACACACACACACACACACACACACACACACACACAATCACATTACAGATGTCCACATACTGACTGAGTAACAGAGGGGTGTGTCTCACACACGCACAGTGCTTTATGAGTACTGACACTGGAGACTCCTTCCAGAACAGATAAGCTGTACGGGTCACTGTGTATGAGGCGTTGCCATAGAAACAGTAACATATTAGGGCTGATATATAAATGGAATGTAAGATGAACAAAACACATTTCTTGTCCTGTATTCCATTACAAATTGTGTGTGTGTGTGTGTGTTACCTTCTGTCCGATGGCAGACACGAGGTATCCGTTACAGTGACACAGGGCCGTTACGGGTCCCTTCTGCTCCTTCTCATACAGAACCTTGAACTTGTTCTTGGTGAGGGGCTGACCCGGTTCCGGTACCACCTCGATCACGTCCAGGATGAGGATCTGCACACACACACACACACACACACAAACCATAATGAACATTTTAAACCGGATTTACAAAGCAGTAATGTTAAACCAGCATGTGTGTGTGTGTGTGTGTGTGTGTGTGTGTGTGTACCCGGCCCCTGCAGGTGACCTCCTCTCCCTGCATTAAACAGGTTCCTATGGCGATGTAACCCTTCAGACCAGACACAGTCTCCTGACTCTTCAGCGCCACCGTTTTCATACACGTCACGTGTTCCCACTCCTCCAGATCGATCCTGACACACACACACACACACACGATGAGTTAAACAAATCTTTTTATCGCTGCTGCTGAGAATGATGATGATGAAGATGAAGATCCTCACCGTGTGTTAGGGATGGCCTCCCAGCTGACGGGTGAGATGAGCTGGATTGAGAATTTCTCCTGCTGTGGATTAATATACCGCTCGTCTAAAACACACACACACACACACACACACACATATACAAACAATCAATGATCTGCTTCTGTATCATCATATCCATCATCATCAGCGTTAGTGCTCACCTCTCTCTATGGTCTCATACTCTTTCTCCTCTCCAGTCATCCTGGGGATCCGAGTACACAGCTCCTTAACGCTGCTACACACAGCGTACACCTGACACACACACAAATATTTGATAACATTTAAGTAGAGTTTTACATTTTGTTTCATTTCTTTTACTTAATTCTACTTACTTTAATATCTGTATTATTGCTTCGGCATTTATTAAACTCTTAACACGGTATAACCTTTTTAATGTTTCAGTTATAAACGTGTTACTAAATCTTAATTAAAATAGTAAAAAAAATATACATATACATCATTAAAATGGATGGTTCAATTTATATACCACCTGGTAAGAAAAAATAAAAATAAAAAAGTCACTAATTTCTGAAGGTTCTGCATCAAGCAAAGAAAACAACTTAGGAGATTTGAAATAATTGGAATCGGGTTTAGAAACCTTCAACACATCATCAAAACCTGGAGTGATCGAGGTCAATCGTCAAATATGTGGAAGAAATGTGGTCATGATTATAGAGATTACATAAAGACTTTGGTGAAGCTGCTATGTTTAATAGTGACAGTTTCCACATTTCCACACACACGGTGTTTGGGACTAAACAGCTGTGTGTCCATACGAAAACCGCTTGTTAGTGAGACTCATCAGAAAAAAGTCTTCGGTTCGCTGTGGAGAATAAAGATTGGACTTTGGTGTGATGGAAAAAGATCATGTGATCTGACGAGTTCAGATTCCAGAGTGATGGATCGTGTCAGGGATTTCACCCATCATGCATAGTGTCCACTGTACCAGACTCCGGAGACAGTGTTATGATCTGGGGTTGTTTAGTTGCTCAGGTCTCGACTCAGTAACGTCATGGCAATAAAATGAACGTCAGCTGACGACCTGAATGTCCTGAATCACCGAGTTATCACATGCATGAAGGTTTTCTACCCTGATGGAACAGGAGTATTCCAGGACTGTGAAAGAGTGACTCTGGGAGCGTGAGAAATTGTTTTCATGTAAACTGGACACCACAGTATGTGTGTGTGTGTGTGTGTGTAATCAAAGCTAAAGGTGGCAACTTTTTTTGGCCAGGTGGTGAATAATATAGTACAAAATCTGAAGTATAATACATTTAGTTTTAAGTTATTATTTAACTGTTTGTCTTAATCCATTCGAGGCAGAATCTGTTGTAATAATGATATAACTGTGTAATAAGGCTGTAATAAAGCTGTAATAAGGCAGATCTCACCTTGGACTCCACGTGGTAGTTGACGTAATGAACTGTACAGCGCAGAGGAATCTTCCTGACGGGCCATGGAGCGTCGTACGACAGGTATGTGGGTAACACACTGATCCTCAGCTCACCCTGAAAACACACACACACACACTTAAAAACTATGACACATTATATCATTACCAAGTCCTTAGAAATGTGGTCTTCTAATCATGTGGCTCAGACTGGTGTGTGTGTGTGTGTGTGTGTGTGTGTGTGTACGTACCTGCTTGTTGAAGTACAGGAAGCCTTTGGGACAGTTGACGTTGTGGAACGGTGAGAAAGATTCGATCGGTCCATCTATGGTCATGGGGTGGAGCCTCAGCGCACCACGAGACGTCACGAACATCCAGTGAGGAGAAGGACCGCAAATAAACACCTAACACACACACACACACACAAATGTTAATGTTAGCATAGAGTATATAAAACCTTTTAAATTATAGTCTTTTTTAGACATCTTCCTTCTACCACATTTATATAAAATAAAATATATTAAATGTAAATATTCCTACTACTAATTACATCAAAAGCGAATATTTTATATACATATTTACATATATACATATTTTACTCCATAATTAAATAAATGAATCCCAAGTCAATTTTTTTATAAATCCACAAAAAATCTGAATCTTTGGTAAAATGAAAGGTGAAATTTAGAACATAAAAATAGCTTTTTAATGAAAATATGAATTAGGTTTAAATTATAACATTTACATTATTATATACATTACTTAAAATTATAATGTAAATATGAAATGATAATGTAAAATATGTAAATGAATTATACCTTAAATATACAAATATTTATACTATGTCTACGGCTTACCCCAGAATATCCAGAGATGTCTTTGAAGTATCTAAACCTCGCCACGCGACCTTTGACCCCAGCGCCCTCCTCTCCAGGGATGTCAGACTTCTTGTCCTTCTTCATTTTGGATTTCTTTTCTCTGAAGTTAATATTGTGAGGCATCTAACACATGCAAACACACACACACACACACACACACACACACACACACACACACACATCAGTAGAGTCCGTGTTTTTATTGCTCATTGAGCACTTCAGAGGTTTATGAACTCTCTCTCTCTCTCTTTTTTCCTCATTAATACCATTTATCATAATTATTTTTACAATTGTTTATTTTTACATTTTACATTATTGAACTACATTACGTAACTTTTGCTTTTTTGTAAAGTGGAAAATGTAATTGCATTTCTCTGCGTTGCTTAATTTAACTTTAATTGATTTATTTGTTTATTGGTTATTTAGTTTTAGAATTTCTATTACATTTGAATTTTATGCTTTTTCCTCTATGCTGGGGTTTATTTACAAATCTGTTGACTTTAGTAAAACATTGTCATTATAATTATATATAAATTGCTACATTAATATTAAATAACCTCTCATTACTACTAGATAAACTGTTCATTAGCTTTCTCACATGGACAGGCCACACCCACTGCGGACATGAATGAACCTTCAGTTCACATGGTGTCTGATGCTGCGGTGTTATGAGTTAAATGAGCCCTCCTCCCCCGTGTCTCTACAACAATGGGATCCACAGTTAGGTTCAGTTTCAATGTTATGGAATTTACCATTATATTTGAATTGCCCCCTGCTGGGGCATTTTCCTACCCACCCTTTAGAAAAGTCATGTCAAGAACCACATTCCTGAATAAGCCGAACGATTTGACACCTCTTTTATGTGTCAATGACAAATGGTGCAGGACTAGTTACGTGACAAAATCTCCATTATAAGTCAATGGGGCAAATTTGGGCACCTCTTACTGCCCCGGGGATAAAACTAATACCCTTGTGCGGGGTCTACTTTGACACAGCTTGCAAGCCTTCAAATGTGGTAAATTTGAGATTTGTATCAAATTCTCGCTCTGCACTAGAATCCGTCAAAGTTGGTTTCAGTGTTAAGTTTATGGGATTTTTTGGGAAGGTTAATTGACCCCTGTGGGGAAATTTACCGCACACCCCTTAGAAAAGTCTTAGCACCGCAAAGCCGAATAAGCTGCACGATTTGACACCTCTTTAATGGGACAAACGATATGGTCTTAGTTACGCACCGAAATCCACATCATAGATCAATGGGCCAAATTTGGGCACGTCATTGGCCCAGGGGTAAAACTTGCACCCTTGTGCGAGGTATGTTCCGATACAGCGTCCAAGCCTCTTAAAATGTGGTGAATTTTATGTTTATACAATATTCGTGATCTGTGCTAGAATCCGTCCAAATTGGTCACAATGTTAAGTCTATGGGATTTTTTCCCCATTGTATGTCAATGGTGCAAACTTGGGCACCTCTTGCGCCCCAGGAGTACAACTAATACCCTCTGCCGGGTATGTTCTGACAAAGCTTGCAAGCCTCTTTAAATCTGGTTAATTTTACCTTTCTACAAAATTACTGCTCTGCGTTAGAATCCGTCAAAGTTGGTCTCAATGTTAAGTCTATGGGACCTTTTAGAAAAGTCATAGAACCTCATTCCCGAATAAGCCGCACGATTTGACACCTCGTTCATGGGTCTACGACAAACGGTACGGGACTAGTTACACGCCAAACTCTTGTACGGAAGAAGAAGAAAAAAATTACACATTTGCTAAAGATGATTAAACATCTTGGCAAGTACAGTTCCCTGTGGCCCTCCCACTGCCCCCCCCCACTGGCCCTCCCACTGGCCCTCCGGAGCTCCTCACCTTCTTAAAGCGCACTTTCAGGTTGCTGCTCTGTCCCTGCTGCTGATCGTACGGAAACGCCTCGTAGATCAACAACTCCTGATCCACATGAGCCTGCGGAGGAGAGAGAAGGTTTGTATTACGTGTGATAGACAGGACAGAGAGATATACAGTACAAAAAAAAAAACAACAACACACAAACACACACGGCGTACATACCAGCAGGTAGGGTCGGGTGTGGTTGTATCCCAGTGACACCAGCACCACCTCTTTAACCAGCGGGATCTCACCCTGACGAGTCACTTCCTCCTTCTTGGCGTCGCCCTGAGCGGCTGATTGTCCGGAGGAGCTGTCCACCAGCACGCGCTGACCCACGGGGAAGTTCTTCACCAGGAACACCAACCTCCAATCAGGCAGCTGGTAGATCTGAGGACAAGATCACATTCGCTGACCTTTAATAACTATTTTATTACGGTCACTCACCTGAAAAATCAACAGTTAAAACATATTACAGAATATATACACTTCGGTCACCTCCATGACGCCGCTCTCTCGCACCACCATGCACCAGTGTGTGGGATCGTGTCTGCTCTGAGCTCCGGTACGCTCGCACTGGGATGGAGCCGCCGAGCGACTGAACTCGTCTTTACCGGGGCTCGTCAGAGGGTTCGAGTCTCCGTACAGCATCTCCTCCTCATCGTCCACTGTGGTCCTGAACACGCACACACACACACAGCTTTTTAAACAGTAGAGGTAGTCCACTAATAACACCTCACATGACTCATGAAAAAAACAGTTTTCAGAATTTGAACCCAATTCAATGCATCACAGTAAGTGAATCATCCTCCTCATCCTCATGATGAAGAGGCGGAGTGGTGAGGGGTGTTTACCCGAGATCATGGATGAGCGTCTCGGCCTCTGATTGGCTCCTGCACACGGTTTCCTCTCTGTTTAAGAAGGCCACTTTGTTTTCGGTGGTGAACATCCCGCTCACGTCACGGTACGCACACAGCGCGATCACACGTGACTGCTGCACACACACACACACACACACACACACACACACACAATAATAAATAATAATAATAAATATATACTGTACATAATAAAATCATTCATCAATCTTTCCAAAGTCACACAAATCTGAAGCGTAATCTGTTCTCAATGTATTCATTTTCCTAATATTTACATTATTACACCTCTTTACTGGATAAAACATTCTATACTATGTAACTAAATAAACATTACTTTATTAAGTAAATTTACTTTATTTACTTAATTACATAAATTACAGCTTTTGGATAAATATGAAAAACAAAAACAGAGTCCGAGAGAGAGAGAGAGAGAGAGAGAGAGAGAGAGAGAGAGAGAGAAGAGAGAGAGAGAGAGACGGGGAGAGAACGGACAGCAGACAGACAATAAGACAAACGGGGACAGACAAACAAGGAGAGATGAAACTAGAGAGACAAGCAGACAGACAGGGGAATAGACAGACCAACAAGCAGACAGAGGGAGACACAGACAAGCAAAAAATGAAGAGACAGGGACAAGCAGACAAACAAAGGAAGAGAGACATACAAACAGAAAGAGGGAGAGGCAGCCAGGCAGAGGGAGAGGCAGATAGTCAGACAGCAAAAGACAGACAAAGACAAAGGGAGAGACGGACAAGAAGAGACCGACAGACAAACAGACAGAAAGTGGGAATGACAGACAAACAGACAGACAGACGGACCGTGTGAAGGTGAGGTTTGTGCAGCGCGAGGCGGTGGGTCTTTCCCATGTACGAGTCGGTCTTCAGGACGAACATGGAGACGACTCCCTCAGCCGTCATGATCACTATGTAGGGGTCGGCCACGGAGCAGTGGATTATGGGAGATCCCAAGTCCACAGGGATGAAGTGTAGCTGCGTCACTGCAGAGACACAACGTTCAGTTACACACACATGCAGGGTGTGTGTGTGTGTATGTGTATGTGTGTGTGTGTGTGAGAGTGTGTTTAAAGGAGATATCACGACACAGGTTGTTCTGTAATGTACGTGTCAATCTGCTGCACTTTATTCAGATACGCTGCATTACATCACCCGTCTCACCTCCCTGCAGCAGTCTGATGCCCATGGGAGACACCTGGATGATGTACTTATTGTCTCCGATGTTGCCGGCGTAAACGGTGGGGCCCTGAGTGGCGAATCCGCTCGTGTCCAGCTCCATGATCTCCTGGCCCGTCTGCAGGATCTGAACACAACCCCACACACACACCCCCGCAGGCGATAAGGTCTCTCAATCATCACAACACCACACAGGACTAATAACATCTTTTTAAGCTCACAACATTGACATTGACTGGACAATCATGGACAAATTCATACACACTTGCACTAAATATTTATACATCTGGA
>JAQMYG010000023.1:33928294-33947027 GCA_030014215.1 Clariallabes teugelsi | reverse complement strand
CAGGTAAGACCCACGTGTGTGTGTGTTTTTTTGGGGGGTGGGGGGGGGGTTTGGAGATACTGCAATTACCACAGCAATTAAACACCAATATCAAACATTAAATAATGCTGTTAATCATATAATCACCTCTATTAGTCATACAAACACCGGCGAAACACCACTATCACAATCGAATACTGTTATTAATCATAAACACCATGAAACACCAGGAACCGTCCATATTTACCCGGCAACACTAATGCGCAAAGCCAAGAAAGTCCAATATTTACCAGGAATTACTAATACCCTATAAAACCACAGATAAACTCTAATCTTTAACAACATTCAGCATTCAACGTTTATGAAAATCAACACACACCAATAAACACCATATTCACTTTCAAACATTAATATGAAGCCATAAATACCTTAACAACTGACAATATGTTTCATCAAACACCAGCATGTACCATAGAAACATCAATAAACAACAGTATTACACATAGCAAACCAACAAATATCAGTATTTACTATCAAGCACCAACATGAACTAATAAATACCAATATTACACATAAAACACCAACATATTCTAGTAATCGTGATTAAACACCAATACCATGCATATAAACACAAATAAACACCAATAGTCCACATACAAACACCAGTAAATTACTATCAAACACCAAAATCACCATTAAAACACCAGTAAACACCAATATTAAATATACAAATCCCAGTCAGACACCAACATCAACCATAAAAATACTAACGCGCTAATATTTGCTATCAAACCCTAATGTTAACAAAACACCACCAACAAATGCCATTATTTACTAAAAACACTAACATTAACAATTAAAACACCAAAAAACACAAAACTTTTGATCTCTTATTTACCATCAAGCATCAATGTTAACCATAAACTCCATTATTTTTTCAACAAACACCAACATAAACCATGAATCACCAGTTAACATCAATGTTATCCATAAATACAACAATTATCTTTTTTTTTTTTTTACCATTAAGCATTAATATTTCTCATAGAAACACCAACAAACCGCAGTATTTACCATCAGAGATAACCATAAAACCATATAGGAAAAAAACATAAAACACCAGCAAAATGCCAGCAGCTACCATTATAAACCATAATTATCCATCAAATACTATAGACACTCGCAACTAACTAAATACCAACAATGTCCGCCAAACACCAACAGTCGACAGATAAATATCACTATTCCCCATTATATGTTAGAAAACGTTCATGAATCAACAAGCAAACACCAGCAATTGTTAATTTCTTTTTTTAACCACTCTAATACCATAAGGTACACACAAACACCAGAGTTCATCAGTATTCTTGTCAAACACCACCAATCGTCAACAAACACCAACATTCTCAACCCCATTAAAGTGTTCACTGTGGACCAGTGCAAAAACAACACATGGTAAACATGTGCTGGTGGTGTTTGCTTAGGTTTGATAAGAAAGTTGGAGAACACTGGTGTTTCTAGGTGTTTCGGTTTAAATGGTGGATATTTTGTAGACTTTTCTGTTGTGTTCTTCATAAGGATCACAAAGCAGCTGATGGAGCAGGATGGTCCTGACTGGAGGGAGAAGCTTCCTGAGATTCCCAACGTTCCAATTTCAGCACAGCAGCACCGGAAGGATGAACCGAGCGCTGAGGTTCTCCAGGCACGAGCAGCCAGAGCTGAGCAGGAGAAGGGTTAGTCGTTATCACACACACACCACTGCATCTGAGAACATCTCCATCACCTTCAACACAAAGACAGAACCATCTTGTGTCACAGAGATTCTAGTACATCACTTTTACGATTGCTTTAAACAGAGACAGGGTAGTTATATAACGTAGCTCAGGTGGAATGGTGTCTCTCAGGAGGCTTTGTCAATCTCAGCAAACACCAAAAGTCTCCATGAAGCACCATAATTCTTCATCTGACCCAATCAAACACCAACATTCCCCATTATAGGCCAGTCCTCACAATCACACTCCATCAAGCACCAACAGAACCACACCTTCTTTATCATCCACCACACTGGTATTCACAGACAAACCTAAACAGGATTCTTTATTTAAAAAAAAAATTTTTTTTTAAACACCTGCCTCCACCACCATTCACCTTAAACACTCAAATTCAGCAATAGTGAATAATATGTATACTCTCAAACACTTGTTTACAAACTCATTCACACACACATTCACCAACTAACACACATACTCACATTCCCTATCTCAAACACTCACATTCCCTATTAAACACTTACAGCCGTGGCCAAAGTTTTTGAGCATGACACAAATATAAATTTTCCCAAAGTCTGCTGCTTCACTGTTTTCTGATTTTTTGTTATTATGATCTACTGAAGTATAATCACAAGCATTTCAAGTGTCGAAGACTTTTCTTAACAATTACGTTAAGTTCATGCAAAGAGTCAAAATTTGCAGTGTTGACCCTTCTTATTCAAGACCTCTGCAATTCACCCTGACATGCTGTCCATCAACTTCTGGGCCACATCCTGACTGATGGCAGCCCAGTCTTGCATAATCAGTGCTTGGAGTTTGTAAGAATTTGTAGGTTTTTGTTTTTTCACCCACCTCTTGAGTATTGACCACAAGTTCTCAGTATGATTAGGGGTCCGGGGAGTTTCCTGGCCTTGGAGCCAAGTTTTGTTCTCCGAGCCACTTGGTTATCACTTTTGCCTTATTGTAAGGTGCTCCATCCTTCTGGAAAAGATATTGTTCCTCACCAAACTGTTCTTGGATTGTCGGGAAAAGTTGCTCTCGGATGATGTTTTTGTACCACTCTTTACTCATGGCTGTGGATACAATGTTTGAACCATTGGGTTCACATGGTCCTCCAGAATGGTTCGGTAGTCCTTGGCAGTGACACGCCCATCTAGCACAAGTATTGGGCCTAGGGAATGCTATGATATTGCAGCCCAAATCATCACTGATCCACCCCCATGCACGCAACAGTCTGGGTGGTATGCTTCTTTGGGGCTTCCTATGAAACGCTCACATTCCCTGTCAAACACTAATTCCATATAAAACACGAGCATTCCCTATCAAACACTTGTCCACAAACCCTCACATTCACTATCAAACACCAAAATTGTATTTAGACTCCAACAAACCACATTGTTTTCATTCACAGCCATAATTACCAATAACACCGACATGTCCAATTTTCTCCATCAGTGTCTGTTATAACACCAACAAAGCAACTATTCATCATTAAATACCACCAGATCACAGCCTAGTCCAACAAACACTCACAATGACTCTGTGATGTTCAGAATAAATGTGTGACCGGCCCTCATGTGTCAGCAGAACTTCATTACGATTTGTTGACTTAGTGTTTGTACATTTACTGTGTGTGCATTTTAAGCACAGGGAGCCGCCCGGACCGGTTCTCTCTCTCTCACACACACACACACATACACACACTCTTGACAGTGTTTGTCAGCACTAACGCAGCATCTGTTAACTGAATTAATTATGCAGAAGGGTAACTGAAGCGATAGCGCTCGTAATGGAACAAGACGACTCGAGTGACAGTCGCGTCTCGGGGTGGGGGAGGGGTGCTAGCATGACGTTGTAGCACAGAAGTATTTTAGTATTTACTATATTTTTGTATAGTACTTCATAGTATTTGCATACATTTTGTCAGTGTTTGTGTGGTTAGGATTAGCAGTGACTATGAGCATAATGCTAATTATCAGTGAGGCTAAATGATATCTAGCTATTCTGTTGCTAGCACACATGAGCTACCCTTACAGCTGCTATTTAGCATCTAGCTGAAGTGCTAAGCATATGAGTGAAAGAGTGAAAAAAAATTTTGTTTGTTTTTAGCAGTTGCTAACATTGCTAATTAGTTCAAAGCCCACTTTTGCTAACTTGCTAAGTCATGTGTTGTTAGCTAGGCTTGCTAAGTGATTATAAATTTTCTTTTTTTCATGAAAAGTTTTTGTTAAAATGCTGATTGAATGATAACTAAGGGGAAAAGGTAATGCTAGCATGTTTTTTCCAGCATATCCTGAGGTAACTCTCATGTCTAACAGTCAGCTTGTTCAGTGAGCGTGTTAGCAATAAGTGATCAGAGTGTTGCTAATTAGCTGAACCCTGCTACTTACTAGCTGACTAGCTATGTTGGCTAAGGAACAAACTTTTTAAAAAACATAAAACAGTAATGCTAGTACCATTCATCAGCACTTTTGGAAACAGATCAAATGATGGAAGGCATGTTTGTTAATCTTGTTGTGTGAGTAGATTTTAGAAAATGTTTTCTTGTTTTCGTTTCTTCATAGCCAGAAAAGCTGAGGTGCGTTTCAATGTGCTGAAGCAGGAAGGCAACGACCTGGTGAAGAGAGGCGAGTTTGAGAGAGCGGTGGAGAAATACAGCGAGTGTATCGCTCTGAAATCCACCGAGTGCTCCATCTATACCAACAGGTACGAGCTAACTGCTATGAGCTAACTGCTAATTCTGTCACAGAGACAGCAGCGTAGTTCACATCACACGCGGCGAAGCGGTTTGTTAGCCATGAGCCGATTTAAATAATCTTAAATGGTCTGATCTATGTACATGATATGAAATAAGTGTTTATAATGTAAATCATGATTGTGTGTGTGTGTGTGTGTGTGAGGTAGCAGGAAAAAATCATTTGCATTATTGGCTTTAATAATTTGGATAGTAAATTATTTAGTGTTGAACTGAGCTACACCTGCTGCAGAGAATGAAATACTGCAGTTGTGACCTGAACACCCTCTGTGTCTTCCCTGAGAGTAAACTCGGATTAAACACTGCAGTGTGATACCACTCTACTGTAGTGTTCAGTGTAGTGTTTGGTGTTGTGTTTGTTGTGGTATTTGTAATGTTTAGAGTAATGTTTGACATTCAGTTCAACAAAAATTTATTTGTATAGCGCTTTTAACAACTGTCATTGTCGCAAAGCAGCTTGACACAATTAAAATTATGGAAATTTATATGAAATGTGAATGTGTATGAATCGAAATTATCAGATTGTCCCTGATGAGCAAGCCGAGGGTGACGGTGGAAAGGAATAACTCCCTGAGATGGCAGTAGGAAGAAACCTAGAGAGGAACTGGACTCAACAGGCAACCCATCCTCATCTGGATGATAGCAGATAGCAGGGATTGATCTGCACTCATACTGTCTGTTAGGAGGCTGGAAGTTCAGTATAACAGGAGATGTGTTTAAGTTAATATGGAGTCCAGCTCGTTATTGGAGGCTCAGGTAGACTGTAGGAAACTCCAGTCCTGAACTATCGAGTGACTGCAGTCATGAGTCCTCAGAGAACAGCTGTCTGCATCAGCCGAGGCCAGGACCGTCTTCGTGGAAAAGTTGAACCGTCCCCAGACACCTGCATCTCAGACAGACCACAGAGGGCATCCATGCGACGAGATCTCCAACCAGAAGCGGGACACCAGGACGAGTTAGACAGGTCTGGGAGGGTGGGTGGGGGGGAGGGTTCTGTATTACTGGCAGCTCAGGAATGACATGTGTTGTGAGAGAGAGAAGGAGAAGAGAGAGAAGAGGAGACAGCAGAAGAGAAGGAGAAATAGCAGTTAGGTATGGTCACAGTCACACAGTGTATAAGGTGAATGTATATGTAGTGCAAACAGGGACTATGGCATACTAACTATAACAGCATAACTAAAAGGGAGAGCCAGAAGGAAACACAGACATGAGGGCTTCCTGAGATGTAAAGCGACCAATCACCTCAACGTCAACAAACCTGAGTGATCAATGAGAGTGGGGAAGACAACATCTAAACATACCAGTTCACCATAATACTCTACGTCCATGAGTCCCCCAGATCTGCTCCTTTATCCAAGGCAAATCTGTTTACAAAAATGCTTGGATAAATAAATAGGTTTTCACCCTAGACTTAAACACTGAGACTGTGAACATTAATTGGAAGATTATTTCATAACTTTGGAGCTTTGTAAGAAAAACCTCTGCTGGGTGTGCTGCTCCCTGCTGTAGTTTTCATAATACACGGTACTGACAAGCAGCCTGCATCCTTTAATCGAAGTAGGTATGGTGTTTTGTGTAGTGTTTGGGGTGGTTTTTATAGTCATGGTGCTTGTTTTGGGTGGTGTTTGTAATGTTTGCAGTGTGTTTGGTGAAGTGTTTGTAGTGTATTGTGTGTGATGTTTGTAGTGTTTACTGTAGCATTTACATTTAGGCATTTAGGCAGACGCTCTTATCCAGAGCGACTTACATTTTTAGCTCATTATACATCTGAGCAGTTGAGGGTTAAGGGCCTTGCTCAAGGGCCCAACAGTGGCAACTTGGTGGTTGTAGGGTTTGAACCTGGGATCTTTCGAACCGTAGTCCAATGGCTTAAACACTGAGCCACCCCTGGCCCATTTATACTGTTTAGTGTTTGTAGTTTTTAATGTGGTATTTGTAGTGTATTGTTGGTAGTGTTAAAAGTAGTGTTTGTGGCATTTGTATTCTTTGTATTGTTTATAGTGTTTGTAGTATGTAGTGTAATGTTTGTAGTATTTAGTGTGTTGTTTGTAGTGTATTGTTTGTAGCGTTAGTGGTGTTTGTAGTGTTTAGTGTAGCATTTATAGTGCTTGGTGCAGTGTTCATTGTGTAGTGTAGTGTTTATAGTGTTAGGGTTGGGGTAGGTGGTGTTTGTACTGTTTATAGTGTTGGGTATAGTTTTTGTAGTGTGTAGTGTTTGTGTTGTTTGTAGTGATTAGTGTAGTGGTTGTAGGGTTTTGTGTAGTGTTTATGCTTGTTATGACCTCGTCACAGCCCCTGTTTCATAAAAATACATGGATAAATGTGGACAAATTAATCAAACAAACAAACAAAAACAGATAACTTTAGAGAGCGTGTACCTCTTGCCTCATCCTTAAAGTTCATGATGAGCTGTGGGGTCTGAGACATTTCACCTGTCTATAAAGGTGTTAATATAAAGGTGTGTGTGTTTGGTTCAGAGCGCTGTGTTTGCTGAAGCTGGAGCGGTTTGCTGAGGCGAAGCAGGACTGTGACTCGGCACTTGAGCTGGAGCCGGACAACAAGAAAGCGTTTTACAGACGAGCGCTCGCTCACAAAGGCCTGGAGGTCAGCTAACGCCCTTCACCTAACAACCCTCGTCTAACACCCCTCACCTAACACCCTTCACCCCTCACCTCTCACCCCTTACCTAATACCCCTCATCTCACACAACACTCCCCTCACATAACACCCCTCATTTAACATTCCTCAGCTAACACCCCCTCACCTAACACTCCTCCTTACCTCACACTTCTAACCCCTCGCCTTTCACCCCTTACCTAACACTCTTTACCTCACACAACACCCCTCATCCCTTCCCTCCCCCTTACTTTGTACTCTTTTAACATATAGTTTTCATCTAAACTTCTTGTAAATAAAGTTATTAAACAGATGGTTTATTGTTCATTATTTATTGCGAGGTTTAAGGTGAACAGTACAAACACCTTCACCTCTTTTTTTAGGAAGTGCGGATCAGCTCACTGACACTCTGTTTGTTCGTGTGTGTGTGTGTGTGTGTGTGTGTGTGTAGGACTTCCTGTCGTCCAGCTCTGACCTGCAGGAGGTTCTGCGTTTGGACCCGAATGTCCGCGAGGCTGAACAGGAGCTAGAGGAGGTCACGGTTCTGCTCAGGGAGAGTCTGTTGGAGTCAAAAACTCAGGGTAACACACACACACACACACACACACACACACACACACACACACACACACAATATAAAAAAACCTTAATGTATGTCCTTTTCTCCAAGGCACCAGCACCAGTCTTTAATAATAAGCATCAACAATAGATAGTATTTAATTTTGCTAATATTATATTTTTTACTTAATAAAAAAGTATATTTTAGTAAATGTTTATTAAAAACAGTAAATTGTATATATTATTCACTTGTTAATGATTATAGTTATTTTTGAATATAAATGTATGATTATAGTTAAACCTTGGATTTGAGCATTATAATTCGTTCTGGAAGTCTGATCATTCGTTCCACAGCCCAAAAATATTAATAGAAAAAGAATTAATAGAAAATATAAAGTAAAAATAAAACAAATTAATCTGGACTTTACCTTTGAAAAGAATCTCGACAGAGCAGTGTTTCCGTTAGTGTGTGTGTGTGTGTGTGTGTGTGTGCACAAACACACGCACACTTCTCTGTCAGGAAATTTCTCTCATTGAGAACATTCTTCTCATTTTTTGCTTTATACGCGCACACATATGTGGTCACAGTGTTATAATAAACAGTACACGCGCGCTCGGATGTTAACTATACGAGTGACGCACACGCACTGAGACTGAGCATGGGAGACGATCACCCATAATCATGTAGCACGGGAGAGAAGAACCATTGGCTCAGTTGCGATCACGTGACGCTCGGTAGACAAAGCACATGCGTACTACTCTTATATCAAGACCTCGCTCTTTTATCAAGTTACAATTTGTAAAAAAAAATTTGCTCGTCTCGGAAAAAATCGCAGCTCAAGTTACTCGCAGTTGAAGGTTCCACTGTACATATGTTTATTCTGATGTTGTTAGTGTTTAGAGGTGTTGAATCCGGAGTGATTAGGTGTTAATAACATCACTCTTCTCCTCAGGCTGAGGATTTACACACTGACCTTAAAGCAGAAGAACATCTGAACATCTGCACCCGTCTTCCAGCAGAACTACAACCAGCTTTAGCCGAGAGACAGAAACACATATACACACGCACACACACACACACACACACACGCTGCTGCACGTTCCTCCTTCCCTCAGGAGAGAGACGGAGGTGATGGTGATGATGATCAGCGCCCGGCCTGGCCACATGTCGCTCAGCATGATGCTTTAAACTCCTCTTTATCATCATCTTATCGTTTTATATTATTTGATCAGATGAATCAGGAACATCTGGAACATTCAGTGAAATCAAGAGCAGTGAAGAGTCACGTCATGTCTATTTAACTTTTTATTCTCTTTTTTTTTGTTGTTGTTTATTGGGTTGGGATAAAATCATTTAACAGGTAGAAAAGCGAAAGTGGGGCTGTTTGTATTGTTGTTCATTTTAAACAAACGTATTCAAACAAATGAAATACAATAAATAATGTATGAATTATTCATATTAAATCCCTTAAAAATAAGAGTAAAATGTTTGGGCAAAAAAAAACACTAGAACCTCAGACTTCTGCTTAATTGTGTAGGTTTTCTTTTTTTTTAATTGTACTTAATTCTGAAATTATAAAGAAGTTGGTTAATTTTAATAAAAACACCTAAATTGTATCTCATTATCTTTACTGAAATAAAGATTAGATATGTTTGTAATGTATTATTTATTGTATTTCATATCATCAAACATTTCTGTAAAGTGATAATGACCAGAGCATTGCCTTGTTTTTTTTTCCTTCACAGTAAAATCGAATCAAATGTAATGATGTAAAATATCGGCGCATGTCCGCTGAGGAAGATTGGGGACGAGTCAGCCTCACACACGGCCACATTTCATTTTAATTATTCAGTTATTCACCTCAGATAACTCTGAATATTTTAATCAGTTTATACAATTATTACAAGAGCTGTTTATCATTTATTCTGCTGCGCTGTTTTACTGAGGCTGATTTACAGTGTGTTTATTCAGCATCAGTGATCAGATTGCAGGATCTCATCAGAGCAGCCGTGTGAGAAACGAGCTCGATGTAGAGCGATGCCACGTAGAGCTCCACAACCTCCTCATCAGGGTCAGTGAGTGTCGCTATGCATCATGGGTAAAACCCTGTGACAATGCTTAGTGCATAAAGGAGTCATGGCCTTATCCCAAGTTGAACCCAAAGATTCCCTTTCCCTTGCCACCTCAACCAACTCTGACTTCCCAAGCCAGTGTGAGATATGGAGCCCCCGAGTGGTGCAGTGATAAAGTGCTCACCCTATCATCTGGAGATTGCGAGTTTTGATTGCCAGGTGACGCTGTAGCCTCCCGTAGCCAGGGGCCCTAGAGAGAGCTCTCTGAGCGCTCTCACATCAATCACGGGCGTCATTGAGCTTATGCAAGTGGAAGGAGCGGATAGCGCCGTCCTCCAAATGTGTTACACCGCCCACAACAGTGCGTGAGCTTTTTGTTTTTTTATTTACACTGAAACATTTCTCAGTTTTACTGCTCAGATTTCATACTATCGGTCAGTCCTGCTCCGAGACACACTCGCCCATCAAAGTCTGTCCAAAAATCGTTGCTTGACTGAGACTCGCCCATCTGCCAGGGACTCATCGATTATCTGAGGCTCTCCTGTTTGGATTTCGTCACTTGAGATCGTCTGAGATTCGCTGCAGTTTAATAAAACTGCTGATATAAAACACACTTTAAAAACTAATCCTCATTAACACATATTACTTTTTTTTTCTCCCCTATTAAATCACACAGATACTAATGCAATAAAAATATGCAAGAAACCCATGATGTCATTATTTTAAGGACCTGAGTGCATGCTGAACAACTGTTTGTCTTCGAGGCTGCAAAAAAAAATTATGCTGTAAATACTGCAGAGGAAAAATAATATTAATAAAGCTTTCTAAAATACAGTTAAAGAGTCCTCGGATTCATTCTGAATAAATGAGGGCGACAAGGTGTATACAGGGTACATACAATATAGCGGGACACTATAATCCCACAGTGGACTAATGAGAATCTCTCAGGTTTCAGTTTAGGAGCCAGATTTGGTAAAAGGATTACAAACATTAAATGACGTCACAACAAACATGACAACGGAAACCAATTCATGCACTCAAGTTGGCGTTGATTCTCTTTTTATTTGTTATTCTGAAAGACACAGAACAGAGGAACAAGAAATCCAAAAGGCACCATGAGTCCATATGGGCACAAACCCAGAGTCACGTAGTAACTGTGTCTGACCTGAACATATGTTGGTGTGTGTGTGTGTGTATATGAGAGAGAGTGAGTGATATCCCAGATGGGTTTGTATTGTTTTGACCCAAACACAGCGCTTGGACACATAACGACCTTTCCCAAAATGGAAAATAAAAGAGTAAGCAAATCAAAAACAACCATACTTTCAACAAGGAAATGAAAAAAATATATATAATCATTTACAATAACAATTACTGTGCCAGAACAAAGAAAAAAAAAAAAAAAGCAATCTGCTTAACTTCCTTCTGGTCCCTCTGAGGAAACATTTCCAGAACATCTCAAACTTCTGCAGAACATCTCACACTGCTCAAATAAAGTTACAAATAAAAAACAAAAAGCCTCCAACCACAGATAGAACCGGGCCTGAATGCATATGTGTAGGTGTGTGCCGATAATCAGTGATGCGTCACGATATATTCAGCACGAATGATACAGATATCAGACTCTAAAAACTCTCCAAGGGGGATGAAGGGGAGGGAAAAAAAAAAAATTCTTTGGTTTGTTTCCTGGTCAGCAGATGTCCCAGGCGGAACCCTCGAGGAACTCCTTCACCAGAACAACAGACATCGGTGCTTTACGTACCGAAACGACGCTCGATTGCTCAGCGAGGTTTAATACGAGGAGGGTATTTATTATATATAAAAAATAAAATAAAAAAACACAGGAACGCAGATCTGGTCTGGAGATCAAAGCGAACGCTTTCTATTATTATGTAACCACGACTACAATCGAACAATACTTTAAGAGACGGCACTCGGACCCGATCGTCATTTGCTCTGCGGGAACAAAAGGTTTACCAGAGAACCACGTAAATTTAAGAGTTTTTAAAATCATGGTGACCTCTGTATAATGGGAGGTGCCTGTGCGTGAGAAATGTAAATAAACGAAAGGGCGTATTTGAGTTTCAGGTCAGTGGGCGTGGTCATGACGCGGCGACTGAGTATCGGCACACGCTCGGACGAGCCCTTCGTCACGGCTGGAGTAGAGGCGTTAATGTGATCGACAGCTACATCACCATCACATAATCCGGACCTGTCAATCACCTGCTTAACCTCTCGAGTCTGTACAGTCACATCCTGTCATCATCATCATCATCATCATCACACCTGACAATGACAAAGTGAAGACTTGCAGAGTTTTATTCTTAATCATATTATGAAACTGGTAAGTGTGTGAGTGAGTGTGTGTGTGTGTGTGTGTGTGTGTATGCATGTGCAACCTCGAGGGGGGTTAGGGTGGAAAGCTAGCATTGTGTTAGCTTGAGCGCTAAATCTCAGTTTGAATACAGACGTTGCGCGCCGGGGTGCCGGGCTGAGCAGCGATGTTGTTATTGCGTTCTTTAGGGGAGCTCTCCGGGCTGAGGGGGCCGGAGCAGAGGGCACGAGGGGCGGGGCTGTTCTCCAGGCGGTCGTTCTCCACCTCGGGGAGAGGGCTGATGGCGTTGGGGGGGCGGGAGGCGTCGAGGTCGGAGCAGCTGAACTCGGAGAAGTGGCTGCAGTGCGAGTCAGCGACGGATGGCAGGCTGCCGCTCAGGGACGGAGAGTCGAACTCGCTCGAGTTGGTGCTGCGCTGCTCCAGCAGCTGTGCGTCCATGTCCTCCCGTGTCTCGTTGATCTTGGTGCTGCCCGTCTTCTTGCGCATCTTGCCCTTGCTCTTCTTCCCCGAGCCGTATTTGCCATCATGGGGGCAGGTGGAGGGGCAGACGGCGCGGCCCCCGGTGCTGCCCTCCTCCATGCTGCTGCTGCCGCTGTGGTGTCGCAGCTTCCCGAGTTTAGACTCCACATCCACCTGCACCTCCATGCTGCTGCCCTCTCTGCCACACACACACACACACACACACACACAAGTGGTTAGAGTCACAGTGCTGATGAAACATACTCCTTTGCAATAAAAAAAAAAAAAAAGAAAGTTTTTTTTTACATTAATTAATTAATAAAATTGACATACACATACAGTGACAGCAAGCTTCAATTTCTATTAAAGCATAAAGAGAACAAACTGAATTGATTGATAGCAAACTGAATCGAATAAAAACATTAACCGGATCCGGTACTGAACTGAATCAAATCTGAACCAAATCAAATCAAATGTATGATGAACCGAATCAAATCAATACCAACCTGAATCATTCCTGTGCTGAACCGAATCAAATAAATATCGAACTGAATCAAATAAATACAGAAATGAATCATTTTTGTGCTTATCCGAATTTAATCAATACTGAACAAATCATTCTTGAGCTGAATCAAATCAAAACCAAACTCAATCATATCTGGGCTGAACCGAACTTTATCTGTCCTGAACTAAATCATTTGTGTGATGAACAGAATGGCACAGGATCAGTAGGAAATTGATGTGAATGATTACTTCGGTATTGTACACTAGTTTTGGGGATTTGTTGTGTGTGTGTGTGTATGTGTGTGTGTGTGTGTGTGTGTGTGTGTTGCGCTTTGCCAGCGGGAGTCACACCCCTGCAGCGTCCCCTCACCTGTCCAGAGGCATGTAGGCGTTAAGGATGGATCCAGCCATGGCTTTGGTACTTGCGTTGTCACTGATTGTCCCCAAACTGACTGTGCCGGACTCTCCACTCAGACTGCAGCGCTCCTTCTGTACATCAGCCTGAATCTCCAGCCTAAATACACACATCAAAAGTTAAAATTAATAAATAATTAATGAGGGCCAGAACAGCAGTGTTCAGGGGTGGACTCGCTGTAACCCTCGGGACATATCTGAAGAGCTTCATGAGCTCAGCCGAGTGGAATTTCGGGTCATGTGACCTGCACATGAACCTTCTGAGCTGTACTGATAATTGCTTATAATGACCACTAGGGGGCAGCTGGAACCTAACTGCTCTTTAAAATTAACTCAGGTGTTGTTTCTTCTTCTTGCTCTAGTTCTTTAAACAGGTGAGAGTCATGTTGGGGTCAGAGAGCGCCTGGGTCTGGGAGAAAGCGATCCGATCGTGAATGGACTCACTGCAGGAAGTGGATCGGCTGTTTTTTTGTGGTGCAGATTGTTTTGTTTTGTTTGAGGGGAACCAAGCGAAAGCACAGAGCTGTAACAGATGATTTATCGATTTTTTGGTTTGTTTTATTAAATGCGGTTTGAAATTGGACTGAACTGAACTGTGATCCAGACTGAAGGACTAACTGGCTGAGACTACAGAACACGTGTTGATGGAGCGTGAATTCACACCAGCTCTGACGTCACAACACGTCCTGCCGGGTGTTTATTCATACTGTGTGAAAAATAACTCCACTGAGAGCTTTCTAAACTGTACGCACTTACACACTGTGTTAGACCATCACAGGGAGGAGTCAGGAAATGTTTATGGCGTGTAGTTATTGCGTGTGTGTGTGTAGTGAGGGAGCGAGAGACCTGTTGAAGCAGTGGCCCACGGTGCTGCCTGACAGACTTCCTGTAAGCGCCATGGTGCTGGCGTTTTCGCTCACGTTGTCTCTCATGGCTCCGATTCGCTCCATGTGACTCCCGCTGGCGCTCAGGCTGCCCGTCAGACCGCCCACGCTGCCCCCGATACTTGCGTTTTGCCTCGTCTCCGCCACCGACGTACTGTCTGCATGTGCACACACACACACAGCAAATTAAGCACTAGCACGGCAAGCCATCACTCAACAGAGCCACGTACTCAATCTACTACGAGATCACGGCTCTATGTCAATAATCAGACTGAACACACAGTTTCAACACGGGACTCAAAAACACACACACAGAAATGTCCTCGAGTACAAGGAACAAAATAGTGTGTTCCTGGTACGTCCTGTGCCCTGAGCAAGGACATCGGCATGCTCCAGGACACCATTTACAGAGAGAGAGAATAAAAAATAAAATAAAATGGAAAAACAGAAATACACAAACATAAGAGATATAAAAGGGAAAAATTAAGTGAGGAGTCAAACTAAGGACAGTGTTAAATCTACTAAATACAGACAGATGAGTTCAGAGCCTATGTGTACTCAGTTATTATACTAAAGATAGATTGTACACTACAGGTGCTCTGATCAGAGTTTTGGGGCTGATCGCTGATAACAGGTACGTTTGGGTTATTAGGATCTTCCATTTAAAGTGTTCTACTTATTGCTTACTTGTTTATTTATTTACAATTCATAGCAGGAAATGTTGTTCTAAAAATCAGTGCACAAATATAATCAAGATCTGAGAAAGTATCAAATAAAAAAAACAACTTTTATTTGAAAGCGACATACGCAACATTACATTCTCTTATTATTTTATGCACGTTACAAAGAAGGAAAAACCCACAGAGCCAATGCTCAACTAAAGAGCATCAAGCGGCCCTCAAACACGCAGGTATCTAAATGCAGCTGTCACTCGCTATAACGTGCAGCACGTGGAAGAAGCCTGCATCGATGAAAAAACAAATGGAAACTCTGCACAGAACTTTCATATATAAACACACACATCAGTCAGTGTGTATTTGGCGAGCTGATCGTGGGTACTTATTAGTAAGCAGTCTGCTCCTCTATCCTGAATGAGACTGGGATCAGCGCTTTATTTCTCTATATCATAATTAATCCTGTGATGAAGTTTTTACTGTGTGATGTTGGAGCGCTACTGCTATAAGTGGGCGAGTGGGGGGTCGACCTGTGACATTTAGCTGCTAGGATATATGGAGATTAGGGAGCCTACTGAGGGACACTCACCTGTCGCTGCGGCGCCTCCGCCTACGTTCATGTCGTTCTCGTCGTCGAATTCGATTCGCACTCCTTTCCCGTTTCCCGCCGACACGCCGCAGCCTCCACTGCGGCACAGAGAGATGGGGACCACGCCGTACACGTACGCCAGCATGATGGGCACTCCGATACCTAGGCGCGCGTGCACACACACACAAACAGAAATTTTAGGTTTTATAACGTGTAAGACCTGCCATCAGCTGCATTCATGCAAACAGTGTCCTAGGTTTTAAAGTGGAATACTCTATGAGGTACTCGTCACAGAACTCTCCAACACAACATTTAACTTAACTTTATTTTAAATGTAAACAACATTTAAAATAATTGTTTTTAATTTTAGCTCACTCACCAACGGTTACGGCGGCCACCACTGGCGACACGATGACTGACAGCGTCACTCCGCCCGCGATCACCAGGTTCCTCTTGTGCTTGGAGATTTCTTTTCCTTCGTATCGGCTGTGGATCTGCGAAGGAACATTGAGCAAGAACGCTGTTACGTTTAATCAAACACAATGACGTAAAGATCAAAGTGGATTTAAACGAAGGTAATGTTTCCACAACAACCTTTGATCTTTATACATTTTATATACGTCATGCCTATAATCTTGAACAACGTTTAAAAATCATTCATCTGATTTTCCACAAGATCGCATAAATACATGATCACAAACGTAAGGTATTCGCCCCTTCCTGATTTTATTATTTTTTTTAAACTTTGTCACACTTAAAATGATAATCTGGGCAAAAAAAAAATTTTTTTTTTTTTAATGATTTATTAAGGGGGAAAAAAGCTGACCAAACCTACCCATGTGAAGATGTAATTACACCCCCACCAATGCTAAATCATGAATGAACTCTGATTAATCATATTTATTTTTTTGGAAAGCCGAGTTTAATTTCACTTCTCACAACCAGACTGCTGAATCAAGAAATCACTTAAATAGTGAAATACTTTTTCACCCCACTGTAATTACAATTACAAAGTAAAGGTAATTTGTTTTCCTGATGTCTTTAGCATCAGTGACAATTAACTGCATTTATCGTTTGCTAATCCCGCACTAAAGCAGACTGACCACTTCAACATTTCCTTTAATAACTTTAAAAAAAAAAAAAAAAAAAAAAAAAAAAAAAAAAAAGACAAAAAAAGTTGAATTAAAAAAATTAAACACCAGGCTTTTCATGACCTCAAAGATGTTTCTGAAATAAACTCAGAGCTCTCAGATGCAGATCAACGCTAATACCAGGGGAAGAAAAAAAAAAAGGAATGCTGTGTATGACGTGGAACTGAAATGAAAATGAAGAAAGCAGGAGGAGAAGAGGAATGTGACCAGGTGTGACACAGTTTGACCTCTGAGGAATTCAGGTAGCTGATATCTTCATGATCATGAAGAAAATGAAAATAAATAAAAATAGAAATACGACACTGGAGTGGTTTCCCAGTTATGGAGGCAAAATGTGGAGGAGCGAGCTGACTCCTCTGTGTGTGTGTACGTGTGACTTGATTCCTCCTTCTGATAAACGCTTAACGCTCTTAAGGGTCTCTCACACACCACTGCAGTGAGACGAGTGTCTAGAGGAACGCGACATACTTCAGAGGGAGTGTTCTGTTACTGGAAACTGCTCAGAGTGATGAATCTGTCACAGCTACCACAGATCATACTGATTATTTTCCTCTAACAGCATACCCAGGAGAGTGCTTTACTCCCCCACACACACACCACAGCAATGACACAATTAAAAATTTTGCTTTATTATAAACATCACAAAGAAGTTACAGTGTTCCCCCTTTGGAATAGAAACTGCTCCGTACATGGTTAATAAGTAATAAATAAATAAAACTACTTCCTGCGAATGTCCCTGCAAACGAGCCAATACACCGGAAAGGATAACGCATCAGAGCGAGATCGTTAACATTAACTGCGGTGCTGTTATGGACAAGTAATCAACATCCCTGTTTGAATCAGAATAGTGTTTTTTTCTCGTGACGAGAACACGTGCAGGGTGTTTGTGTTTCACCTGTCGCTTCTGGTTCATTTTCATTCCAGGATAATTACCCAGGTGTGTGTTTCATGGGCAGCGTTTCCCAACATATATAACGAGTATACTCTGGTGGGCCAACCAAGTATATTCATCTGCCCTTTTTAAACATCTGTCCAGGAAAACGATGCCATTCGCGATGGATTAGCTAGTAGCGGACAGTTCCTTCTCGCGCTAGCACCCCTTACCTGTTTATTCTGCTAACATGAGATCGGTGTACCGAGAGGCAGAAAAATGCAGCGGATGCCAGCTGTCGTTAAAAAAAAGTTTTTAAAAAGTAAATTAATAAAAAAGAAATAATAAGAGCAGCGTACCGACGTCTTCACATGGTGAACGAGCTCTTCTTTAAAATAATAATAAAAATAATAAAAAATAATTTTTCATAAAAATAAATAAATAAATAAAAAAGAGGATTGACCCCTTTATAAGCTCTAGCAGCACGGACCCGTAATTTATATAAAAATTGTATTACAATACATCATTTCTTAAATCAAACCTTTATGATGATTAAATATTATACAACTACTGTAATGAGCCTTAGTCACGCAACAGCCATCGAAACCATTAAAAGTGGTTATATAATATTTTTGGTTTTGTTTTCGTCAGTGTATGATTTTTTTTTTCCCTTTTCTTTTTTATCTTGCCCCCACCTTTCATTACAAACAAATACTTCCTCCTCATTGTTTTTTATTTTCTTTTTTGCTCCCTCTCCTTTTTTTTTCCAAATCCCACAATTCCGCAGCACAAGAGAGAAGGAAAAAAAAAAAATCTCATGGATGTCATGAATTAAATAAAATTTAATTCTTTAAACTAAATAAATATTGTACATGAATTTTAATGTTTACCATTTTAACATCTTTCAATATGAATTTGATATGAACGATGAAATTCTACTGTAAAATGATTGATATAAAAATATACATGTATATGAAAATCAACCTAACATACTGAGCTTAAAAATCATCCATATTTAGTTATTCTTAGAGATGTTCCGATACCATTTTTTCCCTCCCGATACCGATTCCGATACTTGGGCTCAGGGTATCGGCCGATACCG
>JAQMYG010000023.1:33900528-33915178 GCA_030014215.1 Clariallabes teugelsi | reverse complement strand
TTATGTCTTATGGTGTTGACTCTTTTAGTGTTCATACAAATATTTACACATTAAGTTTACTGAAAGTAAAAACAGTTAAAAGTCAGAGGACGTTTCTTTTTTTGCTGAGTATATATGGAATGGGAAGTTCAAGCACAGGAGTGAACATACTTTTCCCCATATGGTGAACACAAGATGGGAAGGTCAGGGGTAGCTCAGTGGTTAATGCATTGGACTATGGTTCAGAAGATCCCAGGTTCAAACACTACAACCACCAAGTTGCCACTGTTGGGCCCTTGAGCAAGGCCCTTAACCCTCAATTGCTCAGATGTATAATGAGCTAAAATTGTAAGTCACTCTGGATAAGGGCATCTGCCAAATGCCTAGATGTAAGGAAGGTAACACGTGAACCAAAGGAAAATCTGGCTTCTGAAATAATTTACTTTTAGATTTATACTTAGGCATACACCTTTATCCAGAGCTACTTACAAAAGTGCTTTGAACATGCAATAGGGCCTTACACTGGTTACTAGGTACATTCAAACACTGCCACTCCTGGTAACTTTTTTAAATGGGGGAATTAACCCAAATATTTTATGTAAATACATTACATTAAAAGGAACAGCTAATTGAAAAAAGTATGTGTTGATGTAGTATGAAGCAAGTTACACTACATGTTAAAGTGCAAGAATTTGGGGAGGATTAAGGAGTAACTGATTTAGGGCACTACAAGCAAAAAACTTGATTTGGTTCTGGTAGAAAGATGGTACAAAGTAAAGTGACAAGCAACACCAAATTCTGTCTTTAATGCAACCATAAGAACCTTCATATACATGCACCTTCTAGTGTATCAAGCAAGAACTGCATGTGCTGGTGTGTGTAGGCCACAAAACAGAATTATTGTAAATTGATAAAATAAGCAACACACTGAACACTTGTTAATGTCTCAAACTTTATTTGAGCAAGCACATTCAGTCCCGGAGAATCGTTCACATTGCCTGTGCGGTTCTCAATTCTCCTCCTTCACACCCAGAAACAGACACACAGACTAGGAATAAAAGAAATATAATAAGGAATGCTATTGGGCCTATTTTCCCCCCTCTATTATAACTTTAGGGAATTTCTCTTTAAAACCCACAATTCTCCACTTTAATTTCTATCAGATTAAAAAAAAAAAAAAGGGGACAATTGACTAGACCTAGCTTCATCTTCTCTAGGTCTGGCAGAGATTTGTTGCATTTTTTTTTTCTTTATCAATTTTTCATCTTTTTGCAGTGTTTTCCATAGTTTTTCGATGTTTATGGTTTTTATCCCCCTTCGGTGAAGCAAGTTTGGAAGATCATTCCTAAAAAAAGAAACAAGCATTCATCAAAAATGCACATATAAATAAAACCTGTATACAATTACAGCCGGTATGTCACAGCCCAGAAGTAACCCATTACACCAGGAGTGTTCCATTACCTCGGCTTAGACGCTTGGCACGCCAGTGGAGTTGGTCACATTTTTCTGCTGAGCGGCTTCTTTAGCCTGGTGAGCCTGAAGCACAGCGACAGCCTCCTCAACCTGAAACACCGCACAGACACCCTCATACATCATATACTCAAACACCTGTCCTATTTAGAATGAGAACACCATCATGTCACTTATTAGCAACATGCTGTTCCTTTACCAATCAGTATGAAGTTTAAAGACTTGAGAATCTTAGTTTGTGCAGCTTTATTAAAGCACTACGATCAATTAGGGAAGGGATCACCAATGATGTCCCAATACAATATCATACACACGAATCATACGATCCTGATTCAATTTGTATTGCGATCCTGTATCACAATTTTATAAATTTCTTCCAACTTCAATATCCCCACCCACCTTGGTTAAGTCTAGAACAAACTTAAATAAGCTACTACATAGGAGGTATGCCGTGTCAACAGTTGCACCACCTGCAGGATTATAGAGGAATGGCAACATTACTACAATGCAATTTAGTTTTTTTTACATAAAATAAATAAAAAGGCAGTGTGGTGCTATGAATTTCCACACGAGTAACACAATTGAATCAATCCCCCCACCCACTACTCTCGTGTTTATAACAAGCGTCTCTAACAGCAAACACCTCCTGACCAATCAGAATTTAGAAGTTTTCTAAAAATGAGATTTACACAACCTTTACTGAAATTATTCAGAAACGCTACTGTGTCACATGCACATTCCACTGATTAAGGAAGTTCTAGCATGTGATGTTAGAATAATGGGAAATGTGCAAGAGATCAGTGCTGGTCAGATGGCCCCTGTGCATGTCGTCAGGAGTCTGAGTGCAGGTTCCCGCCACTGCAGGAGCTCCCCCACCAAACAGGATTGCATCATCACACCAGACACATTTTCTAGAGGAGACATGTTATGATCGTGCTCATTACTTATTAATCACCTTGGAGCGGAGAGACTCGGGAGACTCAAGCATGTGAAGCAGCTCAGAATTGTCGATCTCTAGCAGCATACCCGTGATCTTTCCTGCCAGGTTGGAGTGCATGTTCTGGATCAGAGGGAAGAGACGCTCACCTGGAAGGGTTAGGGGAAAAATTCATAATTCACATTACAGCTCAAAAGCAGATTTCTTATAAAATAAAAGGTAAAAAAAATAATAAACTGACCCAGCATTTGCTTCTGCTCCTGAGGAGGAGCTGCAGCCAGCATGGATGCTGTCAGAGGCTCCTGACCCTGCACATGCACCGCAGGCTGGGGAAACAGGAAGCAGTCTTTTAGAGCGAATAATTCACAGTAATCTGCTGGAGCATAATACAGAAGGCTGAAGTCTGACCTGCTGCATGGAGACCTGAGGCTGTGTGTTGATGTGCTGCTGAGGGTTGCGCACGCTAGCCGTGTATTTGTACTGTGGGATGGTGCGCACTGGGGGCACAGTCGCCGCACCTGCAGCCGTCGCAGGCCTCGGACCCACCGTCTGCCCAGCTGGAGGACAGAAAGAAGTGGTAAGAGGTGCTCCTAAACTCAGCTCATTAAATTGAGATGTTTCTCATGATAAAACTGCATTAAAGAGGAAACCCCCAAGAGCTTCAGTACGTTACAAAACTTAAGACCTTTAGTAACAAAACCAGTGTTGATCATTTCCTAGAAGTGAAGCATGGATTAATCAAATGCGGCAGTGGATTTGTTCCTCAACCCAAGGAAAAAACCCGTTTCACCTGACTTTTCAGCTGAAAAAAAAACTACCAGGAATAAGCTAGAAGTTTGCAACTGTCTGCTTTAATTGTAAAAATCACTGACCATTTGGCAAAACAGCAAATTAGTCGTTAAAAAACTTAAGGTGAACAGAACTAAATTTGCATGTACTTAAGTGGTACAAACTCACCAACACGCTGAGCAGACATCATACGGGGAACCTGAGAAGCAGGTCTCATAGCGTTGAAGCCCTGTGGCCTCGGAGCTGAGGGCCTCATGGTGGCCTGCATGTTCTGGAAATCTGGGGGTAAAACAAAAAAAGTTTATATACACATACACACACAAGTCAAGTCAACACTCAAACTATGTGCCTGTAGAATTAACTAAAGAGACAACTGCCCAAACTGAAGGAAGCAACTGCACATTTGTTTCTAAAAGCTTAAAGAAACCAAATGAAATGCTACTTTAAGTCGGTATTTACACAGTGTAGACCTGGGTTCAATGGACAAACTACAGCCCTGAAAACAGAGCAGAAAGCAAACAGTCCTAAGAACTAATTTTTCAGCAGGTCATCGAACCACATTTGAGAAAGCAGTCCACAGGATGCTGATGTGTACGCAGGCACTTACGCTGAGGTCGGACACCCTGTGCAGTCCAGCGAGGACTGGGTCGAAGTTGCGCAAGCTGGCTTGTGGGATAATACGCAGCTCTGTTTTGGGCCTGAGAATTACAAAAACAAAAAGGTTAATCATGTGTTATGGAACCCTGCTTCAAATCATCATGTCTAAAGAGGAGCCATGCTTCCTGTTCTCAGAACGCCTTGAATCAACATGCAGTACACGGTCCTAACCCGTATTAAAAGTTCAGACCTGAGGAATGGCAGCCATGAAATATCCAGACGGCGGCGTGGGCTGGTATGGGTTCAGCACGGTATTTGGTACGGTGTGAACGCTGGCCATTCTCTGCATGTACTGATTGGTCAGATGGGCTTGGCGTTCCTCTTTGCGCTGAGCCAGCGCCACGTACAGTGGTTTGGTGGCTACGATACGGCCGTTCATCTCGGTCACAGCTTTAGTGGCCTCCTCAGGGGAGGAGAAGCAGACAAACCCAAAACCTTTGCTGCGTCCTCCGTCCATCATGACCTGAAAACCAAGACACAGCCTACTATTACAAAAGGGCTTAAGATCCACACTGGTGTTAAATCAGACCACTCGCTACGTTAAATTATGACCTAGAATTATGCAGTGTATGAGAGGACTAAAGCAGATATGCACCTTGGCACTCGTGATGGTTCCAAAAGGAGAAAACTCCTTGCGTAGGCGCTCGTCGTCAATGCCGTCGTCCAGGTTTTTCACGTACAGATTGACGCCCTACACATTTCAAAACACCATGTTAGACGTGATGTTAACAGGTACACTCCCTAAAATGTTAGTATTAGATTGTACATAGTCGTTATTTATCCCCAGTATCCACTCAGTTAAACCTGGGGCCCATGGACTATGAGGTGACTGTGGCAGCCGTGTGGCCAGTACAGCCCACTGAGGAGGACGCACTGAATTTGACTAGACTGCACCAATTCAATGTTTTAAACATGAGTAAAGACACACCTGGTAGCGCGTCATCCGGTCCTGTTTCATCTGCTCAAACTTGCGTTTGAGCTCAGTCTGACGTTCCACTTTCTTCTGAGCGCGGCCTACATAGATCAGCTTGCCGTTCAGCTCCTTCCCGTTCATCTCATCCACAGCCTGGAGAAAATGTGCAAGATCATGACACCATTTGGGGGGGAAAAATATATAATAATAATAATAATAATAATAAGTACTTCAGGTGTCAGGCAGGGAAATAGAGTCATGCACATTTCATAATTCTAGTAAAAAATGTATCAGAAATAAGCAAACAATTTAAACAAGGAAGAAGCAGACAAGCTTTTATATGAACTTTTATTTGTAATTTAGTAACTTTGCTCTAATTTAAGATTTGATTTTCACCATCAGTAACCCCCCTGGCCACAACACTGATTTACACCCAAGTAGGACTAGTTTCCATTTAAACAGCATTCGTCATTCTTTAAAGATTTGACGGGAGTGTGCGAACCTGCATCAGGTGCTCTGAAAGTCCTTACTGTTCTGCACTTACTTTATTCATTCCACACGCACACTGGACAAAAGGAATAAATTAACTAAAATTTTTTTTTAAAATGTACCAGAACCACAGGAGTTCTAGTACGGTTACTGAAAGGAGAGGACCAAACTAAACTGATAATGAAGCAGAACTACGGTTACTGAATTGGCCAAGGACACTGTTCATTTATAACCAGTATTTAGAGAAAATAAATTTTTTTTAAAAGCCATGCGTTTCAAGTGATTGATAGCCAAGATCACAAACAGCAGGTGAAGAGATGTGTGTGAATGCAAGGGCAAAGAGTTGAAGTCTCTGATTTGATGGCATGAGAGCAGATTTTGCTGCAGGATTCTGAAAATCCAGAGCTTTGCAGTCCAACACCGTTTTAAAGCTTCTTTACTGGAGAAGTCTTAACCTGGACTTGCTTGAACTGCAGAAGGTTGCATACCTTTTGAGCATCCTCGTGCCTTTCGAAGCTCACAAAGCCAAAGCCTCTGGATTTTCCGCCGTCATCAGTCATGACACGGATACTCATGGCAGTACCTGGTAATGGAAGAAAAGTTAACTTTAGTTGACCCGACATTTAATTATAATAAAGATGCAGTTCACAGCTTTAATTTTGCATCCTAACCAGTTATCTACAGCATGCATGTGTGTTTATCTCTGGGCTCCATTGAGCACACCACCCACACAGCCTTAAGCTCACGGGTGATTGTACATAGCCGTTATTTATCCCCAGTATCCACTCGGTTAAACCCGGGGCCCATGGACTATGACGTGACTGTGGCAGCCGTGTGGCCAGTACAGCCCACTGAGAAGGACGCACTGAATTTGACTAGGCTGCTACCTCATGCATTGAGATACTTCGCATGAAGGTCAATGAGAGGACGAACCGTATTTGCTGAAGACGTCTTTCAGTTTGTCATCACTCATGTCCTCTCCAAAGTTCTTGATGTAAACATTTGTGAACTCCTTGGCTCGGGCTCCGAGCTCAGCCTCGCGTTCTTTACGGGATTTGAAGCGACCCACAAACCTGTATGAAGAAAAACAGCGAATCAGCATTGAACACTACTTATAACCAGACAAACGCCGAGCTCACTCACATTCAGAAATCAGAGAACAGGATTCACCTACAAATGTTAATTTCACTACCGTCCAAGTGTATAGTAAACCACACTTTGCTGCATTAACACACAGATTAAAGACTTGCTTGTTAGTTTCAAAACAAGCATATGTTCAACTCACTTACACTTTTCTGTCATTCAGCAACATGCCGTTCATTTTCTCGATGGCTCTTTCGGCCGCCTCTTGGGTCTCAAAGTGCACAAAACCGTACCCCTTTGATCCGTTTTCATCACAAACCACCTTAAAGACAACAAACAGGAGCAAATTCATGCACAAACCTGCCATGCATAGCACACATACAAACAGATGAGAAGTTGTGGTTACCTTGCACGACAGAATGTTGCCAAACGCAGAGAAGGTATCGTACAGAGCCTTGTTATCGATCGACTTGTCCAAGTTCTTTATAAAAATATTACCAACTCCACTTTTCCTCAGTGATGGGTCACGCTGGGACCACATGATACGCACTGGTCTGCCTTTGATCACGTCAAAGTTCATCGTGTCGAGAGCACGCTCAGCTGGAGGGGGAAGAAGAAAAAAAAAAGTTTTCACTGACAATGTGTATTTGAAGAGGAGTGTAAAAATTTACAAACTAACATGTTTTGTGCAACATTAACATAAATTGTGCTTTCCCAGTGTGTTTATTGCTAAAAGATTAGCAATTTGAGGTTTTAGCCACAAGTGTCCTGAAACATCACTTCTGTTACCTGATGAAATTATAGAGCAAACTAGTCCCACACAGCCACAACCATCAAAAGGAGTCTCCAATTATTGTTAATCATAAATCATGCTGCCACCACCAGCACATAGATGGAGATGAAGCAGTAGCTCAGTAGATAACCTGATAAGGTTATGAGTTCAAATCCAATCCCTGAGCAACACCCTTACATGCAAAACTTTGGTGACATCCTGTCACTCAAGTTGAAAACAATTCAACAAACTTAAGGATTTAAAAATAAACTATTAAGGATAGTAGTGGCTCTGTGTGCAGAGGGTCAGAGCTATTAATAGGAAGATTGTCGATTCAAGCCCCTGCTCCGGAAGCTCCTGTCTGCTCCCCAGGAACCGTGTGCCCAGACCCTAAACTCCTATTTATAAAAAAAAAAAAAAAAAAAAAAAAACTGGGATATGCAAAGAATTTTCTTCATCCTTAATGAACCTCCATGCTGATTTATTATCCTTAGCACTCGAAGTGTGTTCCAACAAATCCAATCAACACTCGCTCAGAACGCTACCAATATAATTCACACTCCATCTCAGGCCAATATTTGCTTCATTCTCACGCTTCCATCACCAGTTTCCGGACAAAGCTCGGGGGCAGCTTTCAGCCAGCACACGACCCTTATGAGATCATAACGCCTGGCATCTGATAAAACACCCCAAAAAACCCACAGGTTAAAGTTCAAACCCAATCATGTGATGAAACGTTCCTTCATCATGATGAAGCAAACATCTGCATGCCTCCCACTGACCTGCATTCCAAACCCCCCATCCCCATCGTGGTCAGGAGTGAACGCACCAGCGCCTCGTGTCCATGGTTAGCAAAATTAGCATGGGATTTAAATTCGAAGCATGTGCCCAAGACTGAACATCCGGAAATTTAGTTACACCAACTACAGGGAAATGTGAAGATGTGTAATACACAAGGGTAAATGTTTACTTCCGGTGTTAGGAGATAGATTTAGATCCGGATTTCTGATCTCTACGCACTTGCTAACGTGTTAGCAGTTAGCACATATAGGCCCAGTGGAACGCGTGCGCACTGGAATTAGCATCAAGTCCCCGTCTTTCCCCCTAGATCTCGCCACTCACTCACCGTCTGCGGGTTGCTGGAAGTTGACGTAGGCGTATCCGAGCGAGCGACGCGTGATCATGTCCCTGCACACGCGGATGGATAGGATGGCGCCGGCCGGACTGAACTTCTCATACAGCATGGCCTCGGTCACATCCTGGTGAAGGTCTCCGACGTACAGGGAGGCCATGGGGTAACTGGGAGCGCTGGGGTTCATCCTGTTCCCTCGAGTTTAAATCTGCGTCTGGCGCGAGTGAAGAGACGTAACTGACGGTTAGCTTGAAACGACGCGCACGCGACCTCTCTTCGACGAGTGTAAGTCAGTTAGCTTAGCCGAGGATTGAGAAAATATAAATTTTGATTTTAAAATGTTTTGACTTTAAAATGTTTAAAATTTGGAAATAAGTTCAAATTCTTCAACGTTTATGTTTAAAAAATATAGGTTTGTTTCAAAATTTCTATTTAGTTGCGATTAAATCGGGGCCTTTCCAGTCAGTCAGCTAAGCTAGGCTAAACGCGTCAGTTCCGAGTTCTAACTTTTTAACTTCTTCCTTCGTGATGTACGTACTGCTTCACCGATTTTTTTTTTTTTTTTTCTTATTACAAAAAATAATTTTTTAAGAGTTTTTAAGGTTTTTAAATTTTTTTTGGTTTTTTTTTTTTTATAGAATGTGTGCCGAGGCTAGCTCCGGAGCACACACGCACTCACTCCGCACTAACAGCCGGGGGTTTCGGGGAGATATCAGCTGCTCGAGCGGGTATCTATATACTGCGCGTGACGTCACCAGGACCGTTCCATGCGCGCTCATGGGAGGGTATGGTATGAGTCATCAGAACGACCCGTTTCTCTAACGCGCACGTGACCACGCAGTATCACAGCAACAAACACCCCATGATGAGGAGTGCACTGTCTTTAATAAGTGTGCTTTATTCAATTACAGGATGATTTAAACACAGCCGCATTTATCTTGTTTGAGCTTCAGACCCCAGCCGCCATGTTGGTCGGTTCCACAAGTACCGTTCATCATATGCATGTTACACATGGCCCCTGTTAAAACTACACAGTGGGGTGTTTGGGGTCAGTGTGTGAATTACAGATTATAAACTGGTATTTACAGTAAGTGCATTGTGTCGGATGTTAAGACTTACATACAAAAAGTTTTATATTAATGACAGAATGTTTAACAAAAATGTAACATACTGAAATAAACATAACATTTCAATCTAACAAGTTGCAACTCTGTGCTTCAAAATGAAAGACTAGATAGATAAATACTTTATTGATCCAGAATTCAAAGAAAACATTCAGAATTGAAGAGAATGTTGTTCCCATTTTAATACATCATCTTTTGTTTAGTAAGATCACCAAGAGACTTTTACAACATATGTTAAAGACTGCACTCACTCACTCACTCGCTCTTATCTTCTATACCTTTTATCCTGTATAAAGGGTCGTAGGGCGTTTTCTCATTGCTTACTTTAAGGCCCCAGAAAAATTCCCGTCTAAAACAGTAGAATGTGATGAACTTACATAAGTGCTGTGCTTATGTAGCTACAGTATTAGAGTTACAGGTACTTACTCATTTTATGTAAATACTGTACTCCAGCACATCTCAGAGACACTTATGAAAATTGAGATGCTGATTATCCACATAAGCTCCACACACAATTTCAGGTCATCTGTGATTGCTCTGTGATTGCTGTGACAAAATTTGGATGTTGGAAGAATTCAATTTGTACAAACCGTTATGATTGCAACCTTCAGCTAATTTCTTGCTTTTATACTTTCTTGCAGAAAGGTACTGGAGGAAACACAGACTGAGACCTCCGACAGCAGCACAAGACCAGCTAACAACAGAAGAACGAGGAAAAACCTGACGTGCAAGAGTAGGAGACTCTTTTTGCCTGGATGAAATCTCAAATTTTGATGGAGGAGCGCTGACTACAGATACAGAGGAAGGAACATCAAGAGATCTGTTTTTTTTTTTTTTTTTTTACTATTTAATTTCAGTAACACACCCTCTTCCTAATGCAAGTACAAGTAATATAGAAATTACGATACGTTTTAATGTTTACATTTTTCAAATTTTTAATGGCTACTTTTCTGTTACAACACTTGCTTGAATTTTGTTTTACTTGAATAATTTTTAATAAAACATTTTGCACTCTAACCAGTATTTTGTCTCTTCCAAATCACCCACACATCTTGGATTTTACAGTATACATTTATTTTCAAAAATACAGTATAAACACACTGCACACAACATTGATGCATGGTGAGGTTTCAGGTTCAATAGTTTCAGCACATCAGCTAAGTTTGAAAAGCTACACTCAACAAGGTAAGGCAAAAAAGAGCACAAGCATCTCACACATCTCACAAGAGCGCACACCTCACAACATTTCCTTTACACATATTGTGCGAGATATCTGACCTGTTGGCGTAGCAAACGTGAACCACCAACGGAACGCTACACACACTGCTGATGCATGACGATAGAAGTGAATTGATCAGCCCCATTATCCGATCTAGCTATTTAGGCAATATCAGTTATAGATATCTGCTATTAATAGGTTATCATTGCACAAGGATAGAAGGTGTCTCCAGTGTCAGTGCTTTGATTCATGATTGATGCCCAGAAGGGATTGTTACATTTAAGTGAGAATAAAGGGAAGCTGGCAGAGGAAGGAGTGTTTATTGCAGCTGTAACATAAGTGAGAACAGAAACTTCCCGTTTCAAAGACATTCCACAACATAAAAATAAAAACAAAACTTTTAAACAGGCAAAATTTGTGATTAAGAAACAATAAACCACTAATCATTGTTGTATAATTGGAATAAAACTTGAGGCAACACGATTTTATGGAAAAACTATTAATTTTAGGATAAACCCGTAACTCTGCTTCATCACAGCACCTCGTTCCACATTATCCTGTAGTATCACCACAGAGCATGTTTTTTTTTAATTTTTATTCTTTATATACAATCCACAACGTAGTTGTCGGTCTACTGATCAGGTTGGTGTGGGTCAGTCAGGTCTGTTACACACCTTGCTGTGTTTTTGTTGATCAAGTGGGCTTACCAAGTGGAAATGAAATCTCTCATCATGAAGTTAAATGAGCTTGAGAGATTTCTCTGATCCATTCAGCAGAAGTTCTCTGATAAGATCTCCCTCTCACACAGACACAAAAGAGGAACTGATCAAAGTGTGAAGGATTTACTCAGAGGGATAATTGGTGTTTTGAGATTAGATCACACACTCTCACACACACAAAAACAACATCTATCCTACTTAGATTAAAACACTGTCTTTAGACTTACAAGACATGATTATTAATATCAGTGTGAACAGATTTTGATTTTATTTTTACACTGACAGAGAGATGACACTCGACCACCACCAGGGGGAGACACAAGCTTAGTATAAAAAAAAAAGAGAGAAACTAGTTTTCTTTTTTTTTTCCCCTTCTTTTTTTGTTTCTCAATAAACCCCAGTCTAAACCCTTTAACACTGTTCTGCCTGTGTGGTTGTGTCTCTGCATATTCACATACCCAGGACTAGCATGTTTGTGTGCATTTTCCCTGAAGTAATGTGCACAAATGTCTCACAGAGGACGCAGGAAGAAATAACAGCTGGAATGATAAAGGGTGACGGCAGGTTCTCTGATCGGGATGAAAGACTTGAAGGAAACACACAACACTCTAAACATGCCTATCTGATGTCATGTGACCACATTGTGTAAAATGGACCGACTTAAAGAGAGAGACGAATGATGTCTCTCAGTGGATCAGACAGACAGACTGATAAGATGGACAGATAAAACTCAAATTGGGCAAACAGGTGAATGACAATTAGACTAATATGGACAGACAGATCAGACAGTTATACATAAAACAGATTAGACAGACTCTAGAAGACGGTCAGATAGTCAAATACGGACAGATTAGACAGACCTGACCGTTAGAACAGACAGATTAGACAATCATGAGAAATCAGACAGATGACAGACATCTAAAATAGATTAGACTGACATTAGACAGACAGATTGGTCAGATCTGACAGACATAAAACAGATTATAGAGACAAATTAGAAAGAAATAAACACAGGCAGATAAGACAGATTAGACAGGCAGGAAGATTAGATAGAAAAATAAAATGGACAAAAACAGATTAGAGACAAATTAGACAGACAGGCAGATTGGACAAATTAGACAACAGATAAAGAAGATTAGACAGACTGATTAAACAGACAAATAAAACAGAAACAGATAAGAGAAAGATTAGACAGACAGTAGTTTGGACGGCAGGAGGATCAGCGCAGTGTGTTAATGTAAATGTCTCTGCAGTGTTTCTTCATGGAAGCTGCTGGTGTTAGAACTGCTGCAGAGGATTAAAACCCTCGTCTCAGTCTCACACACACCTGGGCGTCTCTGAGACAGCGTCTAGGCTTCAGTTAGATCTCTCTGAAACAGTACATCACACTGGAGCCCTTTGAGCCCTCGAGCATCCGCTTTACACTCTCTCTCTCACACACACACACACACACACACACACACACACACACACACAAGACCATGGCTAAAAAAATGCAAACTGGGGAAAATGTAATGTAAAGTGAGAGAGAATTTAAACATGCAAAGACACAGCGGATGATAAACGAGTGAAAACGCTGCACACTGAGACACTCGTTCACGTCTCCACTTCCTCTCAGAGTTTCTGATGAGACAAGTCCCAGTGTGGCGGAGCACCAGGACACCGTAGTGAATCACACCGGAAACTGGAACAGTGCTCTCATTCACAGCTCACACACACACAGCCATTTGAAACATTCCTGCGTTATTAGCTGGAGCTCATTCGTCTCTAAGGCACAGACACAGAGACACGCCCAAACCCAGAGATGGAACATTCTAGAAACAATCCGCTCTGACACTCAGAGATTTACTCAATTTATTTACTGCACACTCACAGACAACACCAACACCTAAAACAACGGGCCGGACAGACGGAGTGATATAGAGATTGAGAGAACACATGAATGAACAGACACCAGTTAAAACAGACAGACAAGAGCACATCACATACACTGTACAGTCTTATAAATAATTCAAAAATAGAGGGACAAATTAGCAGACACAGAGAGACCCCGATCTGCAGATGAAAGAAACACAGACAGACATAAGACAGTGAAAAACGTAGCAGAAAGACAAACACAGACATATATACACAGAGACAAGACAGAACCAGGCCACAGTTGTAAATGAGAAACCTGTTCTTAATCTGTTTTGCCTGGTTAAATAAAGGTAAATAAAATAAAAATAACAGAATCGGGCACAGATAGGACAAAGGGAGTATAGACCAAAACACTGAATAGAACGACAGACAGAATGAAAGAAATGGGAGACAGACAGGCAGCGACCAGAACATTAAAAAAAAGGAGAGAAATGGGACAGACACTCTGTAGAGAGACTGGACAAACAGCCAGGACAGACAGACATACAGTCAAATTAAACAGAAAGAAACTGACTAGATTAATTGAGGGACGCAAGAGACAGACATCCAGCAGAAAGAATGAACCAGGAGATTCAATGAATGATTTTCTTTATTTGGCTGAAATGAACAGTTCCCACATTATTAACGCTGACAGCGACGCTAACACACACACACACAGTAACTAATGCAGGAGATGTTCATTAACCCTGATTAACTGACCTGAGACAGACAGACACACAGAAGACGACGGTGCAAAGAAACTCCTAACAGTAGCACATAGAGAACGACTTTAAGGAGTGTGTGACTTCTAACACGCTGAACACAACATGGGAATGTTTCCAAATTCAAGTAGAAACCGAATGTAGATATTTAAAAAAGCTGGTGTGTGATTAAACGGTTCTCATGTGATAAAGCGACGAGTTTCTCCTCCACACATCTCACATACACACAGGTATTATCACAAACCGATACAAAGTTCAGCAGTTCTCATGATTCAGGGGTTTAACATCGATACATCAGTACAGGCTGGAGTCAGGGGTTCAGTTTCATCTCACATCAAGGCAATCTTTCTCTCACACACACAAAAACAACATTTACATGTAGGTATAAAGCGCGCACGCACACACACACACACACACACACACACGTCCAGTTTAATAAAAATGATACCTCCCCTCTAGTTTGTGCCCCAAGGAATAATCAAAACTCTACATCAACCGCATTCTTCTCAATACACACTCGCACACACACACGCACGCACACATACATACATACACACACACAAACAGGAGAGGCTGGTGCGGAGGAGCAGAGTGTGTTTTAGGCTCTCAGCGTTTTTTATTTCTCTTTGCATTTTTCTTTTGCTTGTCTGCTTGCCCTTTAGTTGTTTTCCCGTCCCTCCTCCGTCTCCTCCTGAGTGTCTGAAGTCCACAGCTGGAGAAAAAAGGGGGGGGGGGGGGGGGGGGGGGTT
>JAQMYG010000023.1:33881594-33892708 GCA_030014215.1 Clariallabes teugelsi | reverse complement strand
TATATAATAAGGTTAATAATGATTGTTTTTTTATGAAGTATACTTACAATGTCACAGCGTGGCTGGAGCCTATCCCAGGAGACTGAGATACACTGAGATGAGTTGTCAGTGGGTGTACAATCATTCATGCAATCCATCATAGGGCACACACATACACACACTGACACTCTGGGAAACACCAATGCCTTTGGCCTGTGTGAAGAAACCAGATTACCCGGAGGAAACCCATCAGGCACAGGCAGAATATGCAAACTCCATGCACGCAGAGCCAGGAATCGAACCCAGTCCCTGGAGATGCAAGGCGACAGTGCTAACCTGTGTGCTTTTTTCTTTTAATAACATTGCAAAAACAAGTAAAATCTATATAATTATGTATACTACCAATAAAGTTTATTTATAAAGTATTTTACAAAATCATATTATAATATTATATGTTTAAAAGGCTAGTAAAGTATTTAACATGAAACACATGCTTTTAGTCTGGATCATAATCTTTCCTCACTCTGATAGATTTATTTGATATAATACTGATACATGAATGTTTCTAGTAAATACGAGAAAACATAGTCCTGTATGTGTATGGATGACAAAAAATGTTCAGTAATAAATTTTTCAATACTAAATTTGTGGATGTGAACACAAAAAGTGTTCTTTTCTGCATAGAAATCTGTAGAGGATGGACATTATAGTTGATGATACTAAAATCATCAGCACTAAGAAAGTTTATCTTGATACAGGGCGAGATTGCAAAATTGAATTACAATCAACTTATTTCATCATTCATATACAGTATGGTAAAGTGTATATCTGTAAAAAAAAAAATAATAATAAAAAATTGTAAACGATTGTGTGGTACAGACAGATTCATGATGATTTATGATTCATAACACTTTATTTTTTGTGCGTGTATTGAGTTTTGGATATATTTCAGTAAATACAATATTATACAATAAAATCCCGAATGTTGTCGGAAACATATTATTCCTAAATTTGGAGATGTGAAAAACGGATGGTTGTAGCTCTGCATCCTGAGAAGTGAGCGATGTGCAGGAAGGAAGGCGTGGGTCTGCAGAGGAAAACGACTCGAACACGTCTGAAACTCGGCTGGAACGGTAGCATGCCTGTTTTCCTTTCATAAGGATGTTGTGTGGACTGATCCTTCCTCACAGCTCATATCCTCTACAGGTCACACACGGAAGAACGGAGATCCTGTTGCTGAATGAGTCGTCGGCTGAGGATGTAACCAGCACAGCTGGAACAGGCTGCGGAGACACGCTGGTTTCAGAGACTGGGCTGGGAAGTCTGTTGGTGTCTCCATAAAAGCAGATTTTACACACGTGTTGAGTGCAGAATGTAGAGGATTCTGTGTGTGTGTGTGTGTGGGGGGGGGGGGGGGCAGATAGTTTGATGTAGTCGTTTATTTAGTTTAGAAAATATGTTTTAGTGTTTGATATGTTACTTGTCACAAAATAAATGACTAAATAAATAAAAGTATATTAAACGATTTCAGCACAATAAATTGGAACAGTTGCACAGTGTGTGACTTCAGGTCTAGACCCAAGCTAATGATCAGAATAAGCTAAGCTAATTCACAATTTTAAACATTTCTGCCCTCATTCAAACACTTCCTCTTGACAATGAATTAATATGTTATGGGGAAGTTCAACTTCTGCAGGTGATAACACTGTTGCTAGGCAACTGTGCGACATAAACACCTAATATTCATTCATTAATTAATTTTCTACAGAGCTTATTCTGTACAGGAGGCCTTGAGTCTATCCCAGGAGTCTTCGAGCACAAGGTGACATACAGGAAAGGGTGCTAACCAACACCAATTAGCCTAACCTGCATGTCTTTGGACTGTGGGAGGAAACCAGAGTATCCGTAGGAAACCCACCAAGCATGTGGAGAACATGCAAACTCCACACACAGACGAGAGGCGGGAATTGAACCCTCGACCATGGAGTTGTGAGGTCACAGAGCTAAATAACTAACATAAAACAGATAAATGTAACATATATTTTCTTTGGAACATTCCTGTTAGGTTTAAGGTAAAAAAAAAAAAGTGACAATGATCTGAACCACCAACATTAGTTAGCATTTAACTCAGCACTGATTACCAACTTGAATTGATGACTACTAGATTTCAGAGCTGTCAGAAAATAATTGTGATGTCTGACACTGAAATGACGATTAAAACCAAAAAAAAAAAAAACACAACCATGTTCGCATAGCGTCCCATAAATTCCTGTTAATGTTAAGACTTGTAAATTCTGCAGCGATGTTACAGGTAAACGTTAAAGCCATTAGAAAACCCTTCAACCAAAAGTTCACCAGAACTTTAACGTTGAGAAAAAAAAACATCACTCTAATCTAAAAACGTAATCTGAGAAAAGCAGTGGGATAACGCTGATGGAAAATACGATAGTCACTGTGGCTCTTAGTAACTTAGGTTAGCTTGTTGTGGGAATTACCAAACGAATTGTTTAATCATTTGGCTCGTTGTAATTTAAGAAGAACACTTAAAAAGCTACTAACCCTAACAAGCTAGCGAGTGGTGAATCTGTCACACCTACCTACAGTTTACCTCAAAGGAGGTTCTACTCCATTAAACGTGACACTTCCTGTCAAGTTAAATGAACAAAATAGGTTTGGACAAGTCAGGACATGAAAATCACGGTCGAGGACATTGAGACGTGCGCGGCCCCTATTATTATCTTATAGATTTACTTTCTTTAAAAAGTAAAACAATAATAAAACATTACCCATTTCTAACAATTACATATTTTTATGATAACTCAGGCTTCCCTGCGATGTGTGTAAGAATCTCTTTGACTGTAAATCAGCCTTTTTCTTTAAAAGCAGAACTTCAGCTCCATCTGAGCTTTAAAAACTGGAGCAAAGGACGCTGGGACGTTCTAATAAAAGCCTTGTTCCCATAACCTCCCGTTCCGGCTCTATGGAGTGATCTATTTTTCAACCGTCACGTGTTTCCTCTAAGGACATGAGCGTTTGATGGAGTAACCCACTTCATACAGACGCTCATACTGCAAGCGCATTCCACCATGTGAACCAAACTGTTCGAAAGGGGGTTTCCTAAAATCCTTCGCTTTGTCATCCAGAGGCTGGACTTTGTGCTGATTTTAACTGGATTCGAATCAAACTTCTAAACAATAGTTTTGTTGTTCAGAATGTTCCTTTTAGTGGGCGTGGCTTAAAGTTTATCAGCATAACTGTTTTTATTTTATGTTTAATTGTAACAAAATTCATATTTGATTTGTGTATTTAACTTTTGTTAAAGCAGAACTTTCTCGTGTATTGAACCATTTTCAACCCTTTGCTCAGGTTCACTCAGGGCGTGGCTCACCTCCATCTCAGGTATTTATTAAAACACACACACCCAGAACTGCTGGCTGGTTTCATGACAAGATAACATCGCTAGAACAAAGTGTAGCCAAGGGGTATGAAGCGCAAACCATGGATTATACAATCTGGTCTGAGATGTCGGAGAAGAAAAGATCCGTCTTCAAATAAACGGCTTTTAACTTTTAATTTAATTAAAAAACTGAAAAAAAAAGTTTGTATCCCTAAGGATTCTGGGTGTTTTTTAAATTTTTTTAAATTTATTGTCTTGAGAAGAACTAAAAGAAATTAAAGAACTAAAAAATTTTTAAGATCAGTATAAAACCACGTTTTTTATTTTATTTCCACATAAAGGAGTTTATCAACAATGAATAAACTAGCATTTAATCAAACACAATCTAACACACTCCACTCTGCCAAAGTTTACTAGCAAGCTAAATAAAATGAGGTACACTGCTTTATTGTTAGATTATATACTAGCAGCCTAGCTAATGTTAGGCAGCCATGTTTGATGCGTTATTGAGTACTGTACTGTGTAATCTAATCATTTCAATACCTCGCCTAAGATAGAATATATTCTCTAAAAGTAAACATGTGTAGGACATTACCTGAATACATCAACGCTCAAGAAAACACTTAGCAGCACTTAGCTAGCTAGCCGTCCATTAGCATGCTACAGTAGATGTTGCTAGGGATACAGAATACAACGAAAATTCATTGTGATATACATTTTTACTTTACCACCTTAACCTAAGTCACGCCCCTTCCTTGATAAAACAGAAAAAAAAGACATGACACTTTCGTAAGCAAAATTAAACTTTATTAGAATGTTATATTACAAGAAGCAGGTCACTGAAGCATGAACATGCTCTCTCTCTCTCTCACACACACACACACACACACACACACACACACACACACACACACACACACACACACACAGATAGATCTCCCAACACCGTTCCAGTGATGAATAATTAATGAAATTAAAGTAGTGGTAATAAATCCCACCTAAATCCAGTAATCTCTGAGGAATTAGAAACCAAAATTACAATTATGACTTTTACCTATGTCTCACATAAAAATCCACCAAACCTTGGTTTTAGAATACCGTATTTTCCGGAGTAGAAGATCCCATTATTAAAATTCTGTCTGTCTCTTAAGGGAAAAGTACTTCGGAAATACTCTCTAAATTTCCTCTGGTGTGTAATTAACACCAGGATACAGCATGGGTTCTGTTCTGTGGTGTTCTCAACACTCAAAGCACAGACACTTTAAAAGATAAGAATTATTAAATAATGCTTTGCTTTAAAGGTTAAAAATAGAGGTGGGGCTGAAAAATGACCAGATGTGACATTAGGATGGCAAAGTCAACAATACTTACAGATTAGTCTCTACAATCTGGAAAATACGGTATCTCTATAATTATATGATGTACACACAAACGTCACCCATTTATCATCAGCCCCAGTGTAAACCAGCCGAGCAGCATGTTAGCCGGATTAAACACCACAGCAAACCAGTGTGTATTCGATCAGACAGACAGACAAATAGATGGATGGATGGATGGACGGACAGACAGACAGACAGGCAGACAGACAGACAGACAGACAGACGGGCAGACGTCTGCGATTGTTTTTTTTTGCCATTGGGGAAACAGTAGACACCGTTAACAGTCTTTGATCATGACTCCGCAGCTCAGGACCGGGCCACGACGCTCAGGCCTCCACACCCACCAGCTCTGGAGGAAGAGGACTTTTGGGATGTTTGCTCTCGAAATGCTGCTTGAACGTTTTCGGATCCGGCATCTGCGACTAGAGAGAGAGAGAGAGAGACAGAACAGAACAGTTCAGAAAGCATTATACGCTATGATAGCTTGAAGGACATATATACGTATAAGAATGTGTACTTTGTTAATGTACTTAAGTACATATTTCATGTATCTGTACTTTACTTAAGTAATTTTATTAAAGAATACTTATTATTTTTTATGCTCCAAAATATAGCAAATACCTGTACTTTTACTTCACTGCATTTCTGCATGGCGTTGTGTTACCTAACCACAGTGGTGTGTAGTCTCTGAAGCAGGAATTTCACCACATGCTTGACTTGGCTTTCCTTCAAGACGCATTATTACATAACAGGCGTTTAAAATCAGAACCGTGGCTTGTTGCTTACAGTGACAAAAACAGTAAGTTAACAACCAGGAAAGAGCATATGTGAGAGAATTTTATTTATTTACTATAAAAAAAAAAAAGGCTTCTGTGAGCTAATACAAGCCCTTTACTTTTGATGTTTGAAGGTGAGCACTTCTGTACTTTTACTCAAGTACACATGTAAATGGAGGACTTCTACTTTTACTTGAGTAATATTTGCTCTCAGGAATCTTTACTTCTACTCAAGTAGAGCATTTGTGTTGTTTACTCACCTGTTTTTAACTCTCAAATTAAAAGATTTTATGATGCAGTAGTTTAAACTTTTTGTTGTGATGTGATGACAGGTCCATAACCTTGAACCTGTTTCTCTTATTTAACCCAAAAATTTATAAAATCGTGTAACAGATTCATACCTACTTGTAAAACCGCACAACCCAAAACAAATCATTTCTAACCGTCCCTGCGTTAAGGTTGCGTTGGAGTTGGTTAGAAATCTATGGTTTATAGATAGCAGTTAATAGCAAAAATATGGTGAGATTTGCTGATATTAATTTCTCTATTAAGTATTGTAACGAAAATGTAACAGTTACAAAGTAAAAAGTTTCTCAAAAACATTAAATTTTAATTTAATTTAATTTAATTTTAGATTTGCCCAAACTAATTTACACAAGAGAATCTTACACTCTTTCTTCCCAGGCAAGTTCTAACCAATCGTAGATGAGACTGACTTCCTGTAACCAATCACAACGCATCTTACTCTCTCCGTTAATCCTAGACTCCTAGGTGTATTTGAAGTTGTACAGTGTCACACACAAGAATCTCGTCTCGCACCCGAGGTAAAGGTCCAACTACAGAGACCCCAGAGCCCCCTTCCGTGCCTGTTTAGGTGACACTGCGAGTGTAATCTCTCTCCATCCTCGCCTCAGCCTGCTCAGTCTCAGACTCATTCTCTGTCAGTCTATAAATCTTTCTACCTCTTGTTTTGTGTGCGTGTGTGTGTGCGTGTGTGTGTGTTGTAACCCACCCTGCAGACTCCACATGTGTACACAAGTGCAGCCTTCGCCGCCGTCTTCTGGTCGTGGCCCTTCGACTTCTTGGCCTCGGCCTGCTTCTTGGCGTTCTTCTGTTGGGACTGGATCTTCTGGTGTCCTCGAGCCATGCTGCTCTGAGAGAGAGAGAAAAAAAAAAAAGAGAGAAAGAGAAAGAGGTGTGATATATTTATATACAATGTGTGTTTATACTGTGTTCAGGTAGCAGGTGACGCCCTGGGTTTCCCTCGCCACACTCGTTTGAGCGGTTGGATCGCGTCCTCTGTGAAACAGTGGTGCTGAGAACTTGCCCGATCAGGCTTAGATTCCAGGACTGCAGGGCGACGGGCGTGGTCCCTCGCTCGCTGCCCCTGCAGGAGAGCTGACACACTGTGGGCGATTATTTACGAAACAAACTCTGGTAAAATCTCATAAACACAAACAAGTTCTAGTGGTTTTATCCACCATAAGAGAAGAAGTCTACATGTTGCGTCTGGCTCTTCCATGGCATTACATAAGCTAACCAGGAATTGTACTCATTTAAAAAAGAATGGAAAGTTATTAGGGATAAATGGAAATCTGGGTATGAAAAACACAGCATGCGGTCAATATCTCAGTCTCTATTAGGTTTCATTGTAGAGGTGTCGCTACTAAGTCGGGTACTGTTGCATAGCTTCGGTGGGCTTAAATTTCACAGCAGAATTATTGGAACGCACTTTTTAAAATTAATTTTGTGTGATGGAAGTCCAGGGGCGCTTAGTGAATAAAAAAATTTAACTGGATAGTTTATCTACTTGTTCTATTACCATGTTAATAGAGTTGTACTCTATATTTTCTTCGTCAACACGCGCTAATATATCAGTGTTGATTGCTGCAGCTTGATCGTTTTAAGGAGTCGAAATTGCCCTTTCGCAAATACAAGAGTTTTCCTGATAGCAAGCAGCGTGAGAAGTGGGATATTCCGTTCTCAGTTCAGCAAAAGCAAGCGCAAGTAACAGCATTCTGCATTATTTGGATGCACTGTGTATACTCTTCTAATAACGTGTTGGTTAAAAATGCCGGGCTCAGCATCCGCAGCTCTGCCACGTCTTTGACGATTAAAAACACGACAATGAACTGTTGCCAACCAAATTTGCCGTAGTCAATCCTAGGAGGATAAGCAAATCCACTCTTTACCTTATTGATCCAAGGAAGTTCGTCATTCACCGTATTCTTGAATCAGAATCTTAAGATGAACATTGATGACATACAATTCTATGAAGAGAGTGAAGTCAATCAGCCTCTAAGCGAGCTTGGCGCTATTATGCAGTCTCCACCTGACACAGTTCATCTATTCTCTCCCTTTCAAACAATAAAAAAAAGCCTCACAATCTTAAAGAGGGGATCTGATATCCCTCTTTTTTTTTTTACCCTTTCTATAATCCTGAGAAGGACTTGATCTGTTTCATGAAGACATTGTCTCACCCAAAGAAACAGCCAAATCACAAACCGAAATAGGTACTCAAAATCCATATTTGCAAGCCAAATAGTCAAATAATAAAGTAGGTATAGTACAATGAACATTCCCAATAAACAATATCCAAGTCACAAAGCGAATTCAATGAAAATGTGCATTTTAAGCCTAGTCACAAAGCAAATTCTATAGATCTGATTTTTGCAAGTCAAGTCAATTAAGTAAAGCTTATGTCTGAACGTTGTATTTATTCCTTCCTATAGAGAATGTGGAGTAAAAGCGTGAGATCGTGTTTATTAAGTAGATTTCAACTGCACACTCATAAGCGGGTTTAAAAGAAAAAAATACAATGCCATCTACTGACATTTGAGATGCACTAATGATTTTTTTAAAATGTCGTCCAGCTCCATCTGTGGTAATAAAATACGTTTTCAATTTAAATTTCAAAGTAGCATATCTTCTTTGTCCGTGGGCCGATTGCAATGAAACAAAGCCTATATGTTACCTTAAGCTCAGCCAAATACACCTGTGAAACCCCATTAAAATTTGTTCAGTAGTTTTTACGTGATGCGTGCACAAACAAACAAACAGACGAAAATTCCAAAAATATTGATGTGTTCTATTACTCTTACGTCCCCCAAATAATTTTTTCCCCAAATATCTTCCATGAACAGACACGTCAACTTTAGTTTTATTTTATATATAATAAATAAATAAATAATAATTATAATAATATGTATTATTATTGTTATTATTAAAATTATATATTATATGAATTGAGATAGAAATCAGTTGTAACTGAATAATTCATATAACTAGACACATTAAATCCTCCACATTTCGGGCAAACACGCTTTCTGTTGATCCTTCATGAAATATAAATAATTTTTCCTATACATATCATTTCCTCTCCACAGCGCACACCGTGTTTCACCCGTACTGCGGCAAACCCCGCCTTCTCGCCTCTGATTGGTAGCAAAAACACCGTCTGAATGATGATTGGCTAATGATAAGTTATCCCGGTTGTCTGTTAGACCAACTGACCAATCGCAAAGATCCGTACCGAAAACGGTTAGGAAAAGTAGAGAACGTAACAATAACACAACCATGCCCCGGCTAATCCATATTCGCTATATGAAAAGCACACTTTTGCTTTAGAGAACCTTCTAACATTTCACCAAAAACACGTTTAATCACACCTCTGTAAAAAATATCACGACCTCATTAAAGAACGAGGTTTGTTCCAGACAGCTGTTAGCTAGCTTACTTAGCGTTAGCCGCTTCGCGAGCGAGGAAACACCGAGCTCGCGTGTTAAATAAAACAACTCGTTCACGTTCCTGTAATTAGAAAAGCCGTAATCCGTGTAATAGAAGCGAATCCAAAGTTACAATCAGTTTATAACGTTTAATCTAAACACACAGTTCTGACTTACTGATACACGGAGCGGAGACTCAACGTGCAGGGGGAAGTTTACAGCTGTGTTACTCTCACACGCACACGCGCGCGCGCGCGCGAGCGGAGATCTGCCCGGGGCGCGTTCCAAATCACAGCCTGCTCACTTACTCTATACATATACATACACATATACATACACACACACACACACACACACACACACACTTACTCACACACTTTCTTTACACACTTACTCTACACACTCACTCGCACACTTTCTTTACACACTCTAAACATTCTACACACTCATTTTACATACACATCAACACTTACTCTACACACTCACTCACTCACTACCCCTACATACACAAAGACACTTACTCTACACACTCACTCATTTCCCCTACACACTCATTTCCCCTGCACACTCATTTCCCCTACACACTCACTCACTTACTCTAAACACTTATTCACTTCACTGAGATATACACTCACTTAATACCCCTACATACACACTAACTGCCCCTACACTACACAATCCCTTACTCTACTGTAGTACTATTATACCCATGCTACTATTGCTACTACTACTATTACTGCTATACTCGTCCTCCTCTCCTCCACCACTACTTCTGCTAGGTCATTTCTGCCCAAATGAGTGTTGAGTCTGGTTCCTCTAGGTTTCTTACTATTATCTCAGGGAGTTTCTACTTGACACTGTCGCCCTCGGCTTGCTCATTAGGGATGATCTGATCATTTGGATGAATAAATATTTACATCCATCTTTCATTTGCATCATTTTCTTTTGAATTCTGTAAGGCTGCTTTGCGACAATAACCATTGTTAAAAGTGTTAAATCAATAAAACTGAATTGAATGAACGGTAGTTTACTAATTCTTCTAGCATTACCATCTACCATTACCATTATTATTGCAATTAGATTCTTCCTGCTTAATCTACTCTTATGATTTTTTTGTTAGGTCATTAGTCTGATGTTAATTATTATTATACCATGTGCAAAGTTTCTATTTCCATAAGTGACATCTGAGTAGCTGTGAACCAATAAGATTTAAGAACTACTACTACTGCTGCTATTATTACTACTATACCACTACTACTACTACTACTACTACTACTGCTACTACTACTACTACTATCATTAATACTTATGCTATGGCAAGTCAAGTTTTGGTGATTTTGGCCTTACTAATTAACTTGTAAAGCTTTTTGAGGCTCACTGGCTAACTAGTAAGTGGCTTCAACTAGTGCTACTAGTAAGCATTTTGGCCTTAACTAGTTTACTAGTTGAGTATTTTGGCTTGTTACTAATTAACTAGTGCACCCCAGGTGTCGTCTAGTTGAGGGAAAAGTGCTTGATGTCAGTTAAAACAAAATAAAAGCTAAAAAGTATTGCCATATTGCTATCCCAGACCGACTGTACTACTGCTACTAACACTACTAATATTACTAATACTAATTATTACTAATACTCCTGCTATGGAACATTGAATTGAACGTGTGTGTGTGTGCTTGTGTGCGTGCTGTTCTCCACCACTAGATGACGTTGTGATGCTTTGAACCTTTGTCCAAACATCTTGCGTGCTCTCTCACTCTCTCTCTCTCTCTTTCACACGAGCACGCGCACACACACAGCCTTAACAGTGTAATAAATAAAATAAATAAAAGAAATAACATAATAATGAGAATACAATTGTTAT
>JAQMYG010000023.1:33835106-33853105 GCA_030014215.1 Clariallabes teugelsi | reverse complement strand
GTGTGAATCTAAAGTAAGCTCCCCTCTCCCCCTTCTCGTCTTACACAGTTACCCTTCCTCCACTCTTTTCACACACGTGCGCACACAACGGAAACTGTTTTATCAGAAAAATAAACATGAAATCTCTCTATTGACACTCGATTGAGTGATACCCTAACGGAATCACTGTGTGTATGTGTGTGGCACAGTGTCCAATGACATGCGCGCACACAGACACAAAGAGCAGGCTGAGCCTTGAGCAGAGAGAAAATGGATCTCTAATGAGACTTGCTTTTGCTTTACCACTGTATGCATGTGTGCTGTACACACACGCATACAGACACAAAATAAAATATGTTTTACGCACACACGTAGAAAAGTAGAATTTCCAAATAATTCTTTATAATTTCCAAATAATGACTTTTCTAGAAGTTGCTTTTTTAAATTAGCGTTTTCTTTTTTCTTAAATATTTGTAAGAGTCTTTCTTTAAAACAGATAACTAATTACTAATTAATTAAAATCTTCACTCAGTAATCTCCAGGCATTGGCCTTAATTGACTAAAAATTAAAAGCTAGATAAGACTGTTAAGTACAGATTGTGTGTACAGTTTCGGCTCAGTGTCTTGATCTAACGGTAGTTTTTCTGTAAGTCGAAAGTTTTGCTTTAAGGTGTTTATTTATGGAAGGAGTCTCCAGTGTCAGTGCTGATACACTGTCACCACTCAGAGGTAGAGCTGTAACTGTGAGTGTTCACTCGTCTTCAGGACAGAGGAGATTATACTGTGTTTCAAGAGCAACTGGTGAGGGGACGAATGTTTATAGCTGCTATACCGTAAGAGACAACAGGAGTTTATTTCTCTGAGGTTCCACTGTAGCTTCAAATGGATAAAAAGTATTATGTGTCATTGTTGAAATGAAAATTAATTAATTGCAGTTAGAGCAAACTTACTTCAGTGTGGTGACTCTGACTAAGCTTAGAGAGAGAGAGATTTCTAATGTGTTGGAGTGTGTGTTTGTAGATGTAAAGGTCAATATTAGCTGTGTGTGTGTGTGTGTGTGTGTGTGTGTGTGTGTGTGTGTGTGTGTGTGTGTGTTTGAGCTCAGATTTATCACCGAAAAGGCCACAATAAGAGGGCAGGGCAGGTGTGTGTGTGTGGGTGTGTATGTGAGATGAGTATACACACACTTGACCCATTTCCCACCGTATGTGTGAGTGTGTGTGTGTGTGTGTGTGTGTGTGTGTAATATGAGGAATCTTAAAGAAAAGGAGGAACATCAACATGGACAAACACACACAGGATGGTGATGAAGGACAAAAACACTGTGTAGCTCTAATGTCACACTGTACATCATATTCAGTGTGTGTGTGTGTGTGTGTGTGAAAGAAAGAGAGAGAGAGATGTAAGGCGAGAGAGAGTGTAAGACGTTAGGCTTTATGTCATCATCCCCCTTGTCCCCACCCTGACTGTTTGACAAAACAGCAGTGTTAATTACCAGTATCCGCATACTGCTAAGTCTAAAACAAACACACACACACACACACACACACACACACACACACACACACACACACACTGATACATACCGATCAGCCATAACATGGAACACTGTTGTCCTGTAGGGGTGCAACTCGGTCAGTGTCAATGTAACATTCACATGAATGGCAGGACTCAAGTTTTCCCATCAGAACGTCTCCCAGAGCATCACACTGCCGCCTTCTTCATATTGCATCCTGGTGTCATCCCCTCCCCAGGAAAGCAACACACACATACACACACACACAGCCAACCACATGATGTAAACAAAAAAATCATGCTTCATCAGAACAGGCCACCTTCTTCCATTGCTCTGTGATCCAGGTCCGATGCTCATGTGACCATTGTAGGAGCTTTTGATGGAGGATATGGGTCAGCATGGGCTCCCTGACCAGACTACACAGGCCAATCTTCACTCCCCACGTGCATCGGTAACCCCTGGCCACTCATTGCCCTGTCAGTGGTTCACCGGTTCTCCTTCCTTGGAGCATTTTTGGTAGATCCTGACCACTGCAGACTGGAAAACATCCCTCAACAGCTGCGGTTTTGGACTTGGTCGGCTTTAGCCCAGTCGTCTAGACATCACAATTTGGTCCTGGTTATTTTCCACACATACAGACAGTATATAAGCTATTACAGAAGCCTGTGGTAAGGCAGGAACATTAGGAACCGTCTCGAGACGTAACAATAAACATCTCGTGCCCTGAGTTTGACCTTTTGCCCCTGAGGCTGGAGTTAAAAGCCCTTCACTTCATTACGGGGTCGACATTCCTCAGGTGTGATCTGTGGAGTGGAAATGATGTGTGTGTGTGCGTGTGTGTGTGTGCGCATAGTTAAACCTACAGTGTGTTTATTAGTGTGGTGTGTTTACTGCATGTATAGTGTATTACGATTAGTGTGTGTTGTGTGTAGAGTGAGATTCGTAATCCATCCCTCTGTCTCTCTCTTTATATCTCTCTCTCTTTCTCTTACCTAAACACATTATAAGGTGTGATATGTTGCAGATTTTTTTCAGATATCATGACATTTGCCCAGGTGTTTAATAAATGATGGACAGAGTGTGAGTGTGTGTTATTCAGGTGCTCAGGTGATAGAAGTGTAAAGGCTGTAATACCTCACTTACAGAAGTTAGACTCCAGCTGCTTTCATGCTTTTGTTAAATTACAAACGGTTAATTACTAACCAGGTTTATACATATTAATGAATTCAGTTTGTTGGATTGGGCGCTGAGAGCACAGGTACAGCACAGGAACCTCACGGGTACAGGACAGGAAACACACAGGTACAGGAAAGGTAAAGCACTGGAAATCCACAGAAACAGCATAGGAACTGCACAGGTAGAGGACAGATGTAGGACAGGAACCTCACAGGAACCTCACAGGAACCAGGTACAGCACAAGTGTGTAACATAAAATCCACTAATGCAATCCTGGTCATTATAAACATGGATAGAAATGTGTATGTGAGTAAACGAGTGTGTGTGTGTGTGTGTGTGTGTGTGTGCGCGCACATGTTCTGAGCGGTTGGCAATAAACAGACATGTTGAGACACACCTGCTTTGCCTGTGCAGGTGGAGCTTTTACAGAAAAGGCGCCCTTCTTCTGGCAGTTTTACGCAAATTACGCATGTTCAGTTTTTCACACAGTGGTGTGTGTGTGTGTGTGTGTGTGTGTGTGTGTGTGAGAGAGTAACGACAGAGTTCAGCTTGGGTTTTTGCGAAAGCCGCCTGTCTCGTCAGCTCTTGGTTAATCATGCGTCGCAGGTTACATATTGCATTTGCCGGCTGAAGGTAACCATGGAAACGACTGCTAGGGTTTACAGATTGAGTAGTAAATATGAATTATTATTTAAGTCATGAACTCCTAAGGTCGTCACAGTTTGAGGGTCATTAAAGCTGACAGTAAATGTACAGGAATTTATGGAAACAATTATGGAAATATAGCACTTATGGAATATATGTGTTTTGAAATATAGGACTTTAGATTAAATGGGACCCAGAATAGCCAGTCTGTAGGTAACTTGTGCTTTTGTAGTTGCTCACTTGCTAGCATATAGTAGGTAATAGATAATTAAGAAAAGGAAACAGTCTCAGAGTGCAGTGCATTCTGGTTAATTTATGCTGTTGATGTTTACATGATGTTGTGTTAGTACAACTAAACTGGACATTTAAAATAAATGTAAACATAGTCTGACTGAATCGTACTGAGTCGCACTTCTCAGAGTCGGTTTAGACACCCAGGTAATGAGGTTGAAGGTCGATCTTCTCCTGTGCGTATAATTTAATCGAACACAGAAACTGGCCAGGGCGCTCTGTGCAGACTCCACCTCGGCCACCGCGGTCAAACAAAACATGTAACAGCAGAAGAAGTTGCTAACTATACGGCGGTGTTGTCTGGCTTCAACTAAACACCATAACCATGAGGAATCTCATTTGTACAAAAAGTAAAGCAGCGTTGTAAAGTTGTCCGTTTTCACAGTTGACGTGCTTGTTTCTTGTTTTATGGCATCCAATTTGTTCCATTACCGCCACCTATAGGTCTCACTCTCCCTCATCTTCCTGGCCTCTTAAAGCTGACTTCCCTGATCACTGACCCCCATTCTAACAGACGTTCAGTATTGTCTTCAACTCTTCCCAGTTCTTCGATCTGTGACATCCTGTCTTGCCTCTCCTGCATTCCCAGTACGAGAGTGTGCTACTTGTGTGCTTTTTGAGCACGCTAAGACCTCTAAAAAGCCCCGGACGCTGATGTCACTATAAGTGTAAGGCATCGTCACGGCTAGACGTTCTTTCTGGTGCACCCGGTGGTGATGGCGCAGGCGCTTGGGCTGATCATCGTTGCCGCAAGCAGCGTTGATGTCAGTCATGTCATATGGGCCCTAATAAGCTGAAAGGGGGCATAGCGTCACCTATCGTAGCAGAGTCAGACATACTTTGCCCCCCAAAAATGTATCCCCCTGCTGACAAGTAGTCCAGTGAAATGTCCTAGTCAAGCTATACTCACACACTCACACTGTTAAAGTAATGTAGAATATGTAAGATGAATAAGGTTTAACTAAATGTGTGTGTGTGTTTCAGATCTTTATCACAGTGAACTGCCTGAGTACAGACTTCTCATCTCAGAAGGGAGTGAAGGGTCTGCCGCTGATGATCCAGATCGATACGTACAGCTATAACAACCGCAGCAACAAACCACTGCACAGAGCTTACTGCCAGATCAAAGTGTTCTGTGATAAGGTTAACACACACACACACACACACACACGGATCTTAGTTAGCTTTATTGTTGTGTACACTGTGAATGAGGGAGAATGCATTGTGATTGAGATTCACAAAGAGCTGGTGCCCTCTGGTGGCCATGTTTAGAACAGCAGCACTTTAGTCAGGAAGGGCAGTACTGTACATTCAGAGTAGTCAGTTAATTAGTGTTAAATTACTTTGTGTGTGTGTGTTTGTGAAACAGGGAGCAGAGAGGAAGATCCGAGATGAGGAGAGGAAGCAGAACCGCAAGAAGTCTAAAGGTCAGATGTCAAATATTAATTTAATGCTTTTTAATATCATACAAGCTGTATACTGTTTTATTGTTTATTATTTGTTGTTTATTATTAATCTCAATAATAATAAGTCCTATATCTTTTTTATTATGTATTACTTCAAGTATTTGAATATTTGAATTTGAAATCATAAGGTGAGAATAATCATGAGGAAGAAAACTTTAAAAAGACAAGTTGTACTTGTATTTGTTGCCCTGATGATGATGTTGATGATGTCGCTGATTATGTCATGATCTGATCTCCATCGTTAGGGAAAGAAGCAGGTGCTGGAGCGCTCACTCTGCCCAAAAAGGGTGACGCCACACTGTTCAGGACAATGACGGATCTGGACGCTCAGCCCGTCCTCTTCATCCCCGACGTCCACTTCGGAAATCTGCAAAGAGCCGCACAGGTACGAGAACAAACACAATCACCATTCTTACGCCTGACTGTTACAAAGCACTGACACAGGAGACTCCTTCTATATGTATCATATAAACATTTTGAATGTGTGTTTATCTGGAACCCCCCTCCCCCCACCAGGTCAATGTAATCAAGCTGTTGCTATAGAAACAATAATGTTGTAATGTCTTGCAGGTTTTCGCCTTCAACACTGAAGAGGTCGACAGAGAAGGGTGAGTGCAGGCAAAATTTAGTGTTTTGCGATAAATACCTCACTGTCTGGATTTAAACCTTACTGAAGCTCCGTGGTCTGATTTAAGGAAGGCCAAATAACATTAGTGTACGTGTAGGCTTCAAAAGATCACTCAATTTATGTGTGATACGTTTTATATTACATTCTTTCTTCTAATTTTAGACAGGGCGCCAATAATTTTGGAGCCTACTGGCTCTGTAAATATTTAATTACCCTTTATTATACAGTGTTTTATTTATTGCAAAACAACAATTGATTAGTTAATAGAGTGACTGACCGTGTGTGTGTGTGTGTGTGTGTGTGTGTGTGTGTGTGTGTGTGTGTGTGTGTTTTTTCAGGAGTGTGTTAGTGAAGAGGATGTTCTGGTCAGCAGAGGATGACAGCTGCCCTTCGCCTCATAAACAGCTCAGAGAGGAACCACAGAAAAGAGGTGAGATAAATCATTACAACCTGACTATTAATAGAAATTGAAATATGATAATGTGACCTAATTATACATAACAATATTTATATTATATATATTTATATTTATTGTACTTCCTGTTTTTCTTTTGCAATTTCATATCTTTTTTTCCAGCTAATTATGTGTGTATGCGTGTGTGTGTTTTCAGTGCTCTTGTACGTCAGAAAAGAGTGTGACGAGGTATTTGATGCCCTTATGCTACGTTCCCCGACGCTCAGAGGCCTCATGGATGCAGTGAGTAACGCTTCCTCCAGGTGGAGCTCTTTTGTTTTCTGATTATCCTCAGATCCGAGTAACCAAACAATTCCTGTAAACGTACACAGATCTCAGAGAAATACAGCGTGCCTGTGGAGAGGATCGCCAAAATCTACAAAAAGAGCAAGAAAGGGTGAGTAACTGTGGTAACCAGTGTTTAATTATTGATGTGGTGAAATAAGTTAGAAGATGGTTGTGGAAGGAGTCTCCAGTGTCAGTTACAGGAAAACAATCAACATCAGCATGGTACAAGTCCCTCTGCTTCTTCACATTTTCCTCCGTGTGCGTTGTTGTGTTACAGAATCCTGGTGAACATGGACGACAACATCATCGAGCATTACTCCAACGAGGACACCTTCATCCTGAGCATCGACAGCTACGCCGATGCCTTCAAGATCACTTTGACAGAAATTTAGTTTTTTTCCGTCAGAACACAAAACGCTTTATTCGTAAGCGCTCTCTTGCCAGCGCCGTGGAGGAAGCAGTGCTGCGTTCAATGTCTGCGCCGTCGAAACGTCCATGTACGATTACAAACCAGGTTTAAACGAAGTGGCTTCTTCTAAAGCCGTCCTTCTACACAAAACATGAAGAGTCGACTCAGTCACGAGTCATGTGATTCCTGACCTAACTCAAATCAGCAGCCAAGCAGGACGTTCTCCTGTCAGTAATAATGTGACGCTATTTTATAAATGTTTGTTACAAACGTAAATTCAGGAGGTGAGAAAATCAGACGTTTATGAACATTTATATTATATAAATCATAAATACGTTGATATTTTCTTATGGTGATGTATCATTTCATAAAATGTCCAAATGTAGTCTTATACATTTCAAATGAACAGCCTCATTTCCAGCTAAATTAGGAGGGGCGTTCGAGTCAAACTGGGACTCGTGATGAAATTTCTGGTGAAAGCAGGCTGAGTGACATTTACAGAAGGCTTCAAGCACAGTATGGTGAGACTCTTAGCCACAGTAAAAAAATTTAATAGTGAGAATGTTTTAAAGAAAGCTGTACGTCCGTGAATGATGATCTCGGTGGCTCGGAGCCCACTAAAGTCGTTCCCGTGAACATTCAGGGAGTGGAACGCATGATCCTTGAAAATCGACAGCGCGAACTTGAAATAGAGACGCATCTGTCTGTGGGAACTGTACAATGCGATCATTCACCAACACCACTTGCACATTACAGGAACTCGGCTGGGAGTTCTTGCCGCATCGCGCGTACAGTCCTGACTTCGCTCCAAGCCATTTCCACATGTTCTGGGCATTAAAGGAGTTCTTGGGAGGCCAGTGTTTTAGATGTGAATCAGACAGGCAGTCCGATAGAAAAATTTCTACCTTGATGGTATCCAAGCACTAGTGAAACACTAGGATAAGTGCACTAGTATAGCAGGGGATTATGCAGGGAAATAAAGGGAGTTTTTACTCTTAGAACTGTATTCTGTTATTCTGCACAATCAAAAATCCTGGTTCGACTCGAATGCCCCTCATGCATATTATTATTATTATTGTTATTATTATTTTATTGTTTGGAAATATAATTCCCCAAAATATCCCCCCAAAAAGTATTTCTAACTTAAATAAAGATCATAATGTGAAAAAATTCTGCAGGATATAAAAATAAATATATGTATCTATAATGTATCATGATGTTCGTTGAGAATTTGTGTTGTTTCAGTTCAGTCCATGACAGAAAATTAATAATATTAAACAAACAAAAAAATAATAGTGGTAATGTTGCTGACCTGAGGATCACATTTACTCTCACCTCATCCACATAGACTACACTATAATCTGATGATCTTCATTAATATATATATGTAATTATTATTATTTTGTGCCATGTACAGTTTTTGTATTTGTTCATATGTTTGTGTAATGAATTTTTACAGTTGGATTTCAGATGTAGCTGTAGTCCACATAGTTTTTTCGTTTGTTGTAAATGCACTCATTGATGTGAAAGATGTGTGTCAGGCACCAATGCCACACTTAGCCATTTGTTATAAGAGTACAAAAGCGTGCCTCTACTGTAGTTTTAAATGTTTTTGTGTGTTTGTTTGTACATCCAAGCATTTCCTGTTGTGTCTTTCATGCCAGAAGGTTTTAGCACTAATGCAGTTGTTCAACTCCTCAGATATTATTATATATATATTTTTGGTAAATACATCTTTTGTGCCATGAAACATGTCTAACGTGTCATGTGTGTCAATCTCTTTAAAGATATACAGGCACAATCGCAGATATCCCAGCTCTCCCGGAAGATCCGGGATCCTCCTCCGTATCGAAAGACACCTGCAAATCATATCGGTCCAGGGAAATCAAGTCCGTCCACTAGGAAATGTGCATGCCCCTTTAACATTCACTTAGTCAGAAAAAAAATTGGTAATAATAAATTTGGAGTAAATAATTTTAGTGGGTGGGGTTGATTTCCAGGATATCATATATGCAGGAATCTGAAACGGCTTTCAACACACAGAAAGCTCACGGATCTTCTGGGAGGGGTGGGATGTCTGTAATCATCAACACCATGTAATGTGGAAGTGGCGAATTAAAAATACTTTAACCGCGGAACACCACACAGTTGTGTATGCAGACATTTTCACCTCACTGGAGAATTGAAATTCTGATTTGATTCAGTGTTGATAAGTGTTCTGCGTTTGAGAACTATTAAGATGTGTGAGGTCTTCAGGTCTAACTTCCTTCCACCAGATGGAGCCACTGGGAAGCTCAAACCCTGGCCCATTAGATTAATTAACACACCTAGTTCATATCAACTGCTACTATTAGCCCTGACACTTCTTTCCGGATTGACCCAGTCTTGAGGAAGTTGTACCATGTGTCTCTTGGTACTGAATATGTCTCTGACATGGTGTGACACTGACTGTATGTTTGATTTTATGTGCCTGTTTTTTCGTCTTTGCTTGAACTGTTTTGCATTTAGACTTCATTTTAAAAGTAAAAATCTTTTTTTAAATATATATATATATATATAGTTGCTTTCTGGTCTGTTTTTGGGTCAGTTTGGCTCCTACTGTGCCTGAAGCTCAGGAGTATATAACATACACTTCAGCATGCCACCAACACCATGTTCATTCCCAACGTCTCACACAGGGGAAATAAATGTAAAATTATCTCATAGTGACAGATAAACTCATTAATTCTGAATGTTAAACCCCTCACGAACTTCCCTTAACACTGTTTTACACCAAAGTAAGTGAATAATAGTTTCATATTTGTGTCCATTTTATTTGGGCTGCTACTTTGAACACAGTTTCAACTGATCTAAAAGGGTGTGGGCTAATACTTATTAGCAACCCATGTTACTGGTTTTAATGGTGCAAAACAATACTATCCTAAGATTTGTTAGTGAGCGTACACACCTTCAGTTTCAGTAATAAGAACCTTACGAACCTAATGTTAGCTTGCTAATTAGCTTCTAACTGGTTCACACAATGGAGTATGTAGACTAATGTTAGGTAGTATCCTAGTAAATTTTTATTGCTGTTTTACACAATAAAATAATTAGCTTAATGTTAGATAGCATGCTAGCAAAGTGTATTCTTTTTTTTTTTTTTACACAGTATAATAATTCTCCTAATTTTAGCTAGCATGCTAGCAAAATTTATTTTTGGTTTACACACAAAAAAAAACATTGACTTTCAACGCTAACACACTCACTAATTAGCTCGTTGTTTACTGGTTTACACAATAAGAGTTAGACGAAAATTAGCTAGCATGCTAGAATCATTTAATTATGGTTTACACACTATGGCAGCTAGTCTAACATTAATTAGCTTTCTAACAACCTTGTTTACTAGTTTACACAATATAATAGTTAGCTTAATGTCTGCTAGAATGCTAGCAAGGATTACATCTCCCTGATACAATATAATAGACTAGTAAGTAGTTTTCTGGCAACCTTGTTTACTGGTTTACACAATATAATATTCAGCCTGGTAAATATTTCTCCTGATGTACACATGATAACAGGATCCTAATTTTGCTAAAATGATAGCAGAATTTATTCGTGGTTTCCATAATATCATATTTTGCTTATTATTAGCTTGCATGCTAGCAAGATTTACTCCTGGCTTATACAATATAGTAGCTAAGCAACCAAGCAACCGTGGTTGCTGGTTTATACAATACAAGAGTTATCATAATGTTAGGTGGAATGCTAGTAAACTTGGCGACCGCTTTACACATTGACAGCTAGTCTTGATGAGCCTAATGTCAGTTAGCATGCTAGCAAAATGTATGACTGTTTTTTTTTTACACAATTATAGTAACCCTAATGTTAGCAAGCATACTTTAATATTACTACTGGTTCGCAAATTATGATAGCGTGTCTAATGTTAACTAGTGTGTATTAGTATGTCTAATATTAGCCAGCTTGCTAGTGATTTTGCTATCATTTTACACTCTGTAGTATAATGTTAGCTAGCTGACCAGTGAATTTAGGTATGGTACTACTACTACTAATAATAATAATAGTTTTTTGCTAACTTACTAGCAATCCTGACTAGTGGTTTACCCATTAGCAACTGTAATGTAACCATAACTTTCTAGTGGTTGGTTTGAAATAGCTTAGCATTAACGTGCAGATAGCGAGTGATGAGTGATTTCAGAAATTAAGCTTTCTGAAAGAGTTAAAATTTTTCAGACAACTGTGTTACAACAAAACGTTAATTACTCCAAATCTTTATTAACACAGTACACACAAGCACCCTCTGTTGGTCAAAGCTCGTTAATAACACCTAAAAGTATAATATCCTGTCTCAATAAAAATCTTGGACTGTTTAATAAATGACTTAATGTACTTCTTTACATGTCTTAGCAGTGATGTAGACGTGTCCTGGAGAATGTGTGTTGTGCATGTGTGTTTTTTTTAGTATGCTGGCTTAGCCAGTGTTGCTAAATCAGCCTAGTAAAGCTGTAAACCGTGTAGATGCCAAGTAATACTAAAATGTTTTTACTTGCTAAATGTTAATGTTAATAAAAACATAACGTAAAATTGCTAGCATTTTAGTTTGAAAAGTCAATCAAATTTAGCATGCTAGTTATGGTTTAGCTAACACCAAGCTAGTTATTGTGGTGCCTCATCCTGCAATTTTGTACTTATATTATATATATAATGCTATATAATATAATAATATATAATGCTATATACATAAGTCGATAATCAAGCAGCAAAAGAACCAAACATGCAGCCAGTAAAATTCAGTATGGTTATAGTTCATTTGGAATGTTTATAAAACCTTATTGTCCATATTTCTTCATACTGAATGAAGTCTCACGTTAATTACGGTGGACAGTAAACAACATCTGATACATAATTCACATCCAATAAACAAACAAACAAAAAAAAGTAACAATTTAACAAATCTCATAGTGCGACAAGAGCGCCAGCAGTACAAATAAAAAGAATAAATATTTCCTGCTTTTAAATATAAATATATTTTTTTCTTTCTATTACTTTAATGTACATGTTCACGGTTGGATTCTGAACATCAATTTTGATTAATTTGATGCTAAGCTAAGCAGGCGTGTGCGGTCTGATATGATAGATCGCAGGATCGCATGTTTAATTGTAGCTTAATTGCAAGCTTAATTGTAACCGTAATTGTAGCTAGGTAATGTAAAAAGTTTAGTGATGCTAGTCAGCTTGCTTTTTGCTACATGGCTTTGTATAAGAGAAAGAAAAAAAAAAACTTATGCCAGAACACATCTGCAGCTCATTAATGGTAATCAAGTGACATGGATATAGAAGCATGAAACATACTGTATTTAACCTGCAGACTGTCACATCGGCGTGTTAGTTGTCCCGAGAAATCTCACATCACTCATTCACAATGGTGTTAAAGACGACAGAACGAGGTCTGATTGAAAAAACAAGGCTGTATAATACACAGTATAATATATTATGTTTAGCATAGCGTACCAGAAACATTATTAAAAGACTTGTTCACATGCTAGGCTAACCTTATTCCAAAACAAGACAAACGTATCGTCGATACATATATTTATTTCAACCTGGATCAAAGTCTCCGTAAAGGGTCGATCGTGAAAGAGAATAAAAGTAGAAAGGTCCTGAGAGTGTAGCACTCAGATTCACGCCTTGAGTTCGAACTAGCCTGGTAGTTACCAGACACGCTGATCAATGCTATCATGGCAGGTTATCATTTCTATAGTTACAGCTTGCGATGGAAGTTTTCTGTAATGTGGTCTTTTTAGGTTTATAGAAGCAGTCTCCAGTAAAGCTTTTTATAACAGTGAAAACTATTGACTTTTTAATTGTTAGCAAATTAAAGAATCATGTATTCGGGGTCAAATCGCTGCGTTGGAAGAGGAATAAAAGACTCAAAACACTTGTTATAGATAAATGATCAGCTTCAGAGTAATGTAACGTACCTTTATGACGCTTAATAACATCTTAATAAATACTGCTAAAGCGGTAAGGCTAATTGTTAATGGCTAATGTTAGTGAATCGGCTAGATTAGCTAAGTGTGCCATCACTCGAGGCGTCACACGCCTTCTATATAACAGTAACAACGACACGCAGAGTGTTTGTGGGAAAGGATTTTTTTGATCAGACCTCGTCTCATAAAGCAGTTCCTCTTTAAGATCACACGTTTTTACAGAACACAAACACGTTAATACACATCCCTTCATATTTCACATCGTAACATTTGATGTCACTTCATCATGACTAGTTGAATTCTGGATCAGACCGTACCACCTTAATTCCATAACTCCGTATCTATATTACACAACATATACATTTCACTCCGGCACTTCATGTATGAAGGTGCTGTTTCCTGTCTCAGCGCGTATGCACTGAACAGAGCGATTTACACAAGTCCACGTGAGTCCATGTGTGTGTGTGTGTATGTGCGTGTACTGTATATATATATGTACTGTATATATCTTTATATGTGTGTGTATAAGTGCTTTTCTAAGCACACAGCTCCTGGTCAGTGGGCATTTCCCTCTCACACGCTGAGCTCTGTGTACATCTGTGTGTTTAGTTTAAAAGGAGAAGAAGAGTGCTGCAGTGTTGTACACGGTGCAGTAGGGGGCGCCTGTTTTACTGTCCGACACTGCTTGGGTCGCACTGCAAGAGCCGCACGATAGACGGATCGTTCTTCGCTCCTTCCACGAATTCCTCCAGAGACAGTTTACCTGAAATAGACATAAAATAATGAAAATTAGTGCGTTTTAAAATTAGGACCTTTTTAAAAAATAATAACAATTGTTATTAGCAAAAGCATTAACACAAGGTTAACTATCGATAACAAAAAACTGGAAATTATTATTTATATATAAATTATAGAGTACAGAAGTGTACATGAGGTCATGCTGCATAGCACAAAGTTGTTTTAAAGAAGTGAAAAAAGACAAACAAAATATTTGAACTATAACAATTTAATCCTACAATATGTAACTGACAGACCATCTCTAATTTATAGAGGCTTAACTATGTGGACAAAAGTAAGTACACTCCGATCATCACACCCATGCGCGGCTCTTTTACCACATAATTTTAAGCACACACTGTACTCGCTGTAGCGGTGCAGTGTCACCAACAAGAACCTCAAACATGTATCCACCATGTCAACAACACTTCTGAAAAGCCACGCAAAGCCGGCTCCATGAAGACATGGTGTGTTAAGAGTGTGTTGGAGTGGAAGAACTCGAGTGTGCTGCACAGAGAACTGAACTGGAACTGAAGCCTCCTTAATTGATCTCACATCAGCACCCAGGTTGTTCTAGAACGTGTGAATAAACACAATTTCCACCGAAAAACTCCAATATCTAGTGGGAAGCCTTCTGAGAAGAGACGACTTGAGTGTATTGTAACTGGGCGTTCAACAACAAGAAAAATTGAGTGTGATGCTCAGTGGTGCACATACTTTTAGCAATATGTAGTATATAGCGAAAAAACATTTAATAAATAAATAACCTGGACAGACCACACCCACAGGGGACATGCTAGTTGGGCTAGTGTGTGCAGCCTCACCATCACGGTTTGTGTCCATCTGGCGGAAGATTTTGTCTGTTCGCTTCTCAGGTGTGGATTCGTCCTCCGGCATCTTCATCACAGACGACACCATCCTATATATCGCCTGAGAAAAAGATGAAGGAAAGAGATCGATAAATACATACATCTAAATGCATAAAATACTGTATTATACACCGTGACATCAGCAAACACCAGCATTCTCAAACATTACCAAACTCCACAATTTTCATATGAATGTTTAACATAAACACTACCCATTAAACACCATAAAAATTTTTACAAATATTTTACAATCAAACCACTAAATAAAACATAATTTCTTGAACATTACCAAATTCCAATATTTTAATACAAATGCTTAAACACAAACGCTCTAAATTAAACACCACCCACCAGCATTCCTTATTCTCCACACATCCCATATTCTCTACTCAACACCTGCTTTCTTACTTTCACTGTCCAATAGCAAGTTTCATCAGCATTTTAAAAAAATACCAACAATCTCCTTTAAATATATTTATCCTACATTAAACACCAGCACATACCAGCAACCACCATCAATCAACCATATACCATAAACACCAGCATTTAACAGTATCTTCAATCACACACCAACATTTGCATCAACACTCATTAAAATGCATTGGTAAACACCAAACTATAAACAAAAGGGAGTCTAAATGTGCGCAGAGTTTATGTATTTTCTGGTATTTCATGATGATTCAATGGTTGAATATTTCTTGTAAAATATTGGAGGATGTGAACAAGGGCTGCAACAACGAACCGATAAAAATTACTACGAGTTGGCAACGAATTTCATAATCGATTCGTTGTGTCGCGCGACGAGGAGACATTTGATTATTAAAAAAATAAAACCTTGGGCCAAGATTGTATCTGAAATGTGTATTCTTTTTGACAAGGAGTTGGCTATGGATCCTGTATGTATTTTTGTTTTATGTTTTGTTAAAGTTGGAAAATGTTCAATAAAGATATTTGACAAAAAAATAAATAAAATAAAATAAAACTTTAATTGAGCGCGGAGCGGAGTGAACACACTCAGTCTCGCGCACTAATGCTAGCAGAGTTCGGCGCCTCATAGGCAGGGCGGAGCAAAAACAAAAAAACGAGCGGAGGCAGAGAAATCCGTAATCGGGTAATCGTCTCCCCTGCTGGGTCTTAGTGCGCGTCTCTTACTGGTATAATCAACATCCGTGCATGCGTGTACAGTTTACTATAACACTGTGTAAAACATTTTTTATTTTGTGTCTGTATGCGTGTGTGTACAGCGCGTGTGTAAAGCAAAAGCAAGTCTCATTAGAGACGTTAAAATCCATTTTCTCGCGTCATTGGACACCGTGCCACACACAGACCCCTCCTACTTTCGCCTTCACAGACACACACACACTCTTTCTCTCAGTGGAGGAAGGGTAATTGCGTAAAACGAGAAGGGGGAGAGGGGAGCTTAGGTTAGATTCTTTAATCTGTTTTATTTTTACTTAATATTTTGTGTTAATTATTTTTATGTATTTATTTTTTGGGCTGTGGAACGAATAATTTGAGTTTCCATTATTTCTTATGGGAAAATTACATTTGGTTTACGAGTGTTTTGGAATACGAGCCCGCTTCCGGAACGAATTATGCTCGTAATCCGAGGTTCCATTGTATATATTTGGCAGATAAAACATACATCAACACTCATTAAACATGTGTATGTTTTTTGTGTTAGTCCATTTTTATTTTATTATTATTATAACAGCTCAAGGAGCAACATGTTTGTGCATGTTGGAAATGAATGGTTTTCTTGTTTTTTTATCAGCCCTAGTGTGAAAGCTGATGTCTATTACAGTATGTTGGTGTTTAATATAGAATGTTGGTGTTCATTCGAGAATGCTGGTGATGAACACACTGGGTGATGGTGTTTATTAGTGAATGTTGGTGTTTATTAGTGAATGTTGGTGTTTATTAGTGAATGCTGGATTGTAGCGGTGAACGTTAGGCTTTGACAGTAAATGTTGGAATTTGTTGCATACTGTATGTGATATTTGGTGTTGCTTTTATTTTTATGACAAAAATGTTGGTGGGCGTCAGGATCTAAGATAATTTTTGCCATTTAAGGTAGTTTTTGTTTCGATGGTGGTTGCTGGTGTTTAAGTAATTAAGTAATACTACTTAATACAATTGATTTACTATTGTAATATTTATCACTAATATAAATAAGAATAAAAGTAAGATAACATTTAAAGGAATTTTTAGTGTTTGTTGGCGTTCGATACAGAATGTTAGTGCTTTTAGAAGAGGATAAAGGATTTGGTTTTTATAAATGTTTCTTATTTTGTGTTTTTTTTTTTTCAAGTAAAAGCATCTTTTATCCAGTTCTTCTGGATAATTTCTTGCTTTGTTGTGTAATTTCACGAGACCACAGCGCACTTCCTGTTGCTGTGCTTTGATGTGAGGTGTTTGGCCGAGTGGTGTACGCAGAGTGACAGCGAGCATGAGATGATGAACACAAGCTGTTTGTGCTTTCGCTCTGGATGCAGAGGATAATTGGTCCATTAGTGTCAAGCTATTATTTTCAGAGCTGCTGCAGTGTTGCTTTTCCTTCCCGCTCTGGGAAGTGGCGCAGAGCGCTGTGCCTCTGACTCATCGATTCTGCACGTGTTAATTGGCTAAACCCTAAACTCGCTCCCGTGCGAAATGAAGCCGCTCCACTTTCTCTCTGTCTGCTGGAAAACAAAAAAACTTCTCCCTTTATTAGCATCACGTGTTAGCGTCTCCCTAATGACCAGGTTCTCACACAGACCTGTACGATCTCCAGCATCTCGGCCTTGCTGATGTAGCCGTTGCCGTCCAGGTCGTACATGCTGAAAGCCCACTTGAGTTTCTGGTCCAGCTGGCCACGCGACGTGATGCTCAACGCGATGATGAACTCTCGGAAGTCTATCGTTCCGTCCCCGTTGGCGTCGAAGGTTCGGAAGACGTGCTCTGCGAACTTGGAGGCGTCTCCGTACGGGAAGAAATTGCCGTAGATCTTCTTGAACTCTTCCATGGTGAGAGCGCCACTGGGACAGTCCCGCAGGAAGCCCTTATACCACTCCTGAATCTCTTCCTCGGTGAAATCGGTGCTGTCCAGCAGGTCCTGGATCACTTCGGGACGGAGCTTGCTGTTCTGCTTCCCCATTACGATGAGTATTCTGTTTCAGCTGCAGAGAGACAGAGAGAGAGAGAGACAGAGAGAGAGAGATCAATACTGGGCAAATGTTTATAAGTTACTTTAGGAATTGTTCTATTAGCGCTAACAGTTAAGGGAAATAATGTTGAAAAATGTGCACTAGACAAGAAACAAAAAACATTACCATCAAACACCAATATTCATCATTAAACACCATCAAACACCAGTATTCCTCTCGGAACACCAGCAATTACTAACAAACACCAAAATTCTCCAACATCAAGCATTAACATTCTCCAACTTCTTGGTAAACACTAGAGATGTTCCGATACCATTTTTTCCCTCCCGATACCGATTCCGATACTTGGGCTCAGGGTATCGGCCGAT
>JAQMYG010000023.1:33712445-33733067 GCA_030014215.1 Clariallabes teugelsi | reverse complement strand
TCAGCCATGATACAGCGCCCCTGGAGCAGATAGGGTTAAGGGCCTTGCTCAAGGGCCCAACAGTGGCAACCTGGTGGTGCTGGGGATCGAACCGACGATCTTCCGGTCGGTAACTCAGCACCTTATCCCTCTGAGCCATCACTGCCCCAAAACTACACTACCCTGACTGACACACACTGGACAACACACAAACACACAGAATTACACGTACACACACTGAACTAGACTACGCACTCTAAACTACATTCACTAATGTACACACACTAAACGGCACACACTAAACAGAACACTCTGAACTACATACACTAAACTACACTTATCCTGACTGACACACACACAGAATTACATGTAGGCACACTGAACAAGACTCACTATATACTCCGAACACACACACAAGTAAACTACACACACTGGAATCCACACAATATACCTCACACACACTAATTAACACCTACAGGAACTGACCCCCCCCAGCACACACACAATAACAGAGAAAAACAGGGTAAGACAGAACCGAGAGCGAGAGAGTGTGAGAGAGAGAGAGCGATTGAGAAAGAGAGAGAGAGAGAGGCTTGCAGTGAACACCACAAAGTCTGGCACTGTTGCCATGGGAAACTGTAACCAAAATTAACTTCATTACATCAAGTGGGTACACACACACATCCATGTTTTTTACGCTTATAACTCAGAAACGTACCACTAGTTAAGTAAACCTGTTTGTCAGAAAAATTAATAGGGGGATAGTTGTGATGTCACATATGCAGGCTATGGTGATAGGCTGATGAAGTTAAGCTCCGCCTCCACTGAACCAGGTATGCCGGGCATTCAGCAGCCTGAGGACATGCCCAGAGAAGCTGTGACAGATCAAAGGGAATGGGGACTAGTGTGTGTGTGTGGGTGAGTGGGTGTGCGCTTCAGTACATGACACCTGGATTAACTCACGTCTACACACACAATCCTGCGCATAAATTACACATAATTACACATATTTACACTAAAGCCTGTTCTTGTGGAACAACAGCAGTCGTTTAAGGTTCTCGTCACAATTCTGTAACAGACTGTGATAATGTTTGTTCTGAATCAGTGGAACGGCATAAACACACACACACACACACACACACACACACACACACACACACACACAAACACACACACACATTCTCAGGGAGTGTGAGTGTGTGTGTGTGTGTGTGTGTGATGGAGGAACATCTAATTCGCGTTACTCCATCACCTCTACTGTACTTCTGCATCTTCTGCCTTACTGTAAGTTCTGCATCTGCAATTTAGGTAGTGGGCGTGTGTCTCTATACACTGCTTTTGATATCCGGATGTTTACATGACACTTTCGTGTATAATACCTGGGTAAGTGTTTGTTTTGAAAAGCAGAAGAATAAACAAACAAACCCTGCAGACAAAGCCTCTGGGTGGGCAAATGGTGCTCCTGGTTGAGCAAATAATGCCCCTGGGTGGGCAAATGAGATCTTGGTTTTGGAAAACAAGGCTATGGCTTGAGGAAATCATGCCTTTGGGTGCACAAATGAAGCCTCACATTGGGGAAATTAAGTCTCTGGGCTGACAAATGATGCCTCGGTTTGAGTAAATTAAGCCTCTGATTGGGTAAACAATGCTTCAGCTTGGGCAAACAAAGCCTTTGGGTGGGCAAAGGAAGCCTCTAGGTGGGCAAAAGCAGCCTTGGCTCTGGCTGAAAGATAGCAATCTCAGGATGATAAAAAAAAGAAGCCTTTTAAAGAAGTAAGAAGTAAGTCAGAAGTAAAGCTGGTACCATGAGTTTTCAAAAGTTCTTAGCGCAGTGGATTTTACACTGTGCTTCGGTTTCTCAGTTATTATTATTTTATTAACTTAAAGAGAGAGAATAAAGTGAGACTGGTGGAGGAATGAGTGGAGAGAAAGAATAAAGAGAGACTGGTGCAGGAACGAGTAGAGAGAGATTATAAAGAGAGACTGGTGGAGGAACGAGTGGAGAGAGAGAATAAAGAAAGACTGGTAGAGAAACAAATGGGGAGAGAGATGATGTGGGACAATAAAGAAAGACTGGTGAGTAGAGAGGGAGAATGAAGAGAGACTGGTGAGGAGACGAGTGGAGAAAAAGAATAAAGGGAGACTGGTGAAGAGATGAGTGGAGAGAGAATAGAGACGGGTGGAGGAACTAATGAAGAGAAAAAATAAAGAGAGACTGGTGAGGGGAGAGAGAGAATAAAGAGAGACTGGTGAGGGGATAAGTGGAAGAGAATAAAGAGAGACTGGTGAGTGGAGAGAGAGAATGAAGAGAGACTGATGGGGGGACGAGTGGAGAGAGAGAATGAAGAGAGACTGATGGGGGGACGAGTGGAGAGAGAGAATAAAGAGAGACTGGTGAGGGGATGAGTGGAGAGAGAGAATAAAGAGAGACTGGTGGAGGAACGTTTGTGTTTTAAGAAACACTTATGTTGCTGTGGTGTAAGAGGAATAAAGCACTGATATATAAGCTTACTTATTTAAAGAAATATGCTGATGATGTCATAACCCACTCCAGCAATTACAAGCCAACTCACCTAAACACACACACACACACACACTTGACTCATCAAAGCCTGGTTGTGCTGGCAGCCTCCTTTCCCTTTTCACTGTTAGATGACTCATGGCTCAATTAAAAACACACACACACACACACACACACACACACACACAAAACACTGCTGTCTGTTCGAATCAAAGCAACACACACCAGGTTTCAGGTTTCCTCAGGTCAACAGCATCTGTGTGTGTGTGATGAGTTGTGACTCAGTGTAACCTCTCTGTCTGTATTACTGTCACTCCTCAGTGTCTCTGTATCTCATTACTGTGTGACACAAATTCACACACACACACACACACACACACAGAGATGGAATGACACAGCAACCACTGCATTCACCATCCCATTTCAGCTCAGACAGAAGGCGAGAGAGAGAGAGAGAGAGAGAGCGGCAGTGGAATAGACAGACAGGGAGTAAGACAGAGAGATCTAGAGAAAGAGACAGAGAGGCAGACAGATAGAAGATTTAGATAGACAGATAGAGAAAGAGTCACAGAAAGAGAGAGACAAACTGGAAGAGAGAAAGAGACAGACAGACAAAAAGTGTATGTTTGTGTGTGTGAGAGAGAGAGAGAGAGAGAGAGAGAGAGAGAGAGGAAGCAACAAAATTAGAAACAAACCCCACTGTCAATAATTTTTTGAAACTTTCTCATTTTATTCATGTCAGTTAAACTTGAGTACTGAAACACAGGAGCATCGCAAATATTCCTTCAGGTTTCACACACACACGCATAAGCGCACACACAATGTAATCACAGCGGGTCCAAGACCTGAAGACTGTAACAGCTGATTAAAGTAGAACTTTTGGGTTTACAGACAGGAAAAAATTGCATAAGGTTCTGATATAAATATGATCAGACTGAGGATTACGCTGATCCTGACGGAGGCGTGTGTAATTTGAGTTAATCCGATTATTCCGTCTCTGCGGGGTTAAAGCTGCAGTCTGTACAACTAACAATATTTATACACAACCAGTACCAGTCAAAAGTTTGGACACACCTTCAAACGCGGTGTTTTTTCCTGATTTTTAAATGACTACATTTGTAATACATTTTTAAATCTACATTTGATCTACACTGTAAAACAATGCAGAAGACGGCCAAAAATATTAAATAATCTTAGTTGAACAGTTGATATTGAGATGTGTCTGTTACTTATGATCTATAAAGCCTTTATAACGGTTCTAATCTGGTGTTTGTGGTGTTGTTTGTTAATTGGTGATTTCTGAAGAGAGAGAGATGGAAGGAGAGAATTACAGAGAATAAGAGAGAGATGGAGGGAGAGAGATAAAGAGAGAGAGATTCAGATAAAAATAGAGGTATGAAGAGAAAGAAAGATAAGGAGCGAGAGTTACGGAGAGACAGACAGGGAAGAAGACTCCATGTGTCAAATGCAGTTTCACTGCTAGACAGGAACTAACTGCTGTTTTAACGACTTTATTCCAACATCAAGTCTGTGGTAGTAACAGCGTTCTTCATTAAGACGATCAGTACACTCAGTAACCGCGTTCACCAGCATGACCTCCCGGCGTTAATCATCTTCCTATCGTTAATTATAATTACTTATAGAACTAATAACACTGAATCATTAATCGTTCTTAATATCATTTTTGGTGATAAAGGCTGTTGAAGAGGTTTGCTTTTTGTTCCTGATAGCTTGGTAACGTATGTAACGACAGACTAACACAAGCTCAATACATTAAATATATTAAATAGTTTTAAGCTAGTGGATGACATCTCAAGTTTCAATGTCTCAATTTAAGATGACTTTTCCAAACCTCGCCCTATCAACATGGCGGATGATTTGTAGTAGCTAGAACAGCAAATAATCTGCTAATCAAAGTTGCAGCTATTACGAACATACACAACAACAACAACAAAAATATAATAAATAAAATGTGTGGGGGTGGAGCTAGCAAATCACGAAAATGCAGAGTGAACAGGAAGTGATGTCAGGAGTGCACGTCTCACACAGAGGTTTTTTATTTTTATTTTTTATTAATTCGCATTTATTGCTCGTTGTTTACGTGATGATGATATCAGTCGTTTTTCTTCCGGAAGCCCACTTTGTCTTTGGTCTCCTGGAGTTTTTCCGTAAACTTGTCCTTGGTTTCTTCGATCCTCCCGGAGAAGCGGTCCCTCGTCTCCTCCATCTTCTCCTGCAGGTACTCTTTAACTGGCGGCGGTGTCGACATGTAGCCGTGTTTACGCAGGTACTTCACCGACAGAGACGTCCCACCTAATGTCAGCATGTAGCGCCCCGGAGTGGCAATCTGCAACACACACATTTATTTTAACTGACTCATTATGGTGTCTCTGCAGGGACATTTTTATTTCTCTCCTAGGCAGCAGACTCTTCAAGGAGAACTGATCTCTGATTGGTCAGGAATTTTGATGGACACTTCTGATTGGCTGTCAGGGAGGAGGTTTACTTCTCTAAACTAGTCATATTTATCAATAAGAGCTTTTGAATAACTTCCACAGGCCAGGTATGTTGTTTTGGGGATAAAATATATTCCTTAATATGTATTTAAGCAAATCCCTTCAACAATAAAATCTGTAAATAAAGCCTGTACCGGATAGCATGCATCGTCTCTGCGCTCTGACACTGAAATAAACCTGACTAATGTTACAGTGGTGACAGAAGCACTAAACCTCATCAAGTTGTTGAGCCTCAGATCAAAATGTTCTCACAAGGATTATTTCGGGATTGACTTGTGATTATTTTAAACTCTATAACTATAACCATACAAAATGAATAAAATGATACAGACATCATGATGGAAGCTGCAATAATGCACAAACCGCTATGTGCTTTCTAACGGATAAACGTCTTACATGATCAAATTTTGGATTTTTAAACACTGCTCAGGGCTGAAAATGTGTAAACAAAAGAGAGAATATCTGGAGCTAACAGAAACCCGAGCTCAAATCAGGACAAACCGATTGATCATGAACTTCATATAACACAGAAAGGAACCAAGAATCTCAGGAACATCAGGAGCTGAAAAAACATGCAATGGTCTAAAGATAATCTATAAACAGTTTGACTTTTAAAGAAGTTCTTCTCAGGAGGACAAAGCGAAATACTGTACACTTTGCTGGTGTAATTACTAATAATAGCCACTAGATGGAGAAAGACTATAAAGACTAGTACTTGACATGGAACAGGAGATTCTCAAATGCATTCTTTATGGTTTCTATTGATTGACATTTATTTTATCCTTAGATTGGGGGGGGGGGGGGGGATTGTTTTAGTGAAAGACTGAAGAGAAAATAATAATTATACACAAAAAGGTCTGTTTCGGGTTTTGGGTCCTGAGAGTTTGCTGAAAATGTTCCCCTTTCATAAACATAATAATAGCAGACATATAAGAGGATGACACTCTATAATGACACGCTGATGACCTCTGACCTTATACATGGCGTACGCAGTCAATGCGTAGCCGCTTTGGGAATTCTCCATGAGTTTAATGAGTTTATCAGGAGCTCCGATGTACTCCAGGCATGGCACCAGATTCACTCCTCTGAAGAGAAATAAGAAGAACAGTAAAGACAAGGAAAATTTGTGTGTGTGTGCATGAAACAGAAGACATTTTTAGTAGTAGTTTGTGGTCCTGCTTACTTCATGGCAGCGTAGTAAAAGCCACTAAACCACATGCAGGAGGTGAGCAGGTGCACAGGAATCATCACTTTGCCATACTGCTTAAAGGTTTTCTTAAATCTCTGAGCGAGACCCATAGACTGGTCCTGAAGAGGATCTGGCTCTGCCGAGTCGTCCTGCCCATCTCCAGGGGGGGTCGTCCGGAGAGCCGAGGAGGAGGACGAGGAGGTGCAGATCGAGAGCCATCCTGATCCGAGACGGTTCTGAGAGAGAGCGAGAGAGCCGTGGGATGAGTGTGTGCGGACGCGAGCGAGCGAACCGAACCGCTGGAGGTCCCGAACACACAGGAAACGCATCATCATTTTCAGGTGATCAGCAACAATGTCACTGCGAAGATCAGAAAGCAGATGCCATGAGACGGGGCACAAGTACAGCTGTTTAACTGTGAGTTACACCCCAAAATTTTATTAATATTTTTATTAATAAGGTATTGTTGTTGTTATTGTTGTTTACTTTGGAGCAAAAAAAAAAAAAGAGTTACTAGAATTTACCTTTACATTTACAGCATTCAGCCCTTATCCAGAGAGACCTACATTTTATATTACTACACTTAGGTGCAGGGTTAAGAGCCTTGCTCAAGGGCCCAAACAGGGGCAACTAGGTGGTGCTGGGGGTTGAACCAGAGTGAGGGGGTTGTTTATGGGAAATATCGCACAATATCCCAAAAACTTACATCAGTTTAGAGTACAGCTAGCTAATATCTAACCAATACAGGCCTAAAACCCCACACAACATTATTATGAATACTAACCAGTAACAATTAAGAGTTTATCCAGTAATATCAGAGACACACACACACACACACACACGAGTCCAGTTGGGTTTCTTCACCTTAAACAACTCAGCATTATTAGGTTAAAAATATTAATTATAAAAATAACACACAAAACAGAAGCGACTCAGAATGACTAAAACCCCAGATGTTCACCTGTACGTGTAGTCCACTTCTGCATTTTATATTCTAACTTTCTTTAACTTAAAAACGAGCAGTTTCCAGCATCAGCACCGGCCATGTTCCGGCTGTGATTCCCACTGTCACATGCGCTAACCATTCTGGGAAATCGAGTGCACCCTCTATCACGAGGACACTACGCGCGTGTCTGAAAAACTACTATTACCAAACAGCCTCGCGATTCATTTTGAATTGAAGAAACTTTATTGCACTTTTTTAAGCAGATTTCAAAACATTTCTAAACACTTATTTTCAATGAATTAACGAGCTGAACGAAGACAATGAGTTAGAAAATTAGCATAATTTAATACGATACATTTTTTTTGTTAAAATTGTGTGTTATAAGTTGGAAGCTATGCATTTATTTGGTATTCACTATGATGCATTAGAGCCACCTCCTGGTCGTGATCTGCAACATCTTCCTTTCAGCCCCTGTCTCATTTAGTACGCTACTCAGAAAATGGGTGGACTCTTTTAGGTATTTCTGTCAAATCGGATCGCTGTGTTTTATAAATACGATTGATCAGCCAATCCTCGATCAGAAGGCGGGGTTTGCTTCCGCGCAGCAACGCACACTAGATGCGGGTTTCAAGATGTCGGAAGACTCGAGTGAGTAGCTCTAAATGCGTGTTAAAGCTGTGCGTATTCGGTTAATAAAGAAGCTGCCAGTTCATGTCGAGGCAGCAGATTTTAGTGTGTGTGTATTTATATTTCAGACGCGCGAAACGGAGTTTGTTCTTGTTGTTTGTGTATTTGGAACGCATCTTTCTTTCTTTGCTACCTAGCCTAAGCTCATGTTGTGACCGTGTTCCAAATGGAGGCGTAGTTGACTAGGTAGGGTGCTTGAGCTTGCAATTAAACAGTGTAGCATGGGTGTGTAGGGAGGACGAATGTATTTGAGATATCACTGCTGTAGATGTTCTCTGGTTTGTTTTTGGGCCATTGTTTGAGGGTGTGTTTATACTTGAGTAGATTTATTCACTAGATTTAACAGCTTAAATAAAAAGATAGGTGCAGGTTGAAAAGTGAGGTAATTCGTCTTATGTATGTAAATATACATTTAATTTATTTATTTTGGGTACTAAATTCTATATATAGTCTTGTATTTATTTACTATTTATTGTTATTTTTAATACAAATTTATTGACTTGTATTGAAAATGTCATGTCTGGTGATTTAAACATGAATAAACCTGTTTGCATGTTATTACTTTCACTTTTACTTCTTTTGTTCTTGTTCCATTGAAACATCTATGCTTGTTCAAACAGTCCCAATAAAGTGTGTGTGTGTGTGTGTGTTTTTCAGGATTAAGCTCAGCAGACGGAGGAATTGGGACATTTCGGGACCAGCGTCCGCCGAAGAGGAGGCACGATGGAGACGAGGACGAGTCTCTGTCTGCTAATAAAAAGCGGGTAAAGTCTCCCACAGTGCCCCATCTCACCTTTACACATCTGCACCGGTCCATCTTTCACTCGTGGTCCTCACTCTTATCGCCTGTTTAACACCTGGTCGAACAGACGGGTCTTTTTCTGGCTGTGTAATAACTCCACGTTGTGCTGTAGAAAGTAACGTCACCCCTCATCAAGGCAAATAAACCATAACATCTTGGGGAGAGATTTGTTATCAGGGTTTTAAATACGTGTGCGTGTCTGTTGTAGGACACAGGGGAAGGTCACAGTCACAAGGTGGCCACACATTACAACAGTCTGCAGGAGTGCGGCCTGGTGGAGCGCAGCAGGAGCCGGATCGTCCACATGCGCAACTTCAACAACTGGCTGAAGAGCGTTTTGATAGGTAACGCACACGTGCGCGCACACACGTCTGCCTCGTTGATATCTTCGTTCATTGATCATCTCACATTCTTGCACACTTTTCTGGCCCCATGCTTCAGAATCGTAAAAAGTGTGATCTGTCTGCACTTCCTCAAATATGATATGTGTCATCAATGTAGACCTGTGTGTGTGTTGTCAGGTGAGATCCTGGACACGGTGCGGCGCGACAGGAGGGAGGTGTGTGTGCTGGATCTGGGTTGTGGGAAAGGAGGAGATCTGCTGAAGTGGAGGAAGGGGCACATCAGCAAGCTGGTGTGTGCAGGTAAAGCTCTCACCTGCTGTCACTAACACCGTCATAATCAGGGGGTCACATGCGGGAACAGGAAGTCAACCGGCAACACTACCTGAACACTGCATCAGCTGTACCTGAAACCATTTACTAGATCTTTATTATGCATTTACATAAAAATTGGCACTTTAAACTTGAATAATTATTTTTAAATTTTTATTTTTAAAGATGTTTTTAAAAAAACTTGTTGAATTTTGCTTGCAGCCGCTTTAAACTAGGATTATAAAAATGTTGCATATTATTGTCTGTCTGCAAAATTCTACATTGTGATTGGGTACATGTGTAAGTAATTGTGTGTTTGTTTTTCACGTTGTGTGTGTGTGTGTGTGTGTGTGTGTGTGTGTGTGTGTGTGTCAGATATTGCGGCTGTGTCAGTAGAACAGTGTCAGCAGCGTTACACTGACATGAAGAAGAGGAGTCACTCCAACGAGCGCATCTTCACTGCCGAGTTCATAACTGCTGACTGCTCCAGGGTAAAAACCTCACACTCCGTACACACACACACACACACACACACACACACGCAGTCTGTCTTTATGAAGACATCAGCAATTTCTTCTGTAATAATCATGGATGCTCACAAAACCGACATTTTAAAAAAGAGTAAAAGGTGGATATTTAAATAAGACAGGATTTTTTCCCCTCTCTTTTTATTTTTTGCATGTGCACACACAGTAGTGACTGACGTGACTGTCTAACATATAATAACTCTAAAATTAGAGTTTTGTGTGTGTGTATATAGGAGCTGCTGAGTGAGAAGCTGAGTGATCCTGAGCTGCAGTTCGATGTGTGTAGTTGTCAGTTTGTGTATCATTACTCGTTTGAGAGCCAGCAGCAGGCCGAAACCATGCTGAGGAACGCCTGCGAGAGGCTCCGCCCCGGGGGATTCTTCATCGGGACCACACCTGACGCCTATGAACTGGTGTATGTATGCACGCACTCACACTCATGATGCATTACACTTTAATATAAAACAACAATAATTACAGCAAGAACTAAATGAAAGAGGGACAAATTAAAACATGAAATGGAAAGATGGAAGAACGGGAAGGAATTGTGTGTCTGTGAGAAAGTCGAAGATGGTTATGTAGAATAAAGTAAAAAAGAAGAAGAAACATAGGATAGAAGAAAGAAACAATTAAATGTATAAAAAAAAATGAAGGGAAATTGGGAAGAAATTGACAGCGAAGAAAGAGGTGGATAGAGGGAGGGATGAGAAATTAAGGAAAACAAGGTACATAAGGTAGATAACAAAGAGAGAAGTACTGCAGCTTGCCACTAGAGGCCTCCAGAGACTTATGCAGCCATTGTGATTGACTCCGCAGGAATTAAACCCTGTGGGTGAATTTTCTTTCTGCTCCTTTTACAGGAAGCGTTTGGAGCAGTCGGAATCCAACAACTTTGGGAACGAGGTGTACCGAGTGACGTTCCAGAAGAAAGGCGACTACTCACTGTTCGGCTGTCAGTACGACTTCAACCTGGAGGGCGTCGTGGACGTGCCCGAGTTCCTGGTGTATTTCCCTCTGTTTGTAGAGTGAGTGTTCGTATCGCACGTCTTACATGGTCTTTAAGAAAGACACCGAAGTGGAGGAGGAAGAGGAGGGGGGTGTGGGAGCTGGTCACCGTGACGCACATTAATCGTGAGCAAAAAGGTATAGTTTTACAAGTATTTTATAAAAAAAACAGAGTAGTGTGAAATAACACCATTTAATGAGAAGAATAATAGCAAAAATTACGACCCGGTTCAAGTCAAACCAGGATTTGCGATGTATTGTCTGGTGAATGAAGGTGCAAAGGCGATTTAAAGAACAGACTTCAAGCACAGTTGGGTGATGAGACTTTTAACCTCATTAATACTTTTGAACGTTTTAAAGAAGGTTGTACATCCTTAATGACCATCCTGGCCGAGGTGGCTAGACCCCACTGCAGTCATTCCTGTGAACATTCAGTGAGTGGAACGCCTGATCCTTGAAAATCGATCGTCGCCCACTCGTGGAACAGGCGCATGTGTCTGTGTGAACTGCACACACATTTATTCACCAACACCACTTACACATTACAGATAGAAGGGAATTATGGAGTGAAATAAAGGGAGATTTTACTCTCAGAATTGTAATTTTGAACAATCCAAAGTCCCACTTTGACTTACACTCTACTTGCGTATGTCCACTTCCACGAGATTTAGCTGTAGCCTTTTGACCAATCAGAATGCGGACTCTTTTTAGAAAAGGGGGTGATTTTATGATTAGACCTCCGAAATTCCCCAGATGCTGGAAAAAAGTATCACACATTGATGTCACACAATGTGAAGTCTCACAAAGTTATTAACCACTTTTCAGCGTAAGTTCAAGGCATTGTCACAGCTGACCCGTTTGAGATATCAAAAATCCCTCTACAATTTTACATCCTCACTGTCGTTGGATCACATCGACCCAGTTTGGTGGCGATCGCATAAATTCCCTAGGATAGGAAGATGCATCAAATTCCTTCGGGTGCATTTTGCAAACGACACAAACTAACTGACTTACTGTTGAGTTGAGCCCAGCAGATTCCAACCTGTTTGCCAATTTTGACGAGTTTTAAATATGTTAAGACCCCCAAAAAGCCCCAAATGGTGGGGGGAAAAAGAATCCTTAGGACCCTTCACACACTATGACGACATAGGGCCCTAATAATAATAATAGCAGTAATAAATATGAATTCTTTTAAACCAATTTATTATCCAGTACTACCACAAGTGACCAACAGGTGGCTTTCATGCTCTTTCGGAGCTCATGTTTAATACGTGTATAGTTGTAGTTGTGTAATAATTCTACACAGTAGTATGTTTGTATGATGTGTGATGCTGATGAGTGAAGTGTATGCGTGTCTTCAGAATGGCGAAGAAGTACAACATGCGTCTGGTGTACAGAAAAACCTTCCAGCAGTTCTTCCAGGAGAAGATAAAGGACGAGAGGAACAAGAGTCTCATGCAGAGGATGCAGGCGCTTGAGGTACACACACCGGTCTGTGTGCGTCCGTCTGTCCATCACTATCAGTCTTTATCACTGTCTGTCTTTATCACACTGTGTGTGTGTGTGTTACAGCAATACCCAGCAGCTGACAGAGAAGGGTTAGTGTGTGACGGTGAGGGGGAGTACGAACACGCCGAGAAAAGAGCACGGAGCACCGGGGTGTCACTGCCACTGGTCAGATCTCCCACACTCGCGCGCACACACCTACATATTCACATGCTGCACAACAGCAAACATCAGTTAGAATACAGCAGCCCACTACACCGAGCACGACACACACTGCGCCTGCAGCATCACACATGACTGTAGATATTCCCTCAAACAAACACACATGTAACATCCTGTGTGTGTGTGTGTGAATCTAACGTCTGGTGTCTTCACAGGGGACGCTGTCCAGGTCGGAGTGGGAGGCTACAAGTACGTACTCGTTGTTCTGAGTGCAAAAGTTTCTGCCCCATCCTATGTGGGAGTATCTTAGAAGAAACCAAGAGTTTAGAATTTAAAAACATAAGTCTAGTAAGAGTTTAAAAAGAGACTGTTTTTTTTTTTTATTGCTGTAAATATTCTGTATAGGTTTCATTTAGTTCACTATCTGTGAAACCTGTTGCTGAATGATGTGGTATTAATGAAAAGTAAAGTGCTTTGTAGCAAGAGAAGGGAACAGGTGGAGGAAAAGCTGGAGAAGTGGAGGTACGCTCTGGAAAGCAGAGGAATGAAGGTTAGCCGTAGCAAGACAGAATACATGTGTGTGAGTGAGAAGGACCCAAGTGGAACAGTGAAACTACAGTGAGCAGAAGTTAAGAAGATGCAGGACTTTAAGTACTTAGGGTCAGCAGTCCACATCAACAGTATGTGTGGAAAGAGGCGTGTCTAAGCAAGCTGGAATGGGTGGAGAAAAGTGTCAGGTGTGTTGTGTGATAAAAGAGTATCAGCGAGAATGAAAGGAAGGGTGCTCAAGACAGTGTTGAGAAAAGCAGTGCTCTACAGCTTAGAGAAAGTGGCACTGAAGAAAAGACTGTAAGAGGCAGAGCTGAAGATGTTGAGGTTCTCTTTGGGAATGACAAGGATGAATAGGATCAAGAATGTGTCCATCAGAGGGACAACTCATGGTAGATGATTTGGAGATAAAGTCAGAGAGGACAGATTGAGGTGGTTTGGACATGTTCAGAGGAGAGATTGTGAATACATCTGTAAAAGGTTGGCAGTCTAGAGGTCTAGAGGAAGACCAAACAGGAGATTTATGGATATAGTGACGAGGATGCTGAGGATATGGTGGGATGGAGGCAGATGATTTGCTGTGTTGACCCCCGAAAGGGAACAGGCAAAAGACAAAGATGATGATTAATGAAAAGTAAAATTTTTTTTAATTTTTTTTTTTATTTTCACTCAATCTTAGATGCAGTTTGTATATCTTTGTTTTTTGAATGAAATGTGTTTCAGATTATTTTTACACACAACCCGACTAAGTGAGTTGTTCTTTCTCTGTGCTGCAGGTATCTACCTGGTGTTTGTGTTTGAGAAGATCGCCTGATCTCCAGCGGCATCAGAAACATCCTCTCTATTATCTTAAGTTTTTATTATTATTCATTTTCTGAACAAGCTAGGCAAAGCTGCTAAGTTTCAGTTTCACACATGGTTAATAAACATGTGTGGGTGAGTGGTCGTTGTTTTTCAGTAATTCAGTTGTTTTCTTGTGATGGGCTGATACCTTGTGGGGTTGAAGTGTAAAATAAAAAGTAAAATATGTATTTGCTGATTTATTACACAACTGATGTTTTTCGGCGGCACGGTGGCTTAGTGGATAGCACTGTCACCTTGCACCTCCGGGGTCCGGGTTCGATGCACTGCCAGCCTCGGGTCTGTGTGCATGGAGTTTGCATGTTCTCCTTGTGATTAGTGGGTTTCCTCTGGGTACTCTGGTTTCCTCCCACAGTGAAAAGACATGCAGGTTAGGCTAATTGGTGTTATCAAATTGCCCATACTGTTGACTGAATGTGTGTGTGTTCCCTGAGATGGATAGGCACCCTGTCCAGGGTGTACATAGGCTCCAGGTCCACAGCAACCTTTTATATAGGATAAAGCAGATGAGACAATAACGTTTTTTCACAGTGCACTGAGACACTAATAAACTAATAATCTCACACACACATACTGGGGATCTAAGTGATTCTCTAAGAGCTGACTCACTGACCTCACAGTGAGTTTTGTACTCAGTGTTTTCTAAACTGATTGTGATTAAGATGAGAGATTTTTCCTATTAAAACTAAAACTAAGCGAACTGCTTCACCCTCCCTCCTGCTGCACATTACGTAAAAAAAAAATGGTACACTTGTTAAAGAAATGGCTGTGTATAGAGTCAGCACAGTCTGTGTCTCCAGGCTGCAATTTCACAGTGATGTCATGGAATGGCTTGATGTCGCAGGAGTCTAAAGAGCTGACCTTTAGGTTTCTCATTTTAATTTGTGTTAAAATAAGAGTCAGTGTTAAAGTTGAAAACGTTATGTTTTATTTCTGCTTTGGTATTACCCATTGTGTTTTTCTTGTTTTACTTCGTAAATATTTATTGCCTAAATGGTCAAAGATTGAGTCTAATGAATGAGTATGTAGATTTAATAATCGGGCCAGATATAAGAGATTGATGTATTGTTCAGGTACCATTACTGATGATTGGAGTGATTACTCTAGCTGTTGCTTGTGATTTTAAAGGGTTCCCAGATGAATAAAGAGATTTCTAACACCCACTCTTTCAACCCTTTATATACAGTATGCCCCCGCCCCCAAATTTGCTATTGAAATTTGCCATAGAATTTATTTTAAAAAAATTTAAATAAAAAGCCCTCAGAGTAACATTAGTTTAATTAATAATTAGTAAAAAATAGTTTTCTGTTTTATACCAAGCAGTTCAGTTGAGCTGTCTTCAATTCATTATATCTGCTGTTCTCTTACTGATCATTGTGATTTTACTCTTTCCATCTCGACTAATGACAATTTACCATGAGCTAGGACATTCCACTCAAAATTCAACAGCAGTCTTTTAGAAAGCAATTCTTATGTAACAGGGTTTCATCTTGAATTAGCGAGGTCAAGCTACATAGCGATTTATCCCTAATGAATAAATGGAGTGTCTAAAATATAATATTAGGTCTATCTGCACTCAAGAATGTTAGTAAGAAAACAACAAATGTCAACTATATCTAAAATACTGTACATTCTCTTTGTAACTAAACAATTCTGAAGGGTGCGAATAATTTTAATTCAATCAACTGCATTCAAAGTTAGATGACTGTTAAAGAGAATGGGCTAATGGTGCTTTCATCTGCTTAAAGGCAAGACATTCAAGAATGGTGGCAAGAATTTATGATATTATTTATTTATAATTTATAAATCTGATTACTGTAACCATGAGTCAGATTTATTTCCTGGGCTCAATTAAGGACTTGGTTTGACGGTCCAGTTTTATAAACACTTCAGGACTAAAACTAAGGATTTTATTATACTGTATGATCATTCATTGAGTGTATAAATAATTCTGTTTCATCACCAACACAGATAAATGATATTCTTTAGACACTTAGAGGTCCATTACACCTTTTTGTGATTATAAGCTTCTGGCACATGTCCTAAGAAAATAAATGAAGCACAATCTTATGGCTATAAACTTATAAATGGGCAGCAAGTTCACAATCACTGTACCTACTTGATAGCTTTATTAGGGCCCAAGCACTATGACATCAGCCCTATTTCATCATAGTGTTTGAAGGGGGCCGATTGTTTTATGTGGAACGTGATCAGTTTCCCACCCGCAGCTCTGGACCAACTCTCAGATCAGGACCGAGTGCATGCTTACTCAATAGTAATACATTCTTCAGTTATTTTATTTTATTTCAGTTATTAGCTTTCATTATAAACGTTATTAAGCTTGTTACCCTGCTGTCACTACTACTTCGTCTTTAATCAGCATCATTAATCCAGCTGTGCTTCTAGGGCTCCAATCACTGGGTTATCATTACAGATTATAAAGAACTTGCTGTTCTGGGTGTTTCTCCATCTGCTGTTAAATCAGGGTGTTTTTCTTCCTGTCTATGTAAGAAACTTCCTGTCAGATCGTCATTAGCATGCGTCCCTCGTTTAAACCGCATCTGCTCTCCGTCAGGAAGTCAAACTCTCTCTCTCTCTCTCTCTCTCTCTCTCCACCTTGTGACTAAAGAGAGACGACGTGAGGAGGCACCAGGTGTGAGTCCAGGCTGAGCTTTTCTCTTAGTAATACAATCGAAATATGGTTTACCATCTGCTGTCTGGGTGTAGTTAAAACTCCCACTGTATAACACACACACAGCTTCGAAATATTTATGCAGATCTTGTGTTTCCCATAAAATATATTTGTACAGTGCTGATGTTCAATCAGTTTGAGCTGCTCATGCAATCACCTTGAGCTCATAAAAGCCAACATGTAACTCTCTCTCTCTACATCGTGTTCCTCCTCTCTATCTTCTCTTCATTTCTTTATCCTTCACTTTCCATCTCAAAAAAGATGACAAGAATAAAGCTTCACAGTAAAGAATTTTGCAGTAAAATAAGACTAAAACCCTGACAGCAGTATTAGGGTTATTTTGCCGTGCAGCTACTGTAATGTCTTTCAAAGGTCAAATTTGATTTTTCACCATTTCAGACAATCAGACAAAGCCCCCTGCCGTAAATGTGCATATTCTTCTCTTTAAAATTTCCTCTCGTCAGATTCGTCACTATTTGTGACTTTTACAGTATCCCTGAAGAAGAACCTTGGTAAGCCCCGCCTCCCACGCCTTCAGCTCCGCCTACCAGTGGCAATCTCATTCCTGACTGAAGCAGCAGCGGCTATCATTTGTTTATGGTGGAAATGTTCTGAAGTTGTACTTGTGTGTATGTGTTTGTGCCTGTTTCTGCATCAGATCCTGAATCTGTCATAGTGTCTTAAGTCTTAATGTGTTAAACATGTTGTTTGTTAGATTTGTGTGTTCTTGTTAGACACACGCTGAGGCTAATGTCGCTAATGATAATAATATTCCCGCCACCAACAGTCCTCAGTAATAGCCTTCATTTTTCCCACTCTTCCTTTCTTTTCTTTCTTTAGTCTCTTTCTCTTCTACTTATATCTTCTTTCTTTCTTTCTTTCTTTCTTCTCTTTCTTTCTTCCTCTGTTGTCTCTTTTCTACTTTCTTTCTTCCGCACCTCTCCCTGTGGAACCCACCTCCCCCCAATCGTCCCTGAGATGATGTGCTGTCCTCAGCTCGTCCTGCACTAGGGTTCTGTATTGAACTTAACTCATGATCAGAAGCCTTGACTTCACCTTTGATTTGAATTCTCCTGCTATGTTTGAAGTTCTCTGTCACTTCCCCCTTTCTCTCTTTCTGTACAGCAAAGCCTGGGAAATAATCCAGAGGGATTCCTGTTTAAAAATGCAGAGAACAAAAAGCAGGAAATGTTGGTGCAGAGTCTTTTCATGTCTAGGGCTCATTGTAGCCTCACTGTATAGCGGCACTGCAGAACGAGCTCCACTCAGTCTCCTCAGATACACTTACACCATCAACATCATTCAGATGTTAACATTTTCTACATTCTTCATACTTCATCAATATTATCCAGATGCTATCATATTCTCTAATTACTCTCTAAAAATTACCTACAGTACTTCACCTATATGCAGATGTCAACATCTTCTCTACTCATTAAAGACTCATTTAATTCATCAATATTATCCAGATGTTAACAGCATCTCTACTGATTACAGATTTATTTGCTTCATCAACATTATCTAGATGTTAGCATGTTCTCTATTTACTACAGTTAGAGTACCTACCTTACCATTATCCAGATGTTAACATCTTCTCTACTTACTAAAGAAAGGTTACCTACCTCACCTTTATCTTAATTTGAACATCTTTACTCATAACAGACATATTTACTTCATCAAAATTATCCAGATGTTAACATCTCTATTTAATAGAGGCACATTTACTTCATCAACATTATCCAGATGTTAACATCTTCTCCACTTACTAAAGAGAGAATACGTACCTCACCTTTATCTTAATTTGAACATCTTTACTCATTACAGACATATTTACTTCATATTACCGTTACCTTTTACCTTTATCCAGATGTTAACATCTTCTCTCTATTTAATTTCGGCATCCCCAAGACAGATGAGCTAACATCTGTCTTTACATCTGTCTGCATTAAAAAAAAATAGTTTAGAGAGAGAGAATAAAGAAAGACTGGTGAGGGAACAAGTGTTTATAGCTGCTATAGCATAAGTGATAATAGGAACACTGTTCTTGTACTGTGCGAGTGTGTGTATGTATGTGTGTGTGCCCTGCGATGGATTGGCGCCCTGTCCAGGGTGTACCCCGCCTAGTGCCCGAAGTCTCCTGGGATAGGCTCCAGGTCCCCCGCGACCCTGAACACAGGATTAAGCGGTATAGAAAATGAATGAATGAATGAATGAATGTTCTTGTACTATTAAATGTGGCTATTAAGGTTCTTTAAAAAATACAGTTAAACTTGGATTGCAAGAATAATTAGTTCCAGAAGCGTATCTGTAGATCAAAAGTAAATGTTGGTGAGTTGCTGTGGTGTAAGTGGAATAAAACACTTGTGAGTGTTATGAGTTATAGAAAACTAACAAGAAGCCTGCCTCATTATGTTGATTGTTTTCATGTAACAGCACCACACAATGTTTATTCCATATGCATTATCAACTAAACATAAGGGATGGAATATGAATGCATTTTCTGAGGAGCAACTTCAGACCATCTCAGTGATTTTAGGGTTTTATTCCCAGCTCAGTGTTACAGTGCACGCACACTGCTCAGGTCTCACTCCCACATCTGTTATCATTCACACAGTGGATTTTATGATGTATAGAATAATGTCTCTACTCTTATGAGTCGATTATCTAGCTTAAGGATACAAATAATTTTTTTATCATTAGAAATGAATGAATGGATGAATGAGTGAATAGTGCATGACGGTGAGTGTTTGGATCCAGCCCATGTACCACACTGAAGGAGGATGTAACAAGCCCAGTCTTTATGTATCTTGTAAAGAATAGCGCAATGCTCATTAATAATAGCTCAGTGAGTCAGAAGGGATGTTTTCCATCCTGATGACCTTGATGGGGATTTTCTCATCTGAATGCATGTCTTCCTTCGCTCTTCCTTCACTCTCAAACCTCTAATCCATGTATAATCATTAAATTAGCATCTCGGGTCCATTTTACACATCACAGCTTTAATGAGTTTGTTCTGATAAATTCCAGTTTGTGGGATTGTCAGATTGGGCCTGATTTACAAACTGCAGCACCAGTTAATAACAATGTTCAGATTGGCAATGATGATGATGATGATGATGAAGGATTGGGAGGTGATGTCAACTGATTGTCTCCTAATTGCATGTGCTGCATTTTTCTCTCTTGCCATGTTTCCTTTGTGTATTTTATCGATTCAGCCCAAGGCAGCGTTTATTTCCTTGTTTTTTTTTTTACCTCTTGATGAAGATAACAAAGCAGCTCTGTGTGTGTGTGTGTGTCTTTGTGAAAGCCTCCCTCCACCCGTACTCATGATGAGCTGCTATTAACAAACCATCTGACCATCATGTGCTGAAATACTGTAGATTGAGTGTGTGTACTGTATGTGTAGGATTTGTTGACCTCGCCTCTCTCTTTCGCATGTCCCTCCAGTCAAAGACCTCAGGCGTCTTAAATCAACACACACACATGACACACCATGAAACTAGCACCCAAATTATACACTGTCTGGCCAAAAAAAAGTTTAACACGAATCTTCCAATCACTGATTACGGCATGCATTCTCTGTAGCACTCTTCCTACCACCTAATGCAACCTCGCAATATTTATTTCTGTCCGGAGTTGCATTATTTTTTTTTGCCTGAGATCATGTATTGATTTCTGGAGAGACAAAGCATGCTGTGCACTTCTCCAGCACGTCTCAAACACTATCCATACTGTTAAGGTCAGGCTTCTGTGGTGTCCGAGTGTGAAAATGATTCTTCATGCTCCCAGGAATACGGTGGCCGAGAAGTGCAAAACAAAATAACAAAACCCGAAAACAGAAAAACAAATGAAAAAACAAAATAACAAACCCGAAAACAAGATAAAAAATGAAAAAACAAAATAACAAAACCCGAAAACAAGATAACAGATTCAAAAACAAAATAACAAAACCGAAAACAAGATAACAGATTCAAAAACAAAATAACAAAACCGAAAACAAGATAACAGATTCAAAAACAAAATAACA
>JAQMYG010000023.1:33700389-33712345 GCA_030014215.1 Clariallabes teugelsi | reverse complement strand
AAACCAAAAACAAGATAACAGATTCAAAAACAAAATAACAAAACCGGAAACTAAATAACAAATCAGAAAACAGAATGATATATCCAGATACGAAATACGAAATGAGAAAATACTACGATAGTTCAGTCAAACCGGAAAAGGTAGGTATTGTTTGCGAATGAAATTCTTAACGCTGATTAGAAGACACATCTGTCACTCAAGACATACAAGAATTTTTTTTTTCTTGTTTGTTTAAAGCACATTTTTAAAGCACATTTAACACATCTCAGTTAACCAAAGTGCTGTACAATCCAAAAATACTGAAAGGAATCCTTCAATGAAAATACACTTTAATGTCCCTTAGGCTGTAGTACGTCCTGTATATTTTGAGATGTCAAAATATAGTGATATGTAATATATAGTGATATAATATAATGACAGTAATCAGCGATAAGAATTTCATTTGCAAACTTTACCTAACTTTTCCAGTTTGACTAAACTGTCATTGTGTTTTCTCATTTCGTATTTCGTATCTTGATATCTCGTTGTATTTTCTGATTTGTTATGTTGTTTTCAGTTTTTGTTATTTTGTTTTTGAATTTAGTCCTGGAATATGCCTATTCCATTAGGGAAAAAACTCCATAGATGTGATAACCTGGTCATTCAGAACATTCAGGTTGTCAGCTGACTTCACTTTATTGCCATACAACATTGCTGAGTCTAGACGTGAGCAACTGAAGCAACACCAGATCATAACACTGTCTCCAGAGGCTTGTACAGTGGACACTGATGAGTCTCATCAACAAGTGGTTTTCTTATGGCCACACAGCTGTTTAGTCCCAATCCTGTGAGTTCTCATTACATTGTGTGTATGAAAATGCTCTTATTCTTACTATTAAACATAGCTCTTATTTCTACTGTTAATTTTTTTTTTCTCGATGCAACTTCACCAAAAGTTTAAGTGATCTCTGATCACGCTCATTCATGATGTTTTTTCAACCACATATATTCTGTAAAACTGATGTTTCTGCACTATCCTTCCAGAACCTAGGAATGCACTGGACAGTTCTTAACGCAATTTCAGTCATTTCAGCTTTATCTCCTTAGTTGTTGTCTTTGCTTAATGCAAATAATAATTTGACTCTTCTGAAATAGAATACCAACTTTTCCATGACCAGGGGATACGTCTTCTCACATGGTTGTTAACAAATGAGAAGATCCTCACTGCATCAGTTAGAGAAACATTGCTGCAGCTAAAACATATTAATGACTATACGTAGCAGTTATACGGTTGAAATCTCCACTGAGTGACAGGAAAGAGGTACGTTAATACCTTTGCAATGTTGTAAATGGTCTACTATCAGTAATGATGTACTATACTGTGATCTGTGGGAAGGACAACTTGATGCATTTCCTTTTTTCTTTCTTCCTCACATAAATATCCTTAAAACTTTCCAACTGTTAACTTTTTTCCTACAAATTAATTATTAATTCATGCTGTTCATTACATAAAAAAATCATTCATCTTTTATTCTAGCCCTTTCACCTGATCCTCCTGACTGAATTTGCATCATCAGAGAGGAAAACCTGTGCTGAAGTCTTCTGACATGTTGACCCAGATGTGCAGACGAAAGCTCCAGACGTGCGCTAACATCCCCAGCCCTGAGACGTGGTTAGAGCGATAATGAGGCTTGTGTAAGTGCAATTAGCGCATTGGTAATGCAATGTAGTGTTTAATTAAATCGACTTTTCATCCGTGCAGCAGAGAACAGCGATCACAGGCTTCTATTGTTATGAAGCGGAGTGTTTTATCAGATCATCACCGTTATCAGAGTGTCACACAGACTGACAGTACAGAAACACATTGTCTTCTCCCTGAGGGATGATGAAAGAGAGATGGTGGAGTCAGCACGGTTATTAACACAGGGTGTTTCAGGATCGTTGTGACGGTGATAATTTACATAAATCTGCATCACTAATAATGCAGACTTGGTAAAGTCACAGTAAATCTCAAGTCTAATCACTGCACATCACTAAAGTTTTATAAACAGTAATAGAGAATCATATTAAAAGCACTGACAGTTTCTCACCAAATGTACCGTTCTGTATATGCGAGTGATTGGTTACGGAGACAGCGGAAAGCAGGACAGTTTCTGTAAATGTAATTTATTTCCATACGTAACCATAGAAACGAGCAGAATGAAGAGATTGTTGTAAAGCAAGCAGAGTCACAGAGCAAGATCGAAACACAAGTAAACCATCGATAATGTTAAATGAGGCTTAAGAGGTATCCAATTAATGGTCGAAACACAATAATTAACAATCATATGTCAGCTGCTTTTACAGGGACACCTGGAATCTGTGTAGATGACTCTCACGAGATCCACAACATCACCTTTTTCAACATATTTTTTTTTCAATTCTTAAACCTCCAGGTCCTCTTTCCTCTTCCTTTCAACTCCTGAGCACTCCTACAAATACTCCTACATTTCCTGTCCTTGTTTTCTGTATTAAGTATGTGATTTGAGTTCGGTCAGCCATGGCCAGGTGGTAAGAAAAAAATAAACAGATGTCATAGTTGCTAATTAAAAAAAAAAGAATACCTCATTGGAAAAAAAAGCATAATAATTAAACTAGATGCTGAGGATCGCCAGGAATTTGTCATTAGCCACTATTGTTCACAGACACTCCAAAAGAATTGCTTCAAATCACGGGTCTAATCACATGGTATAGAACCGACGGTGTGAAATTAACTCTCGCGCCAAAGTACACGCCTCCAACAGAATGCGATTTCACATTTTTCAAAGACCCAACACAACTTTTTAATCAGCTCTGTGTTCAAGAAGCACCAAGTTCAAGTGCTGGAACACACACAAGAGAGGGGTTATATCTGACGCAAACGGAAGAGCATAACCTGTAAAAGAAAAAAAAAAACTAGTGGGACAGTAGGGTCTCCATGATTATGCGGTGGTTTATTATTAAAGGAACAACCATTGATTCTAATCTAATACACTTTTAGTTAAGTTTAGTGAGTATCTCCTCAGATCTGCTAGGTTTCTGTTCTATGTGTAGGCTGGAATACTCTTGTGTTTAGTACACACCCCTGGGTTTGTTAATGGAAAATAAAGAAAGTGGTGCAGAATGTGTAATTTAACACTATTCCAGCCAATCAACACCAGGGGATCCGGCGTTGTGTGTGGATCGGGTGGTCCACTATGGCGACCCCTTGACAGGAGCAGCCGAAAGTCCAACAACATTTCGTTTCATGGTAGCACAACAGTGGTACAGAACCAGACTACCCATCAGCCCCAGCATGTACACTCTCACCAGTGTCTCGTTTCCACATCGCCCGTATCCACAGTTCAGGTTTATGGTTCTTGTGTTCGCACTTTTCAGATGGTAAACAATCTGCACTTCTGTCAATCCCTGATGTTTTCACCACAGTCAGATTCTCAATAATGTTCTACAGAGAGCCACCGCTGTGATCAAACTGGGTTAAAATGGTTGTTCCCATGTTTGAAAACAACATGGGCTATGAATCTCGGTACACTTGAAACAATGTGTGTTTGTGAAGCTCCACCGCAAAAGGCAACTGTTGCATGGGAATCAAACCACTGACAGCTACAATGGGTATCGTATGTGTGTGTGTACGTGTGTGACATCAACACAAACACATTCACTGCCTGTGGATAATTTATTATTATTTTTTTTTAAACGCAACAGTGAAGATGAAAAGAAGCTCAGATGACTTAAGAGAGGGAAAGTCAGCTGATTCACACAGAAACCTCGAGCTGAGGCACTTAACCCGAGAGCGACTTCATGGTACCTTTATTAATAAACATCCAAACAATAAAAAGATTATCAGGATGGACATCAATCTTCTGTAACATGTGATGAACAACAGCATCAATTCATACAGTCCAACTACAGTATAATACACTATAATGCCCTTAATAATGTTTTAATACTTGCTAATGTCTTTAACACACTATAATGTCCTTATTAATGCCTACAATACACAATAATGCCATATGATACACTATAATAATGTATACAATACACTGTAGTGCCTTTACCGTGTTATACACTATATTGCTCATACTGAAGCCTCTAATAGAATATGATGCACTTTATTATACCTACAGTATAACACACTATAATGCCCTTAATAATGCCTTTAATACACTAAAATGCCCCTTTTTATATCTATATTACAATATAATCCCCACAATATTGACCATAATACACTATATTGCCCCTACTAAATCCTCTAATACAATATAATGTACCTTATTATACCTATAATACACTATAATGCCCTGATACAATTATTGCCAGGAATACACTGTAGTGCCAAAATTTCTTGCTTTCCATAAAAATAATATATTTTTGTTGAAAGCCTTAATCATGGGAATATCATTATTATTCTCTCAGCATGTTTCCTTTAAAGGACCAGCAGCCGCTCATTAATATTCAATAGCAGTATTTATAGTTGCCTCAATATTTGCTTTCTTTTTTTTTTTTTTTTTTAAGTTTAATAATGACTGCATGTGTTATTATGGGATCATTATAATATAATCTTATCTGAAATGATTAAACACCATTCAACTTTACATTAAATATAAATTTTTAATGAACAGTTCCTTTTGATAGCCATGAATAACAAAACTGCAGCACAGTAAGATATATTCCACATGCAGTTATAAAGTTTGATGTAATAATAAAAACTTTCAATATCAGATAATTGAAGAACTTAAACACACATACACACATCTGAAATGAATAATATTTAATTTAGAAATAGGTCTGTTGTGCTTGCGGGAAGATCTTGTTGCACTGATTGTAACCACACAGGAAACAGAGATGACAATCAGGAAAAGAAAATAAATAAAGAAAACAAAACAATCTGTAGCAACTTTACTGATTTTATTCCTCGATCACAATCGCCATCAATATATTATTTTTAATATAATGAGAAATGAGAAATAATAGATGTTCAGAGAGATGCACATCTTTAGAGGGGGAAAGAGTGTGTGTGATGCTGCGTACTAAGATTTATTCTTACTCACGCTTCCTCTCATCTTGTTGTTTCGAAGATGTACACTAGTCACCAAAAGTGAATATATTTTACTATAGGATATTAAACTATAATGACCTTAATATTGCCTATAGTACAATACAATGCCCCTTATTTGACCTATAATGCACCCCTGACCATCACTCCCATACTGTATATGCATACATTTTAATGATCATATTGTCTGTGATGAGCAAGCCTAGGGAGTCGGTGGCAAGGAAAAACTCCCTGAGATGACAATAGGAAGAAACCTTGAGCGGAAGCAGATTCAACAGGGAATCAGCCCTGCCAATCTGTTTATTGGCACCACGCAAACCAGCTCTGTGCGTACTGCCACCGGCTTTCCTGTAGAATGTAAACACACAAATATACCACAAATTGTGAATAGTGAGAAAGCAGACTAAAGTGTAAAGTGTTGTTTTTGAATATGTTTTGTTATGTTTTGTGTATTCGCAGTCCGTCATGTCTGAGAAGCTCTGAGTCCAGGACAGACCTGTTTCCTGTTGTTGTGCTTCTGTTGAGTTTATTTATTTATTTTTGTTAAAGTGCACTGGAAAGCATGGACTGAATAAACATGAGCCCTATAGCTGAGCTAAAGTTCCCCCTGCCTCCAGAATCTTCCTGCACACTCTCACACACTGGGTGGTATGTCACACAATCATTCTATACACTATTTATATTAAATACAAAAGATATTTAACACTTTATCATAAAATAGGCTTTTGGTTAGGCTAATGTATGGATTCTGAGAATTAAGGCTATAATACACTACAATGCCCCTTATTATACCTACATATAATGCACTATAGTGACCTTAATATTGCTTATAATACACCATAATGACCTTAATATTGCCTATAATACACTATAATGAACTTAATATTACCTATAGTAGACTACAATGCCCCTAATATCGTCTGTAGTACACTATGATGCCCCTTATTATACCTATAATGCACTATAATGATCTTAATATTGCCTATAGTACACTACCATACCCCTGATATTGTCTGTTGTACTCTATGATGCCCCTTATTATACCTACAGTATGATGCACTATAATTACCTTAATATTGCCTATACACTATAATTACTTTCGTATTACCTATAATACACTATGCTTCTTACTATATTCAGTACAGTATAATGCTCCTTATTATACCCATAGTACACTATAATGCCCTTAATAGTGCCTATAATACACTATAATTGCCTTACTAGTGCTTTTAATACACTATAATGCTCCTAATAATGCCTACACTACACTATAATGCCACTTCATATAATACATATAATACAATATATTGCCCCTACTAACGCCTATAATACACTCTAATACCCTCTAATCTAAGTACCTCTGATAATGCCCCTAATATTGCCTACTAGATGTGGTCACGACTTCGTTCGCATGAAATTTAATTGCACACTCATAAGTGCATATTAAAAAATGTACAACGCTATCTGTTGAATTCTGACATGAAAAGGTTGATTTAAATAATATAAAGGAGTTTTCCATTTAAAATTCAAAGCAGCATATCTTCTCTTCCCGTGGGCCGATTACAATTAAACAAAGCTTATTGTAAATGTTACATCGAGCTCGGCCAATTAGATATGTGAAAGCCATATTAAAATTTGTTCAGTAGTTTTTACGTGATGTGTGCACAAATAAACAGACAGACAAAAATTCCGAAAAACATCTTGATGTGTTCTATTACTCATCTTATATCCCCCCCAAATATCTTTAATGTACAGACATGCCTTCACAGTTTTATTATACTGTATGTAAAGATGATACACAATAAGGCCCTTAATAATGCCTATAATACACAATAAAGACCCTTATTATACCTGCAATATACTCCATTACCCCATTTAAAATATAATCAAATGGTAAGATAATGATTTGGAGTCGTGTAGTCACGGGATCATCAAGGGATTTATGCCCAAGGAAAGCAGCGTGCGTAAAATACACCTCCTAAAGAACTAGGAGTAAAGATGAATCATCTTGTGCTGTCACACACACACTTCTAAACAGTCTACACTGTGTATCATATCTGTTCTTTGCTAGGAAGGAGTTTTTCTATGAAGATTTAATCATCTTCTGGCTTCACGTGATTCTACAAAAACACAAGCGCATCTCTCTGAACACCTGAACCTTGCTCTTGGAAGTGTTTGCTGTTATATTGCAGGATTTGTTTTGTGTGCGTGTGTTCACAGGATACGTTTTTATTCCCTGACTGACGCTGTTACATGTGAGGTTATAATCAGAGCAATGCATTTTCCCTCAGGCAAGGAAACTCCTTTATTTTAGTGATATACATGGACGTGTGTGAGTGGTTTCTATAGATTCTGGTGTCTTTAAGGCAGACTTTTACAGTAACAAGGGTAACTAACAGGAATAAATAAAACAAGGAGGTGAATACTTATGCAAGGTACTGTAACAATGTTAGACTTACATACACTTCAACTATTGATTTTAAAACCAATAATAATAATTATGTTCATATTAAGGTACTGTATTCTAAGATGCTGGACATGCTGAAAAGTTTCATGCTTTAAACATTACCAGTTGGTCGACTGGTGAAGTTCCACAATTGCTTCCTGACTCATGTTTCTGTGTCTTTGATGTGTTTAGCTCTTGGTTTAATTGCTGGTGCTACAGGGTGTAAAAGGAAGCAGACTCTGCTCTGAGAGCCTATGCATGATTAGTTTGCCTAGAGACATTTCGTCTTTTACAGTCTGTCAGTAAGATTTGTTCCTGGATATTTTATCATGCATGGCCTGGTCACACATGCCACATCCTCAGTGTGGTCTTTGTTAAAATTTTATGAAACAGTCATGGGGTTTAGTGAGTTGTGGTTTCACACTTGTGTGTGATGAAGTCTGACATTCGAAAACACTGCTGGCTTTGAGGACACAATAATCCCTCAAATACACAAACATCAGGGTTGTGTAACTCAGTGCGGCGAATCATGAGGACTGGGTGTGTGTGATAGATGTCAGTCTGCTGTTACAAACAACTTATCACAGTTTATCACAATGTATTAGTTAGCTCAGATTAGCTGCTTAGATGTTGTTAGCGATATCATTTGTTATCAATACCCAAAGGCATTTTTCCTTATACACCAATCAATAATATTTACATTGATTATCAATTATTCATCAATTGATTATCAATTATAAACCATTATCAATTGGTTGTGGCACCCAAGGGTATAGCTCACTCAGGCCGGTTAAGTCTGGTCCCATGGAAAAGCCAATGCAGCACAATGTGCTGAAAAAAGTAAATCCTAGCCATGATAGAAAGGCACCAGACCACCCAGTGCACCACAGCACACCACACATGGGGCCCAGCAGGCCAAGAGCTCAAGGCCACTAACCCTGCGTCCAAACTCCCCAAATCCCAATCTGATCAAGCCCCATGGGATGTGTTAGACAAACAAATTCAAACCATGGAGGCCCCCACCCCACAACCCATAGCACCCAAAAGATCAGGTGCTAAAGTCCTGTGCCAGACACCACAGCACCCCCCAGAGGTTTTGTGAAGTCATGCCTATGTGATTTTAATGCCCCTAGGTGGTTTTAATGTTATGGCTAATTGGTGTACTGTACATGACAGAATCAGAACTACGTATACAGTATAAAGTTTGTTAAAACTAAAGATAAATAATGAATAGATGCTCAAAGTGCTATAATTTAAAAGCAGCTATGAAACTCTGTAACCATGACTGAATATCATTCCATATTTGGGTCATAAGCTGGACTTACACCAGATACACCACAATGCTGCTGAATTCTAGATTCTGATTGGTCAGAAGGTGTTTGCCTCTGACAGTAGTGAAGCTACAAGTTACCGGTTAACACTGCAAACTAAGTAGTAAGTTGTTGTTTCTACAGTAACAGCTCATTCACGCAGACACGCCTCATATACTGTCTAAAAAAAAGGTGTGTATCATGAAAGGAGTCTCCAGTGTCATAAAGCACAATAATGACTAAAATCACTAAAAATGATCATAGCTTTTCCAGGCATTATTATAATCATTATTTAAAAAGAATAGTTTGATGTAGTTGTGTAAACTTTGCTTGAAAAGCCGAGCACAGTTACAGCTTTCTAATTATGAAAAGGGCGATAGTGTTTGTGTAACCCAGGACACAAATTGCTTAATTAAAAATCTCACTTTTTTACTTGAAACTAGTTTACGGTGTACTTAAATCATGACCCCAGTCTGACTAAAACTTATTTGTATCTTATTTTTATGTGTATGAGTCTTGAATTAAATGCTGTGCATGTGGGAAATAAGCAGGAATGGGGGAAAAATTAGCTTCAGAGTCATTGGTTGAAAACGTGATTTTACTCAGGGTATAATTAGCCTTCTGATTTTACAGTAAATAATATTTAACTGTGTGTGTGTGTGTGTGTGTGTGTTTGTGTGTGTTGTCCGTTTGGCAATTACCTAAGACATAAATAAGGAACAGGGAAGTCGTCTCGTTTTGAGTTCTGTAATGTATGACGTACAATTTGTCAAGTTTGCCTTTAGTTCCTGTGAGTATAAAATAATGGTAAAAAATAGCAAACTGTAATTCTTGTAGTCTTTTTGTATTTTATATAGAAAAGCTTTCACTCTCCCTGCTATGTGTGCACTCTTTATAAAAGTGATGATAAGGCCACATAATTGTGCCTGAAATATGTAAAAGACCATCAATGCCATACCAATACATTTTGCATTTGAGAAACAGACCTCATTGTGTGTTTTATTATGAAATAATGAGACACACAGGAACCTGCGTAGGAGTCTGTGGGATGGTTCTTACCTGTCTCATATCAGATTTAGAAGACAGGAGCTTTCTCACTGATGGTAACTATGGACCGATCAAATCACATTGACATGTGGAGTTTATATTCTCTGCATAGTCAGTTTAATTCCACTATGAGAAAGAGAGAGACACAGAAATCAGAAAAAAACTGGTGAACTATTGGTTGTCAACAGCTAATCTCTCTCTCTCTCTCTCTAGAGAGACAGAGAGAGAGTGAGAGAGAGAGAGAGAGAGAGAGAGAGAGCATACAGTATTCATAACATAATACACTACAACCTTGGATAAACTACACTATAAGGACTATTAATTTAAAATCTTGTATAATAATGCCTATTACACACTTTAAAGCCTATAAAAGTGTTTGAGCCTGACATATGGAGTCCCTCAGGGCTCAGTTCTTTGACCCATCGTGTTTAGTTTCTACATGCACAAACTAGGTTAAATCAACACAATAAGCACTCGACACGTAGATATACTTCAAGTGTGCTCTCATCTTGCATCTTTGACCTGAACAAAGACTTTTCATGACTTTTAAGCAGAGAATTATTAAAAGGAAAAAAGACTCAAGGCAAACTCTTTCATAAAATCTAGATCTCTGTCTAAAAGCCATCTAAAAGCTCTCTGTCACACAATATTCTAATTAACTCCAGTCCATAATGAGAAAACAAGACACAGAAAATAGGAGCAAGTGACAAATTGTTTAGAGGCCATAGTCAACATAATGAACAGAATGCTTCTAACTAAGTAGGAAAGGATTGAGCTAAATTCCCTTCCCTTACTCACTCCTAACAAAACCCAGAAGGAAAACCTGGCTTCCTTTAGGCTTTTGTAAAACAGGTAACAATTATAGGAATAATGTATATGCTGATCAGCCATAACATCACAACACAAAACATTATGCCCAGTATTGTGTAGGTTCCCCTTCGCCATCATTCTATATTGGCTTTGCTGTGGGATCGCCTTGGCTGCCCATGATCCTGTCACGGGTTTACTGATTTATAATTGATAATCAATGTTATTCCATTCACCTGGTGGTGATGTTAGTGTTGGTGGAATCACAATATAGCCTGGACAAACATCTCCATGAATTCATTTTCATCTGAGTGAAGTACTGCAGTAATGTTTTTAACATAAATTGTTATGTAGCAGGTTGAAATGAGTTGACTACTTTTAGCAGTAAATGTCTGAAAACTTAATCTGATCTAAAAATCTCTTACAAAAATGTGAATTTATCATGATACTGTTACTATTACAAGTAACTGGCTTTATACATCTTTGCCGCTCAAATCTCTTGACCCTAGAGTATTTTATTTCAGTAGGCAAACTACACATCAATGATTTTTAACTAATTGCTTATATAGTTATTAGAAAAATGTGATTTTGAAAGTTTGCATATTGTAAATGCAAGTAAATCTGAACAAAACATTTTTTTTACTAGTTGTAGCTGATTTCTTTTACTTCAGACATTTATATCTGAAGTTATATATCTGGCTCAACAGGCAAAGTGGAATATTCAGAATCAACAGTGTGTCTGTTTTCTTCCTTCTTCCAGCTCTGACCCAGCACTCTGAACTGGACAACCTGACCCAAGAAGCTAAACCCAGCAAATAAATAAAAAATAATAACTTTAATCCTGTCTAAGAATGGTATGTATCCATTTTTAGTTTTCCACTGTAGCTCTGAGGATGGTGTCATTATAAAGTGAGGATGTCAGCCTCACCCAAGATCTATTTCTGTAAAAAATCTCTCTCAAACTATATTTGCTTTTTCAGTGATGTTACACAGACGTGCCAATGTGATTTAAGACACAATATGACTTTTACATAATTTTACACTGCCCTGTTTAGGCGGCCATACTGGGCAAACAGAGTGACTTTTTCCCCCTCTGAATGGGTTAGTATCTCTTATTACACCCCCTTAGCTCCCACCTCTCAGTGTCTAAGATGTAATTGTTCCTGGAAGCCCTAAGTCATGTGGACGATAAAGTTGAAAAGGTTTACATGCAGAGTCTCACTCACTCACTCACTCATCTTCTATACCGCTTTATCCTGTATTCAGGGTCGCGGGGACCTGGAGCCTATCCCA
>JAQMYG010000023.1:33674834-33687831 GCA_030014215.1 Clariallabes teugelsi | reverse complement strand
GTTAGGTCCGCCATTTAAGTACTCAGTTATTTAGTTATATTTTCAAAAATGTAATCCGTTATTTAGACAATTTATGTTATCCGTGAGCCAGACAGCAGTCATTCTGTTATTGTGTGTGTGTGTGTGTGTGTGTGTGTATGTGTGTGTGTGTGTGTGTGTGTGTGTGTGAAAGTCATCCTACAAGCCCCGCCCCCGATAACCCACCCCCATCTGTTATTCCTGCTGTTATACCCCTATCTCACCTTTGCGGTTTGACTCGCGGTGAGAAGTTGTGTTAGGCACTGTGTGTCGTTGCAAGTGACAACCCGACGTTCCACTAAGTTCTGCAAGGACCGACACATGAAAAGATGGAAATGTAATCATGTAATCAATTCACCGCGAGTGAATTTTGGCACTCTCGGTGAATCATATTGATGTGAATCATACTTACGGCCACCACGCGAAACCACTTAGGTGAGATAGGGGTATTAGTAGTTAACAGATTATGGGCGAAACTTCACTGAGTGATGATGGTAGAATAATTATAAAGGTCTTGATTAAAACAACATGCATGAGGAATCACAATGGAGTTTTCATTTTCTGCAATGGAAAAGTACTCGAACTAGTTACTTTTATCTGAAAGTAACGCTGTAATGTAACTGATTACTTTTTAATGACAGTAATTTTGTAATGTAATTAGTTACTTTAAAAAGTAACATCCCCCAACACTGGTGATTGGTGTTTAGTGTGCTTGCGTTAGGTTTAGGTACGCATCTAGTGTGATTGCTACGTAAATGCAAAAAGTCCCAACATGATGCTGCGCGGAAGCTTTTTCGCCATGCAAAGTAAAATTAGTGTAGCTCTAAACCTAAAATTACATTTTTGGTTCCATGTTCCAAAAAAATATCTACAAAAATAGCAATTTGGCATCCCACAAGATTCCATTTCAGGCACACTGTTGAGCAGTTTCCCAATGCAATTGATGTTCGTGTTTTTAATATATTATTGTTAAATCTTATGATTTGTAGCAAGATTTATAATTGTTCATTGACAATGGTGGGCAAAGTGCAAAAATCCTGTACCTCTAGTAAAAGTAGAGGTAAAATATTACTCAAGTAAAAGTTCTCTATTTATATTTATACTGGAGAACAAGTACAAAAATACTTTCCTTCAAATGTACTTAAACTCAAAGTACTGAGCTTAGGGAATTGGTGAAACAGTGGTACTGTAGGTTTCTCACCTGCCATGCTATTGGCTCGGGTTCAATTCCCACCCACTGCCCAAACCCCAGCTACTGGATGCAATTCTGGTCCCAAGCCTAGATAAAATGGGAGGGTTGCATTAGGAAGGGCATTCAGTGTAAAACTTATGCAAAGTTGTGTGCTGAGCTTGTATTATCTCACTATAGCATTTAAAAATAAAAGTCTCTCCTTCTCTTTCTATCTTTCTCTCTCTCTCTTGGCTTCCTCACTGTAAATATGCTGTTTTGTTGTTAACTACAACCATCTCCAGTTCTGATTTAAAACACTTGCTACGTTGAGCGTTTCATGGGGGAAGACAAATTATACAATTTTGTATAATAGTCAGCAGGTGGCTTCAAATGCTACACACCGCTGCTATTATGTAAAGCAACACCATGCGCAAATGTAGTGAAGCAGAAAGTACAGATATCCATAAGCTCAGGCAAAGTACATGTACTTAATTACCATCCACATCTATTCATCGATGATTGAATAATATTTGGCTTGCTTTTAATATGTTTTATTCCTTTATAAACATGTAAAAAGTATTCTTAAAAATTTAGGAAGCATCTATAGACAAATAGTATCACAGTATTTTACTAATGCAGCTTTTCTTCTCAAACTGCTTCTACTGAGGAACATAATAATGTAAAGATGAGCTACCAGCAAGATACAGAGTCAGAGGACGTACACAGAAAACCTACACACCCACCCACCTACCCACCCGCACACACACAAAACGTTGAACAGTCAAACACAATAAAGAGCAGACAGGTAGGACATCTCCTGCATAGGTATGTCTCATCCAGAGAGAGAGAGAGAGAGAGAGAGAGAAAAGTCAGAATAGAAGCCTGAGGACAAACCAGTGGGGGTAGACAGGTGAGAACACTTATGTTTAGGTTTCTGATTGATGGACAGATTGCATTAGAATGAGAGAGAGAGAGACAGAAAGACAGAGATGTGGGAGGAAAGGGCTGAGGACCTTAAGCCTGCTCTGACTTTTACAAATACACACTTGTCTCTCATCCCTGACAAGTCCCACATGACTCCACTTACTATTTTTGTCTCTGCTCTCAGAGTAAAGAAAGACAGTAGAGAATTTCTTAGGTTTTATGTATTAAAATAATGGATTGTGTTGTAATGTTGAAAACCGTGCTGAAGCATGACGATACCCAGCCTGACCAGGATGCCAGGAAACCCAAGGTGACATAAATATTTTAGCATTCAGGACACAGCCAGGAGATGTTCAACACCCCAGGCAGATCATCTGCTGCTACAGGCTGAGAAACGTGGCCAGGATTGCTAATTTTAGCTCAAAAACTGTGCGTGTTTTATTACTTTGTCTCTCTTTGTTCACTTGCCTGCTTTTCATTCAGGATCTAAAGCTCCATCTGGGTTTCTTTGAGGCTGCTTTGTGAGGAGATCTGCTGTACACATGAAACAGGATTAAAATGACGTTTCAGCTATAAAACACACTAAAATAACACTTTAGCTACAAACACACTTTCTAAATGGGGCAGTCGTGACCGTACTGATGATCGTCACGGCATGGGATTATTGTCTGCAGGTATTTGTGCTTTAAAATGCTGTGGTGAAAAATTTTAAACTATTTTATAAGTAGTGATAAAAATTTCTGTTTCTTTTTCTTTTTGCTAAGAGAGCCCCCCCCCCACACACACACACAAATATTATACTGCAAAAGAACATCCATCCATCCGTAATGCCAGGATTAAATAGGGAAATAAGATGAGGAACTTGCAGCCATTCTGCTTTAAATATTTTATTTTGTGTTTAAATTTGACGTAATACCTAATAAAAGAAGATTTGTGTCATTTTGAAGATTCTTCTCCTCCTTACATGTGTTCAGTCTCGTTTTTCCTATTTCTGTCCAGCTGTCTTTGGGGAATATTACATTTTAAGAGCTGGAGAACGCGATGAAAACTCAGCATTATTACAGAGTGATGGAAAAATCAGCAGATCTGTCGAGTGAAAGTGACCTAAATGTGCCTGTAAGTGCCTGTGATGCGCTGCAGATGTACATCAGGTCGGACTGCAATTAAGCGCTGTGAGGTTTATGTGTAAAATTCAGCCGATTGTGTAATTGACAATTGTATAATTGACAATTTGCAGAGCATAGTGTTATCGCTAAATCTCTGTACATAAAGCTAAAGGTCATGTTTATTCAAATTCGTCGTCCCTGCACTTCACGCTAATGAGCAGAGTAACAAGCAGAATCACTGGGACATGCCTGCGGTTAATTATAGGCTTCTGATTCAGAAGCGTAAAAAGACAAGCTGTAATTTTCTTCTTTCTGTTATTTATTTCAACACTCCATGTTCTCCATGTTCAGGCCAAGGTCAGCTCCTGTCAAAGAGTTTCAGTTATAAAATATGAATCAACACCAGATTCAGAACTCAGGAGTGCAGTCACGTTGTTGTACTGTGGTGGCATGGTGACTCTCACCTCACACTGTCGCACTGTCACCTCACACACGCAACACGGGTTGGGGTTTAAATCTCAGTGTTGGTCAGTGTACATGAAGTTTGCGTGTTCTTCTCATGAATAGCGGATTTTCTTCCTGAGCACATCCTTTGTAGCCTGATTGGCATTGCCAAATTGCCCTTAGTGTATGTGTTATGCCCTGTGATGTTTGGCACCCCAACCAAGGTGTACGTTGCTTGAGTTTCCAAGGATTAGGCCCCAGCACCCCACACCTCTTCACAAAAGTCTTTCTGTCTGACCAGTTTTTCCATTAATTTCCCTGAATTCTAAATTCCTCTTTGTAACCAGCTTCTATCAAACCATAAAGATCTGAAGAGAGGAACATGTCTAAGAATGAAGCCCTCAGTGCATGTCGGCACCCACGCCATCCTGATGAATTATTCCTTTTAGAAAGGGCTTGTAAGCACAGTTAGGTAGATCTCACAAAACTTCGTATATCATTGTGAAAAACTGGATCAGGCCACAGTGTAAAATTCTCAGCTCTCACATGTCTTCAAAGCTCTGACTGAAGTCTTGGCTGGAGGATACGTCTAACATATGACCAACACCAAGTCATATTATATATCAGCCTGAAAATGCTGGAAACACAGAAAGTATGCATATCATGGGGAAAAAACACATTCTGATTGGTTGCAAAAATTATGACGGAAGGCCCACAAATTTTTCTTACACCAAATTACGGATGGTGTTGATTAATTTTCTATAACAGTCAAACCAAAGAAGATGTATTGGACTCCATTTGTTTTTAAGATGACGTGGCTAATTTACAACCTTCTCTTACGCAGGGCTATGATGCCATATACCCCAAGCCACTGACTCCCAGAAAGCTCCAGGAACTTTACCCTCAATCGCTTCACCAAGATGAACTTCTCCATGACCAGTACTGTCAGCCCGTCTGTCTGGAGCTTTACGGGTAATTCCAGTCAAGATGTCTACTCCATGAACATCACTGAAGCTCCTCCGTCTCGGACAAAATCCAAAGTGTGCGAGCAGCTCAACATCACCCCTGAGGTTTTTCTCATTCTGGGCATCATCAGCTTATTGGAGAACATCCTGGTTATCTGTGCCATAGTGAAGAACAAGAATCTGCACTCGCCCATGTACTTCTTCGTGTGTAGTCTGGCAGTGGCAGACATGCTGGTGAGCGTGTCAAATGCCTGGGAGACCATCGTCATCTACCTGCTTAGCAATCAACAGCTGGTGGCGGAAGATCACATCATCAGACAGATAGACAATGTCTTCGACTCCATGATCTGCATCTCTGTGGTGGCATCAATGTGCAGCCTCCTGGCCATCGCTGTGGATCGCTACGTCACCACATTTTATGCGCTGCGCTACCACAACATCATGACCATAAAGCGTGCATCACTTATCATTTCCGGGATCTGGACCTTTTGCACGGGATGCGGCATCGTCTTCATCATCTACTCCGACAGCACTCTTGTCATCATATGCCTAGTGTCCATGTTTTTCATCATGCTTGCGCTCATGGCCTCACTCTACACCCACATGTTCATGTTGGCTCGTTCACATGTCAAGCGCATTGCTGCTCTGCCTGGATACAACTCCATCCACCAGAGGACTAACATGAAAGCAGCTGTCACGCTCACCATCCTGCTGGGGATCTTCATTGTGTGCTGGGCGCCTTTCTTTCTCCACCTCATCCTCATGATCTCCTGCCCAAGGAACCTGTACTGCATGTGTTTCATGTCCCACTTCAACATGTACCTCATCCTGATCATGTGCAACTCTGTCATTGACCCACTTATCTATGCCTTCAGGAGCCAAGAGATGCGCAAGACGCTCAAGGAGATCATCTGCTGCTACAGCCTGAGGAACGTCATAAGATGGTCTAATTAACTCCAGACCAACAAATCTGTGTATTTTGTGTTTATGTTGGTTTATGTGGTTTTAGCTAGTTGTCTGACAAGTTAAACATCTAAGTAGTCATGCTGTTAAGTGAAGGGAAAATCATATTCATATTTGTTCAGAAAACACCAAAAAGCATAAGTGTTCTGCTGGTGTACCCTATCTGCATGTAAAAATGTAGGAATATTTTTTATCATAGGTTTATTTTAAAGGATAGAGACAGAATATCAACCAAATATCCTGAAAAAGCACATCATTCAAATGTTATAAATTGATCTGCATTTCAATGAGGAAAACTATTTGATCCCGTACCAACCCACAATAATTCTGGCTTCTACAGATTCATTATGTGCTTATGTGGTACACATATTAATTTAAGAAGGTGCTCCTATCAACCACAAATTATGTGTATAAAAGCTACGTGTCCACAGAATCTTCCATTCAAATATCACTACCATGGGCAAGACCTAAGAGCTGTCAAAGGATGTCAGGGACCATATTGTAGACCTGCACAAGACTGGAATGGGCTACAAGACCATCATGTAGAAGCTTGGTGAGTAGAATTTGGGAACCCCAATTATCCTAATCTGCATGTCTTTGGACTGTGGGAGGAAACCAGATAACCTGGAGAAAACCCACCAAGCACAGAGAGAACATGCAAACTCTAATCGACCCCCAAAGAAACCATTGGTAACAAAATTTGCAGCCTTAAATTTAAATCCTTTAGCACTGCAAGGTCCCCCTTCACAAGAAGGCACATGTACAGGCCTGTCTGAAGTTTGCCAAAGAACAGAGAAGGATTAGGAGAATGTGCTGTGGTCAGATGAGACCAATATTGAGCTCTTTGGCACCAATTCGACTCGCTGTTTTTGGAGGAAGAAAAATGCTGAATATGACCCTAAGATCCTTACAGTCAAGCACAGAGGTGGAAATATCATGCTTTGGGGATGTATTTCTGCTAAAGGTTTGGATGGGTCTTCAAGCATGACAATGACCCAAAACATACCTACCGCCAAGGCAACAAAGGAGTGACTCAAGAAGAAGCACATTAAAGTCATGGAGTGGCTTAGCCAGTCTCCAGACCATAATCCTAAAAATTCATGGAGGGAGCTAAAACTTCGAGTTACTAATCGACAGACAAGAAAACTTAAGCATTCAGGCAAGATCTGTAAAGAAGAGGGGACCAAAATCCCTCCTGAGATGTGTGCAAACCTTACCTCTGTGCTTGCCAAAAAGGGTTTCTTCACCAAATACTAAGTCATGTTTTTCTTGGGGATCAAATACTTATTTACCCCATTGAAATCAATTTATAAAATTTGTATTTTCTGAATTTTTTTAAATTTTTTTTTTTTTTTTACATCATTCTATTTCTATCCCTTACAATAAACATATGATAAAAATTATAGACACTTCATTTATTTGTAAGTGGGCAAAATTAGAAAATCTTCAGGGGATCAAATAATTATTTTCCTCATTGTACACACCATTCAGCCATAACATTAAACCCACTGAAAAGTGTAGTGATTAACACTGATTACCTCATTACAGTAGCACCTGGTCATGGGGTGGGATAAATGATTCAGCAAGTGAACAGTCAGAGCCTTTGACAAGGACCAAACTGTGATGGCTAGATGACCATCGCCAAAACAGCAGGTCTTGTGGGATGGTCCCAGTGTGTGGTGGTTAGGTACCAAAAGTGGTCCATGGAAGCACAACCAGCTATCGGATCATGGGCAGCCAAGACTCATTGATGCACATGGGGAGTGAAGGCTAGTCTGTCTGGTCCGATCCTACAAAAGCTTCTGTAGTGCAAACTGCTGTAAAAGTGAATGCTGGCTCTGATTGAATGGTGTCGGAACACACAATGTTTTCAAAGCTTACTGCCCATGGGGCTGCGTAACTGCAGACTGATCAGAGTGCCCATGCTGACACATGTCCAACACTGAAAGTGGTTCATGGTGTTGACCAGGTAGGTTTAATGTTATGGCTGATTAGTAGACAATATGTATAATATGTATATAGAATAAAATTATGAATAATTATATTATGCTCACTAGTATGTTCTAACCATGTATGCACAATGTGACAGATGTAGCCAGCAAGCATTCTAGCTTGCTAACAATTAGCTATCTCCTGTAAACAAACTGGAAAAACAAAGTGTCGTCAATACACTGGATAATTTTTGCTTCTAAGCAAACATGCCAGTTTTTTTTGGTGCAGGTCCAAGCTTTGGAGTTCCATGCTTTTGCTATGTAATTTATGGAAATGAATTGACCTGGATTCTACACACGTAACTGTAAACATACACATTATGGAATGGCCTCGGTTTATGGTGAGTAATTTGACAACTTATCATTCTGTTGTAATAAATATGTAATAAATAAATTAATGAGACAATTGATTCACATAAATGAATAAATTTAAGGTTTTATTAGTAGCCACAATAGATGTGAAATTGCATAAGTGGTCTCTTTTACCGTTACCACATTACCAACTCTTTTTTATTATTCAAAAATCATTAATTGTTCATAGATTCCTCTCTGTACGGTGAGTCAAAATGAAACATGATTCAATCAACTCCATCATTGAAGCATGGAGGATGTATTGTTATAACAAAATGGAAAAATCTGTGATGTCTTGCCACTAAATTTTTTAATGCTTGACACATTGACACATGTGGAACTTTTTAGAAATGTTTTCCCATCTTTTAAAATATTAATAAATCCCCCTGAGGGACTGCAGGCCACTTCATTAATATAAGCTCAGAAAATCACTAGTACTCAAAGAAATTTTGTGAAACAGATGATTCAAAGAAGTGCTGTAGGAGCTGATCACATTTCAGTTCATGGTACACAATGTGTAAAATGCAATATTCATGTGAGGAGCTGTCAGGGAGATTAAACTGCGATTTAAACATGCATACACTGACTTCGACTCCGACTGCTGTACCTCCTCCTACATCTTCGGAAGTGTTCTGCACAGGTTTCCCGACTTGAACAGTGAAAAGACCTGCATGTTGTATATGATATAATATCAGGTGCTTTAATATTTCTTTGATTGTTTTTCCCGTTATCATGTTTTCTTAAGACTCATTTAACAGTGGGAACTTGATGCATGGACGGCTGCACAGAGAACAAATTATTATTATTATTTTTTTTACAAATTTGACATGTTTCGGATTTATTGCATCTGTATAGTTGATATTTGCCAAGCATGTGTGTTTTTATGTTTAATAATAAGCCAAAATGCACCATCAACACTTATTAGCATATTAACAATGTCGATAACTAATAACTGTTTTGTAAGGCAGTTTTGACAAATTTGGATGAAAATCAAAGTTTTATCACTGTGATAGTAACATCATGTGGGGGGAGGAGTGTTAAACAAATGTGACTCTCTTTAATTTGCCCTCTAGGTGTAAATTTGTTGCCAAAACTGTCATCTTCTTTTTGCTTTTTTTTTTTTACATACAATTTTTCCAGCAGCATAAAAATTAGGATTGATTTTTTTATTTATTGATTTATTTATTGTTTTATTTCCAATGTTATGATTTTAGTACAGGAATCCGCACTGCACTGCTGTCGATGCTTCACGTCTCTAATGTTTACGCAAAATTAGCCAACATGTTAGAGTTTATATTTTATTACAAAGAAAATCTAGACATCATGAATGTATCTTTTTATGAATGTCTGACTATTTAACTGGATGTTAAATTTTCATGAACACCACACTCTTTCTGGAAAAGATCATGACTGATTGTGAAAGTTCTTATTAGAAGTGGTATATAACCCTTGACCCCTAACCCTAATCCAACTGTAACCCCTAACCCTAACCCATCCCATGTCATTCTTACGATAGCTCTGCAAGTCTAGGTATTAGCTAGTGATTAACAACTAGAAATGTAGGCTTGATGTCATTATGCAAACATTTCAATGTGACATTTGTAAGCTTCCTGCTTGCAGTCATTTTTACAACTATACAATTATTACAGCATGATACTTGAAGATATTTTCACAATACACCTCGTTTATTCCTTTCTCTCAGCGGTCAGGAAAAAAATCTGATTAAAATGTATTTCAGTATTGAGTAGCATTCTAGTAAGAACATCATTCGGGAGAGAGCCTGTGTTCAAGTGCCATTGTTAAGTCATTATAGTGTTTTGTTACATGGTTGTGTGTAAATACTGTGCTGTATATACAATCATCAGGCTGATAAATAAACCAATTACACTGAATCAAATGGATGTTAAAATGTTGATTTTTTTCAGGGAGAGGAATAAAATCATCTAATCTCTTTACACAGCAGGTTTGGCGTCTTGTCCCAGTATGAAGGAAAGGGATAAATGTGAAGTATTTTTTTTCTTTAAAGAAGTGCTTATGAGAACAATTTTTGGTTCCCTTAGTTGGTAGAGTAGATCATTTTAGTCATTAAAGATGTCATAGAAAATTTTGAGGCACATTTAAAGTCTAGCTACTTTTTGAAAAGTGCCATTTTTTAATAATTTCACTCTAATAATCTACTACTAATAAAAATGGAAAAAAAGCTTCTAAGAAGTAAAAAGTAGGGTAGATGGAACAGGATAAATCTGGGCTTGTCAGACCATGGGGCTCTATTCCTAAAACCGTAGCAAGTTAAACCTTTTTTCCGATCAGCTTCACTTATAAGTGGTTTTCTTAAGGCTACACAGATGTTTAGTCCCAATCCCATGTGCATGTCGAAAACCTCTTACATTACTGTTCCTTTTTTTTTTTTCTTTTTTAAGATTTTTTTTTCATTCACTAAGCATTTAAGTGATCTCCTATCACACTCAATCAAGATATTTTTCTGTCCACTTTTCGTCCTCAGAGATGATGGGTCACCACTATCTTTCCAGGTCTTAATAATTCATTGTTCGTAACCCAATTAGTAGTTTCAGCAATCTCCTTCGATGTTTTCTTTGCTTAATACAGGACAATAATTTGACCTTTCTGAAACAGAGTAGCATCTTTGCTATGACCACAGGATATGCCTTTTGACATGGTTGTTTAAGAAATGAGAAGCTACTCACTGCATCAGTTAGGGTTACATAATTTGTTGCAGCTGAAACAAATTAATCATTGCAGTAATTATCCAATGGAAGGCTCTTAAATATTTGCTTAGTAAAATCCAGGTGGTGCCTTTTTTTTGGCTGGGCAGTGTACTACAGAATATGCTTACATTAACTAAAATGCTTTAACACCAATTTCTGGGGGAAAACGTTTCCTAACAAATGACAAACATCTTTTTAAAACATACCTTTTGTGTTTGGAAAAAAATAAGCAATAAAGGCAGAATTGTTTCTTAGTCAAACATCCCAAGCATGCAACTGGTGCTTCCGATAGCACCCATGCTGTGTGCCTGAAGATCTCACAAGAAGATCTCACATTATGAGAAAGCATACAGTATTTAAAAAAAATTGTCCTATTATGATTTTTATTTTCAATATGTCAGGCTTTCTGAGTGACATACTGCAGAAGAGGTGACAGTGCCTGTCTGATCATAAAAAGTCAAAATTGATAGAAATTGTCTGGGGTTGTTTGAGAAAAGTCAGAATTATAGGAAATAAAGTCACAAATGTGAGAAAAAAGGAAGATTTATGAGAACAAAATTCAGGACTGCAGGAAAAAGTTTCTGAGAATTCTGAGAAATTACACTTTTTTATCGAGGTGGTACAAACAGGCTTGTATAGTTTCATATACTGTAGTAGCCTAGCAACCATTTTCTCAAGACTTCTCATACTGTATGTTCGCCATGCCATTGACATTGACCTTACAAATAAATGCTAACAGTTACGTTTAAGCTGAAGCGTATTAGCAGCTTCAGCTTCTAAATGTGTTTTTATCAAATTTTGCCCTGGTATGGCGCTATGTCAGATTCCTCACTTCAGTGAGATCCAGCATGACGCAACCTCTCGGCCTTATCCTGGCTATGTTGTTGATGAAGAGCGGATGGAGGGAAATCTGGGGTAATACCTTTCTGACTTCAGATAACAGCCTCCTGTGAGAATTTCAATCACGGTGTAAGGAAGCAGAAGCCACGACGCTGTGGGAGAACTGCAATTACCTCCTGCCTTCACATCTGACGGAATCGACTCTAGAAGTCTGAGCACACTAACAAGAACACAAACACAATTTTGTCAAATTATGTTAGCGGAGCGTACCGAGTGTCTCACTGAGTGTTTCACCCTGTTACATGGATCAGGCATCCAGAGAATTTTCCTGGAGTTCAAATGAAACAAAATTAACATTTAAATGGAGCTAGAGTTAGATCAGAGGAAACTTTGGGAAATAAAATATAGTCTAAAAACAAACAAACTACAACAACGTAGTGTCCCCAAGAGACTGAACCAAAGAACTATGAAACAATAGAGAGAAAAAAATAAGCAAGGAAGAGCGAGAGATCGGAAAATCACTGGGGTAGAGAATATGAGGGAATGGCGAATGAAAGCAAGCAAATGAAACAAGCATAATGCAGCGCAAACAGACAGTTTGCAGACCATGAGCTAAAAAGACAAATAATTCAATAAGAGAATAATTAAGCTGAGGGAACTATAAATATATCTAGAAATGACTGATTTGGGGAAGTAAAAAGAAAAAAACAGTAATGAAGCATGGGATACTGTAGGGAAGAAACCAAGGAAGTATGATTTATAGAAAACTAAAAACTAAAATATATAAGACTAAAGTGTTTTAGAAGGGCTAATTTATTTTCCTGTATCAAGCAAAGACAACAACTAAGGAGATAAAGTTGAAATTACTGGAACTGTGTTAAGAACTATCCAACACTTTATTAAACCCGATAAGGGTGGTTCTGAACCTTCATGTAATGTGAGAAACACATCATGAATAAGTGTCATCAAAGATCACTTAAATGCTCTGTGAAGTTGCATCAAAAACAAACAAATACATAAAAAAAAGGGCTGTAAAAACCAGAGCTATGCTTAATAGTGGAAGTAAGAGTATTTCCATATACAGAGTGTGATGAGAACTCACAGGACTGGGACTAAATCGTTGTGTTTCCACCTGTTAGTGAGACTTATTAGAAAATGCTTCACTTTACAAGAGAGCAAAAAGATTGCAATTGGAGCAATGGAAAAAGGTCATGTGGTCTGGTGAGTCCAGATTAAGCCTATTCCACTGTCGCATCAGGGTAAAAAGGGAAGCGCATAAAGCGATGCACCCATCAAGCATAGTTGTCAAATCTATGAAGTTTTTTTCTCCCTGGTGCCATGGCCATATTCCAGGACTCAGATTGTGAAACGAGTTGGACACCACGCTGTCTGCATGCCATAATCAAAGCTAAAGACGCTTGAATTAACACTAGAAGTCCCAGACTTTTCTAACCCTCCTTTAGCCAAGAGGAAGCTAACTTGGCTAGTTTTTTAGCAT
>JAQMYG010000023.1:33574170-33590791 GCA_030014215.1 Clariallabes teugelsi | reverse complement strand
ACACACACACACACACACACACACACTCACACACACACACACACACACACACACACACACACACACACACACACACAAAGAAATAACTATGACTGATTTGTCACATTTTTTAGTCCTTCTCTCTCTCTCTCTTTATTTTTCTGAATCTTTTTCTTTTTTTGTTTATTTCTTTAATTCTTTCTTTAAATACTTTAACTCTTTTTAAAGTGTCCTTTCTTTTGTTTATTTTTTTTTCTTTTAAAAATGTCTTACTTTACTTCTTTCTTTTTCTTTCTTTTTAGACTTTCTTTGTTTCTCTACACTTTACTTCTTTTAAAATGTCTTTCTTTCTTTCTTATTTATTTTATTCTTTCTTTTAAAAGTACTTTAATTCTTTTAAAATATTCTTTCTTTCTTTTAAGAATGTCTTTCTTTCTTTCATTCTCTATTCTCCTTTCATATTAAACTTTCTTTATATTTCCTTTGTGCTTTCTTTCTTTCTTTCTTTCTTTCTTTTCTACATTTATTTCTGTCTCTTGCTCCTTTACTGTCTCTCTCTCTCTCTCTCTCTCTCCCTGCTCATCTGCTCTCTTACTCTGTCTCTCTGCCTTATCTTTTATCTCTCTGTCAATTTCTCTGTCTGGCTCTCACTCACTTTCTCTTCTCATACACACATACACACACACACACACACACACACACACACACACACACACACACACACACACACACACACACAGTAGTAGACCATGCAGAAACACAAACTCTCTGCTGTAGAGAGCAGCATTAGTGAACTCCAGCAGTGTGTTTTATTAGTTATTAGATTTAGAATGATAGAATGATGGCTAGAATGTAGAGCTTATGGTTAAGGTTTGTGTGTGTGTGTGTGTGTGTGTGGGTGGGTGTGTGTGTGTGTGTGTGTGGGTGTGTGTGTGTGTGTGGGTGTGTGTTATGCTTTTCTTTTGCAGTTCTCTCTATCACTTCCTAACACAGTAAGACATGTGCTGAGGATTGTTTACACACTACATCATGCTGTATTGACGTCTGGATCATTAGTGCTTATTATCTGCTTGTTCATGGACATGTGGCTCACATGCATCCTAGCATTACCATTAATGATAGTGTTATTTAGCAAACACAAGCAGGATTTTTGTGAAGGAATATCTTGGCACACACAGACAGTAGTGTCTAATTTAGCTTATTTTCCCGCTGTAAAGTGGTGACTCGTGTAATCTAATTACTGCAGTTTATTCTCTCTTGTAAGATCACAGCTGCTGAGTAAGATAAATGATGATTAGCACGATGGAATACCGGCACATGCCTAACTGTGATTAACACACATGCATGACCTGTTTGTGGCTGTGTGTGTGTGTGTGTGTGTGTGTGTGTGTGTGTGTGTGTGTGTGTGTGTGTGTGTTTTAAACATGTGACCATTTTGCCTCCATTTTGCATCTCACCCGCTCCATCGTCCTCACGCTGGGGTCAGTCGACACAGTCACAGAGAACGGAGATGCAGGTAAATGACCCGGGTTCACGACTCTGGAGCTCTTTTGGTTGACGGTTGACTACGGCTCGCTCGCTTTAGGAAATTTAACAGGACAGCGTTTGTTAGAAGAACTTTCGTGTTGGTGTCGCAAAAAACATCTGGATGAAAGTGTGACTTGTGGATGAAAGTGTGTTCTCGTGTTTTTCGCCATATTACTCAAGAGTTGGCTAATGAGGCACAAATTCCTCTGTCTGTTTGTCTGCCTGTCTGTCTACCTTTCTGTCTGTTTATCTGTCTGTTCTATGTGTCTGTTTGTCTGTCTGTCTTCTCTTTTTCTGTCTGTCTCTCTTTCTGCCTGTCTGGTTTTCTATCACCCTTTATCTCATTTTTCTGCCTGTCTAACTATTTACCTGTCTGAGTCCTCATAGTTGTCTCACTGTTTTGCTTTAAGTGTGTTACATTTGTATACATTTAAATAATGGCTTGTATATACGTCTTTGTACAAGGGAACTTTAACAGTAGGGACTTGAGATCAGAATGCAACATATCCCAAACAGGTCCAGTTAAAAGGGCAGTCCCAAGCGTGGTTCATGTGTACTCGGGTACGGTTCACACGGAAACACAGAGACATGGCTACAAATATCTGTCTGGTTTGTTGAGGAAATGTAATACTTCTTCAAATGTGTTATTAAATGCTTGGTTGAAATAATAGTAGGCATAAGCGAAGGTCAACTCTACACTATATACTGTAGCGCAGGAGCTGGAACCTGAGACCGTCGTGCTTCTGGTGCAGCTCTGACCTCAGACCTGGTGCTCCTCGACCGCAGTCTACATCATCTATCCCTGTGTCGTCTATCCATGAGCTTTAAATCTGTCGTATGAGAAGGAGAACCCACAGATCCGAAGCGAAAATCCCAATAGTTTTATTCTGTAGTTACTGTATAGTTTAGAAAGTCACACATGTTAATTTATTTTTACATTATTCAACATTTTAATGTCCCTCCCTCCAGGTTCCCTAAAGGATCCATCCAGGGTATGTACACTTCACAATAATTGTGGTTTCTTTTCTTATTTGCTTCAACTGCATGCAAAGGGAACATAATTCTGTTTTCCAACAATGTTTCCGAACAGTAATAGAAAAAGAATGCATAGTGTACAGCATGATGACATTGTCATGACATATTATGGTATGGTAAAACATGTAATCATTGCTACAGTACGATTTAAGGTGGAATGTAGAGGATTTATGTAATAATATGTAGGAAGGAGTCTCCAGTGTCAGTAACAGTCAGTTTTCAGGTTTTAAAGCATGCTGGGAGAATTTTTTTCCCTGGTTTTAAGAGAATTGCCATACTAGTGCACATGCAGTCATGGGAAATTAATCAACAAGTGGATGGTGTGATGGAATTCAGTCACTCTGTGACTTAGCAATGATTATTTAATTGTAACTGCATGCCTCAAACCATTTTCTTCCTTACTGTACGTGTTTAATTTTTTACCGTTTCTTGTGTCCTGTACAGCGGGGAATGGACAGCCTGTCTATGAAGTCCTCCGACAGCGACGTTAGCGATGTATCCGCCATGTCCAGCGCGTCTCGGCTTAGCAGCGCGAGCTACATGTCTGTCCAGTCTGAGCGAGCGCGGGCCGCTCGCAAAATTAGGTTTAGTGAATTTTTGAATTTTTTTTAACTTCTCACCCCTGATCTTTCATCTTTATCTATTATTAATAATCCTTATTACGGTTTATTCTGCATGCTCACAGTTTTTCGTCCTTTTTGTCTTGCATGCTTCCTGTCGGTCTGTGACTGTGTGTTTCTGTGTACGTCACAATGTATAAATTATATATGTATTTGTGTGTATTTGTGTGTTTTTGTGTTCATGTATATGTACTTGTTCCCATGCATCTGTCTTTAAATTTGTCTGTGTATTTGTGTGTGTTTTCCTGCATCACTGTGCATGTATGTGTATGTGTTTGTGTTGTGTGAGTATAGTCGTGGCGAGGCTGTCCTGCAGAGTCAGTCTCAGGGGGAGGAGTGTCTGATGGAGGGAGAGGGAACTGTAGAGGGAGGAAAGAAGGAAGGGGAAGCAGAACAGGAAAATGGAGTAGCGGAGGAGGAGGAGCCTGACAGGTTAGAATCGTGTGCGTCTAGTCATTCATCTGAGCTGCTAAAAGTTTTAGGGACTTCATAATCTAGGGGTAAAGTTGATTTTCATAGTCAGGGTCAAAAATACCAGTATTAATGTGAGGACAGATGCTGGTGTTGAGAGTCAGCTTATACAAAAGCTTTCGGTTCTAACAGGTCTTCTGTTAGAAAATACATTTGCATGATGTGCGAAAAATGTAATGTATATGCAAATAGACATTACATTGTACATTGTCCACCAAAGTAGTACATTGTAGTAGTTAGACAACTATCTATTCACTAGTTCAGACATCCTGATCAGGTAACGCTGCGTAAGTGGACCTGTTTGGGATGTGTTGCATCAGGTAACAGCTTCCCACACACAGCATGTGTATCTCATTACGCTTGTGCACAAAGCACTCGTGTGTATACATCAGTATCTTCTACATTTTCTTTCAAAAATGTTACCCTGAAGTGCAAATCCGTGCACCATGTTGTGGTCATTAGAGCAACATTAGTTCAACATTCAACGGTACCCTGACATCATGTAGTCATTTTATCAACGTACTGTAATTCTGACTTTTTAAAAACAACTTTTTTAAAAGTTAATGTAGCTACAACGTTATGACAGCTAAATAAAATCATACTTAATTATTCTTAATAAATAAAAGCATGTAGACATATATTAGAGCACAAACAGGCAGATAGTGCGGACAGTAAGTACGGTACATTTCAAAAGTAAGTGTTCCCTCTGTGCTCATTTTTTCTTTTTTAAGGCTCATGTTCTATAAGATCAATCAGAATAAAATGTTTTTTTTTCTTTTTTCTTGGGGAAACAGCTGACTTTTGTTAATGTAGTGCAGTTTTGTTATATAAAGTGGTTAGGAATGTTGATTCGCACCCCCAGGGCTGAGGGTTCGAGTCATGCCTCAGATTTGAGGGTTTCCTCCATGTACTCCGGTTTCCTCCCACAGTCCAAAGACAACCCATTTGATTGGCATTCCATCCAGTGTGTACCCCACCTCATTCTACGAGTCCCCTGCTATAGAGTCCAGGCCACCCCATACCGGATAGGCACTAGAGAGAATGGGAGAGAGTTTTATATATTATAGATACATTTTATATGCATCTATAATATAGATACTATTTATAGATTACTATTTTATACGCATTTCTTACCCACTCATATCTACCACTAGAGGAAGGTCAGCGAAGTGCAGTCAGTGTATTTGGGATGGAAAGCACCCTGTAACCTCTCTGATTATACATGCTCTAGCTAGAATTTAATATTCTCTGAAGTTCCTTGGGCTAGTTCTCTGAATATGAACCTTTTATTAGCTTTCAGTTAGCTCTCCTTCTCCTCCTTATCTCCTACATCTTTGCATAAATACGTTTTTTTTTTTTTGCTTTTTGGTTGTTGATTTATTTTGTAAAAGCTTTTCTTAAAAATAATAAATGGTGATTAACTATTGATTACATTTTGTAGCTTGCTTGAATTTGCTCCTAAGAATGATTTTAATTTCATCAGAAAAAAAAAAATCTTCAGAAAAAAAATAATTTGTATTAAAGATCATAAAACAAGAGTTAGCCAAGCTATGCTGTGTGATATCTGATGAAATAAAAATGATTCTAAGCACGCTTCTCCTCTTCAGCACTGACCCTTCACCTCTGACCTTGTCCTGATCCTGTAGCTGAACCCTGTCCTTTCCTCTTTCTTTCTCTCTCTCTGTCCTGTCCTCCCTCTATTCTTTATCCTTTTATTCCTCCCCCATCGTTCATACTCCTGCGTTGCTGACAGTGGGTTTACATCCAAAATGAAAAACAGGGCTCAGACAGCGACTCCCGGCTCCAACATCACCAAGAGCTCCAGCGTAGGAGGAGAAATGTGCTCGCTCGGCAGGAACGACGACGATGAGGATGACAAAAAGAGGCGCTCGAGTTTTGGGGCCAAAATGGCCGCTATGGTGGGTCTGGGGAAGAAGAGCCAGAGCACGTCGCAGCTGGGTCCAGAAGGTAAAGTCAAACATTTTTCTTCCTCTCTTTGCTTTTTGTTCTGAGAGGTTTGGAGTGATAGTACTGAAGTTCTGAGAGGTTCTGGGTTGTAGTTCTTATGTTCTGAGAAGTCTTGAGTGGTAAGTCTGACATTCTAAAATGTTTTGATTGGAAGTTCCAAGGTTTTGAGAGGTTTTGAGTGGTAGCTTGAAAGGTCTGAGTTGTTTTATGTGGTATGCTGAAATTTTGAGAGGTTTGAGTGTTAGTTCCGAAGTTCTGAGAGGTTTGAGTGATAGTTCCAATAGTTCCAAAGTTCTGAAAAGCTTTAAATGGTAGTTCCAAAGATCTGAGAGGCTTAAAGTGAGAGTTCCGAAGTTCTGAGAGGTTTGAGTGATAGTTCCAAAGATCTGAAAGGTTTTGAATTGCAGTTCTATTGTTCTTAGAGGGTATTTGAGAGAGGTATTTCGGATGTTCTGAGATGTTTACATGGTAGTTCTGAGAGGTTTGAGTGAACCGCTCTGAAGTTCAGAGAGGTTTTGAATGGTACAGTAGTTCTAATCTTTTAGAGGTTTGAATGGTATAGTAGTTCGGATGTTCTGAGAAGTTTAGAGTGGTAATTCTGAAAGGTTTGAGTGGTATTTCTGAGAGATTTGAGTGATGGTTCTGAAGTTCAGAGATGTTTTAAATGGTACAGTAGTTCTAATTTTCTTAGAGGTTTGAGTGGTAAGTTTGATGTTCTGAGTGGTTTTGAATGGTAGTTCTAATGTTCTTAGAGGTTTGAGTGGTGGTTCGGATGTTCTGAGAGGTTTATAGTGGTAGTTCTGAGAGGTTTGAGTATTAGTTCCAAAGTTCGAGAGGTTTGAATGGTAAATCTAATGTTCTTAGAGGATTGAATGGTAAATCTAATGTTCTTAGTGTTATTAATGGTAGTTCGGATGTTATATAAGGTTTCTATAAGGATTGCTAGTTCTGAACTTTTGAGAGATTTTGAGTGGTAGTTCTCATGTTCTGAGATGTTTTGAGTGGTAGTTCTAATGTTCTGAGAGGTTTTGAGTGGTAGTTCTCATATTCTGAGATGTTTTGAGTGGTAGTTCTAATGTTCTGAGATGTTTTGAGTGGTAGTTCTCATGTTCTGAGATGTTTTGAGTGGTAGTTCTAATGTTCTGAGATGTTTTGAGTGGTAGTTCTAATGTTTTAAGAGGTTTTGAGTGGTAGTTCCCATGTTCTGAGAGGTTTTGAGTGGTAGTTCTAATGTTCTGAGAGGTTTTGAGTGGTAGTTCTCATGTTCTGAGAGGTTTTGAGTGGTAGTTCTAATGTTCTGAGAGGTTTTGAGTGGTAGTTCTCATGTTCTGAGATGTTTTGAGTGGTAGTTCTAATGTTCTAAGAGGTCTTAAAGATAAATTAGAGGCATTGTTGCTTGAGTTGTTTTAAATAATCAATTTTAAAGAGAATGGACAATACAAAGACAAAGAAACTAATTATAGTGACAAAAAAAAGACAGGACCAAACTATAAACCACGAGACGGCAGTACTGACCGCACCAGCAGCACTGACCCTACAGGAGGGACAGTAACCATGGGCACTCACCTGTTCTGAAAGCATGCACTCTTTTTCCTTTCAGTGATAACACATGCGCAAGGTAATGGTTTTTAGAAATGATTGTTTTACAGGAATACTCATCTGACATCACCTTCATTTCCTTCCCTTTGTGATCCCCTGCATGTTTTTTGCTCTCTGCTGGTTTTCAAGAAAAAAGATCTCCCTCAATGTCAGTGTCACGCTCAGATAAATGACAGATAAATAGAGAAATAAAAAGACCTTACTGAGAAATTGTTACGAAACATCCAGCTCAAAGCTCCTTGTTCATTTAAACTGAGACGTCCCGCTGATGCCTGCTGAGGGGAAATAGGGGTATTTAAAAAGGCACTAACAGGATGGTGTGAGGCTAATCCCAGAAACTCACGTATCGATGCCATTGAGCGTGGTTCTCTAATAATTATAGCAATTTATAACACCAGTGCTGGGTTAATGATCTGTTTTTTTGGGGGGCTGTTTTTTGGTACTGGTGAGGAAGATCGGGGTTCACTGGATGTGGTGTGTGTATGTGTTTGTGTCGTACTATGTGAAACACTGAAACGTGCAGCCATGTATTTGTGTAGAAACCAGAATGTAGGTCTAGAGCTTTGTGTGTGTGTGTGTGTGTGTGTGTGTGTGTGTGTGTGTGTGTGTGTGTGTGTGTGTGTGTGTTGTTTCTGTTGGTTTAGGATCAAATAAAGTAAATAAAGTTTAGAATGTAATAAGAAGCCAAGAACCTAGAGTAATAGAATCTATATAAATAAAAAGAAACCGATCAAAGAAAGGGTTTAACCGTCTTAGTCTCAGTTAAATTAATCCTTTGATTATTTTTATTTTGCACTTTGTGATGCATTTACAGTATCTATTGATCCTTTGTTTGTACAGTAACTGCCTGGTCAGGATTTAGCTGGTTTAAATTAGGCTACTAGTGTGTTTATATTTTGGGAAATATAGCTACATTTGTTAGAAAATCATATTTCCAGGAACAAATTAAAAAATAATAATAATGAGCTGTCAATAAAGTAAAGAACTGTCAGAATCAGTGTGCATGTAGATATTAGATCTTTTGTAAAAAAAAAAAAAAAAAGAAAAAAGAAAAAATGTGTGTGTGTGTGTGTGTGTACATGTGTGCTTCTTTTGTAATTTTTTCCTCTCCATTTCTGATTGGCTGATTAATTTGATCTCCTCCTACTTTTCCTTCTGTAGAATACAAAAGAACTGATACACACACACACACACACACACTTAATACCCCCAGACATTCTCAGCTCAACAGTGTTGCAAGTGTGTAAGTGGTGTATCAGGATGGGCAGGCTGGGGCAGGACGGCGTGCAGCATTCACAGAGAAAGATTAGTCTCTCGGCTTCATTCGAGGCTCTTGCGGTGTATTTCACCTGCCTGAGCTTGTTTAATGGGAACTACACAGGTAGGAAAGTGGTTACTGTCTGTCACCACGACCTGTTTATTAAATCCATGCGCAATATTACTACTATAACTTCTGCTGCTAATGGTGCTGCATGATTAATCACATGAACAAACTGGGTCACAATACGGACCTGTGCAATTATTTAATTGCAAAAGGCTGAAATTTATTACAGGTTATATAGAAAAAGCCAGGAATTTATGTACAGTATGTAAACATATTTGTTTATTTTTTCATAATTTTGAGTTGATAAATATTCATGAACATCCTCTTTATGAGATCCTTTGTTGAATTATTTGCTGTTAGCCTTGATAAATGTGTTTAAATAGAAAACAGTACATTTAATGGTCACATATCGCAGTTTAAATCGCAATCGCAATACGTGTTAAAATAATAGCAATGCGATTTTTTCAAATAAATCGTATATAATCGTGCATTAAATACTTATAATAAACCTTTTAGTAGCTTACTGTAACATTAGTATCTCAAAGTCCTGTAGAACTGAGTAGTGCAAAATTAAAATGCAACAAGTAGGAATGAGAATGTGTAAGGAGTTAACAACTACAAACACTTAATAAGTAATAATATAAGGAATTATAAAATAATATAACGTGACATGTGAGAATTATTTTAAAAAGTGCTGCTTATTTTAGTGTCTCACTTCCAAAGTGTGGAGGTTGGAGTATAGATCAGGCTACATGCACACAAAAAGGGAAAATATATATTTTTTTACTCTATTTAGTATTTTTTTTCTCTTTTTGTCTCATTGAAGTAAATAGTTGTTTACACATAAGAGCTGAAAAGTAAAGTTGCATGAAGAATTAACACTAGAAACAAGTCTGAAATTTTGAAAACCAATTTTGTAATTCTTTCTTGTTTTTGTTGACGTCGTACTTATTATATATCTACATTCAATTCTTGATTAGAATTTGTGGGATGATGATGATGATGATGATGATGATATACAGTACTCACACAAACATTCTGCAGCAGTGCCCCCTGCTGGCTAAAACTAGTTTAATTTGCTTTTTACTTTACTTTGATTTCGACAGCTGACACGTTTTTTTTTGTTGGCCTTTTCTTTCTCTTACTGATGGTTGAGGATACACTAATCAAGACTAAGAATATTTTTATTTAAAAAAAATGTAGGTCATGAATCAATTAATCATGACCTACCACCAGAGATACACTACCACACCTCTCTCTTTATGTCTCTCATACAGAGGATGGAAAGAAGAAGAAGCCTGTGCGTCTGGCCATTCAGAGGAGTGTAGAGACGGGTCTGGCCGTCGAGATGAAGAGCAGGATGACACGGCAGCCAAGCAGAGAGACAGCTGAGGAAGGCGAGAAACCCAAACAGGGAAAGTACGCAAAAGATTATTTCCTTACACAGCTGTTAGGGAGAAACTGTACATTCTGAATCAGGATAAATGGAGAAGGTGTATTTATATCACTTTATCATATTAATCATTATTGATCATCTTTAGTTTAAAACCAACTAGTTTTATTTAAACTACTGTACGTCATTAATATAGCTTAAGCTTATAACAAAGAACCATTTTAATTGATCGACACAGAATGTGTATTAATGGACTTTATTAAAGTATACACACTCCCTCCTCACACTTACTGCACTATTACACTAACAGTGGTTTGTTTGTCCCTCCGATTTCTTCACAGTCTGATTTTCCCCGGCGTTAAAATCTCGACAGACAGCCAGTTCACAGAGTTCTTGGATGGTCTCGGCCCCGCCCAACTCGCTGGGAGACAGACACTGGCCACGCCCCCAATGGGTAAGTAATGACTTTCTGCTTGTGTTTACATATGTGTATATATATATATTTTTTTTTTTCATTTGCAATGCTAACATTTTACCACCTCAAATGCAAACTTACCCCATCACATTCATCTAGGAACCTCTGTATTCCAACTATGGTGACCGCTGTATTTATTCCCATCTTTGCACGACCGTGGTGGGATCTAAGAATGGTCAAAATTCACACACATTCACACACTATGGGCAATTTGGGAATGCCAGTTAGCCTTCATGTCTTTGCACTGTTGGAGGAAACTGGAGAACCCGGAGGAAACCCATTGAGCACGGGGAGGACATGCAAACTCCACGTTCAAAGACACTGAGGCAGGAATCGAGACCTGGACCAGGAGGTGCAAGAGGACAGAGCTAACCACTACACCAACATGCTGCCAAAAGGAAACTTATATAGAGAAAAAAATTATTTAAAAACCGATTTTGGAGTCAGTGTGGTGATACATGAATTACTACACAAAAGAATCGCGATACATAACTGAATCGATTTACTCCCCATCCGTAATAAACTCTGGGTAAGATTAAACACACCAAACCGGCTTAATAGCTGGCTCTTATTGGTAATTTAAATTCTTGGTTATTTTTTTGGTACGTTTGGCGTGAACATAAACAACTTGTTTAGAATCTGTAATTTAAGCATTATATATTATAGTTCTATTAGTGTACTTTTATAAAGCGTGGTGTTTGAAAAACAACTCGTGCAAAAGTTTATATATTTCGAGGGTCGAGGGTTTGATTCCCACCTCTGGGTCTGTGTGTGGAGTTTGCATGTACTTGGTGGGTTTCCTCCAGGTACTCCGGTTTCCTCCCACAGTCCAAAGACATGCAGTTTAGGGTAATTGGCATATTCAAATTGCCTTTAATGTGTACAGTATGTGTGTGTGCCCTGTGATGGACGTGCACCTGTCCAGGGTGTACCCTGCCTCGTACCTTAAGTCTCCTGGGATAGACTCCAGATCCCAGCGACCCTGTATACAGGATAAAGCGGTATAGAAGACAAATTAATGAATGAATGATTTCTTTTTTTTCCCCCCATTCAGGCGATATTCAGATCGGCATGGTGCACAGGAAAGAACGTCTCGATGTCGAGGTGATTCGTGCTCGAGGTCTAGTCGGCAAACCGGGTAACAAACAGACGCCAGGTGCCAATGCAGTTTTTATCCTTACAACTAATAAAGACTTACAGCAGCAGATGATTTGTCGTTATCAATTTGCCTCGTTTTGCACTGGATTTATACAGTAAGTGTACTCAAATCATCGTTTCTAATATTTACTTTTTGTAGCCCCCTACGTCAAAGTCTATTTACTGGACAACGGGAAGTGTATAAACAAGAAGAAGACACGTCTGGCGCGGAAAACGCTGGACCCTCTGTATCAGCAGCAGCTGCAGTTTGAGGAGAGTCCAGAGGGAAAGGTGTTACAGGTAAACAGGTGTCACACGCAGCATGTGTCACAAAAAAGAGAAGGTGGATGAACACATTATTAGTTCTTATTTAAACAGCAACTTCTATACTTTAGACACAAAGAAATACATCTCAAGTTCAAGGCTAATGTAAAAGTCGTCATTAATCGATTATCATCTATTACCTAGAAGACACCACACCACACACACACACACACACACACACACACACCTGGTAGAGTTGGGGAACATACTATATGGCACCTAACTTGTTTTCAAATGAAGGTTACTTTTTTGAATTCATCCTAGATCACTTATCCTTAGCATAAGGAATAACCAAGCACTGTAGTGTACACATGCAGAGCATCATGTGAAAAGCTGTAACAGTTTCAGGTCAAATGGAAACGTGGTGCCACTATAGTAACTCAATTTCCCTTTGGGTCAACATGAGCTGCAAATAAAATGTAACTTTACTTTAAATCATAAAAAAAGCTCTAATATATTTTGATATCATTAGATATTCTGATATTGTTAGTATTTTTCATATTAATGATATCAGTGATTTTATATTCGTATGAAACTTGCTAAAGTTTTATTGTTATTAAAGAAAGCTGATATGCCAGAATATGCTTTTGGCTGGTAGTTGTCTGAGATTTTTACAAAACTTGATGTATTTCATTAGAAATATATTGTGAGGACACACCCCACATTAGATAAAAGTAGACCACTGACTGTGATAACTGTGTGTACTTTTTTTTAAAACTTATTTTTCAATTTGCTCGAAACTGACGGCTTCTTCTTCTTTTTCTTAAAAAAAAAAAAAAAAAAGGCTTTAAATGTTACAAAAGCCAATTTGGCAAGTTCAATCTGTTCAGCTAAAACGTACCAATGAATTATTACTTTGTTACCAACAGTCTTACATTAGCTTTGTTTTGGCTGTAGAATGATTTAAGATGACTTTTTATGATTAGTACAGTATATCACATTCAGGAAGTGAAATCTCCCAAAAGATTTTACATTGAATAGGGCTTTATTTGTATGGAAATGCATTACGCGTAATTTCTAAAACACATGAGGTCCCCAGATAATACTAATCCTGTGCAAATAGTACTTTAATCCCATCTCCAATGCCCTCTACGGAGAAACGCAGAGAAACGCATCCTCCTTGTAAAATCAACCAAACCATGTGGAAATACCTACAAATATGTCTGTGCTGCTCGGATCCTGATAATCTTCTGTTGCATCAACCAAAGCACAGAAAAGGCATCATTTTACTCGGCAGTTACTGTATGTGCTCATTTCTTAGCACTCTGAGTCACACTGTGCATAGTGTTCATACTGTACATCTTTGTGTTAAAGTTAACCCGCGTACTGTATTTTTCAGATCATCGTGTGGGGAGATTACGGCCGCATGGACCACAAGTCGTTCATGGGCGCCGCTCAGATCCTGTTGGACGATTTAGAGCTCACCAACATGGTGATCGGCTGGTACAAACTCTTCCCCCCCACCTCATTGGTGGATCCCACGTTAGCTCCTTTGAGCAGTAAAGCTCATGGAGGAGTGACAGAAAAATCAAACGTCCGCTCATAATGGCGCCGAGATGTCCTGCATGCTTCACGCTGCGTCCCGTGGGAAAGCCGAAGGCCAGAATGCGCCGTCGTCTTCCTGCTGCCAAAAGAGAAATACGAGGAAATGGGGAGACGCAGGAAGCGAGCGTTTGGGTTCGAGACAGACTGATAGCTCAGAGGTCCAAAGCTTGACTCGTTGTGGGAAGGAACAAGACAAATAACACATAACACAATGTCGAGCTTCATCTTTTTCGGGATGGAAAGACACCAACCTTTGGCTGATTTGTTTCCTTTTCCAGTGGACAACAGTGACTTATCCAGAGCTTACAGTAAGATGTCTGAAGAAGAACGAGAAGACGACACCTGCAAAAAGCCATGGGGACCAACGAAGGGTGGCCTGAGAAAACGAGGATCCCAATCCAAACCTTCTCAACAAGCGTGTGCTGAGGTGTCTGACAGGCATGCTGAAGTCAAATGAAGCTCAGCTAGGATAACGTACCCAGAAAAAGAAACAAAAGCCCTTTTGACGGAAAGATGACAAACAAAACTGGTCTGTTTCATTTCAGTGTTGATTTATTTAAAAAAAAAAAAAAAAGAAATTGCACAAAAAGCCATGTGGACCAACTGTAATAGTATAATAGGAAGAATAAGATTCATTAAAATTGACAAATCCAAGGACATAAAGCCAATTTCAATAGATTTAAAGAGAATAATGGTGGCAGTGACATTTATTTGGATGTTTTGTTTCATATGCAAAAAAACCTCAGTGTTCTCCACACAGAGTTTGGGAAAAAACTAACAAAAAAAAACATGACACACACAAAAAAGCCATGAGCAGGCAAATAAGAGCGGGGAAAAGGGCAAAGAAAGTGAGAATGACGTCTCCAAAGCCCTACTGCACTTCCTCACTCAAACCTGATTAAAAGAATGATCAACTATTTGATCAACAATTTTGATAAACGACAAGATTGGAAAAACAAACCTAAAAGGAGAACTCTCTCTCGAGCTCTGGTTGAATCAGTTTTCAGAGATGTACTGTATTAAAGTCATGAGAAGTTGCTTTGTTTTTTCTTTGTTTTTTTTGTTTTGTTTTCTTTGCATGGATGCAAATGATAAAAAAAAAAGATTATTTTGTTCAAGGCTGCTACTTAAAAAAAAAAAGAAAAAAAGAAGACGATAAAAACAAGAGCCCGGTCGGCCATTTTAAATGGTTTTTATTTAAGTCAATTAAGAGAAAAAAAAAATCTCCAGTGCATGCTTTACAGTAAGAGTGACTGCGATGAAGATTAAGATGTGATTGTCGTTGTACTTCTGTATTTGTTGCAGATCAGCAAGCAGTGTGGCCTGGAAAAAATAAAACCCATTCCCCAACAGAAAAAGATTTTTAAAAATAAATACCATATTTTCCAGACTACATAACGTGGTGTTTTTCACCTTGTAGTTGCTACAGTACCTGCTATCATTTGTGCATTAGGCTGATCTGCTGTTTCTCTGTTTCAGAAACTGAAATCTCACATTTTATTAACTGCTGTTCTAAAACCAACTTTTGGCCAAATCAAAACATCTATGCTGAACTTGTTAGTTTTTTGTTTTTCTTCTCCAGGCAGATTTTAGTAGAATAAAACTTATCGTCTGGAAAATATGGTATAAGACCCTTAAAATACTTTTCAATCCAACGACTTGTCTCTTTTTTTCTCTCCAACTTTAGAGGCTGCCATGTTGATTTGTTTCCACTGGGAGGCACTGTGGTACAGTAAACTTTATAGTTTTTGACTTACAGACTTTTATTTCTTGCCTCATTTCTCAAGATCAGGCATGCCAAAAGTATTAGGACTCCCTCCAACATTTGAGCATGTTATATATAAAAAATAAATAAAAATAAAATGATCAGTGTAAGAGTTAGTAATTTAGTGCATGTGGATCTGAAGCTCAGCTCTCAGATGCTCCACCTTATCAAGCTCATTTAAAAAAAAATTTTGTTTCGCATTTTCTTCTGTGCTTAATTTTTACTTTAATAACCAGGTGATTCCCAGGGAAACAAAAAAATACCACACTTTTGCAAGGGAGACCTGGCCAAGTTGTTCAAATGAATGTTAAAGTAATTTTATATTTAACAGACGTTGACTAGTAAGGTTGCGAGAATATTTTATTTTATTATTGTAATAAAAAAAAAAAGAAAAAATATTACCACATTAGATGGTGCAGTATGTCACAGACTCGTTTATGAAAATGGGAAAGTTGCCACAATTTTTTTTCTTGTTTTAAGAAAAAATATAAAAAATAAATAATTTAAAAACACGAAGTGAGAATTATTCTTTGCTTATTATTACTTTGATCAGTTTTTTCCCTCCTCCCTGGATCTGATCTTTGTCGTTGGGATTGCACTGACAATGAAGGGCGGACTGTCAGACAGATGACATCACATTTGTCTCTAGAATACCCTGGAATACAGAGGGGTTCATGGTCGACTGAATGACTGCAAGCTGCCTGGGTCCTGTGGCTGCAAAACAAGCCCAAATCACCACCAGTCCACTGCCGTGCTTGACACAGGGTATGAGGTGTTTCTGCTGAAATTATGTTTATTTTTTTGGTTTACTCAGATGCAGTTTTGCGAACCTCACTTGTACTTCCACGTTTCTATTTAGACACAATTATGGGATTTGCATAAAAATAGAAAGGAGCGAGTATGACAAAGTTACCAGAACATAATTATACATAATTATGCAGACATGATGAACATATATAACAAAATTGGCAAAGCATATAATATGTGCCTAAGACTTTTGCACAGTACTGTATATATAGCGAGACCTACACTGTAAAACCTCCAACTAGACCAATGTTGAATTCATTAATATTGTATTGTTGGCCCAGTTTCTTACAGTGGTATTTGTTGAGACAACAGGTAATATTGTGTCCTTGAAAACGTTGGAGACACAGACTGAATAAACAAAACAAAACAAATCAAGTTGAGCCAGCAATTTACCTTCACTGGGGCTTTGTGACGTGATTTATAAGACAAACCCCCAGTCGCCGGATTGACAGTAAAGAAGTAAATTGGGCCATTTTGTGAACTCTTTATTCTGGATAAGTACTTACTCCTTCATTTAGGTATTTATTTAAATAAAATATGTCAGTTAGCTTACAGTTAGCCTATTCAAACTGAACTGCCAGTGAGTTTATCTTGATTTTCTTTTTGAAATAGCCCAGAAGGCTAGACTGGTTTTTAAACCAGTGCTTTTCTT
>JAQMYG010000023.1:33395946-33406186 GCA_030014215.1 Clariallabes teugelsi | reverse complement strand
TATCCACATCATGGTAAAACAATTTGAACCCTGATCCTAAGCTTCTAGCCTTGCTACCTTTCCACCTGGTCTCCTGGCCACACAGTATATCCACCTTCCTTCTCTGCATCATATCAACCAACTCGCTTGCCTTCCCTGTCATGGTCCCAACATTCGAAGACCCTACTATCACTCCTAAACTCTTTGCCTGGCTGAACCTTTTGACATATCAAAAATCCCTCAGAAATTTTGCATCTTTAATGTTTTGAGATATCGGCCCAGTTTGAAGGCGATCGTATAAATTCCCTAGGAGAAATATATCAAAATCCATTGCGTGCATTTTACAAACAACCCAAAACAACGGACTTCCTGTTGAGTTGAGCCCTTGATATGCACGTGAAAACTGTTCAGCTCAATGAGATGTAAATGTGTACCGAGTTTGACATGTACTGTATATGTGCAAGTGTGTATGTGCTATGATGCAAAATCTCGTGTAAAGGCCCTGTGTGACGCAAGTGCCCAAACTCTCAGTCATCCTAATGGCAGCAGATTTTAACCTGTGTGCTGATTTTTAAGACTTTTTGAGTATGTTAAGACCTCCAAAAAAAAGGAAACTCATCAAGCAGAATTTGGGAACACCAATTAGCAGGTCTTTGCACCGTGGGAAGAAACTGGAGTACCCCGAGGAAACCCACCAAGCACAGGGAGAACATGCAAACTTCATGCACACAGAGACCAGAATCGAACGCAGACCCTGGATGTGCTATAGGCAAGACTGCTAACCGCTACACCACCGTGCAGCCACGAGAGTTTATTTTTATTTTTTTCAAGACCACGGTTTTAAAATGTAATTGTCTTATCGGGATATAAACTTGGATGTAACTAATTGACAAATATGATGATTATTGTACCATATTCCATTAAATACATTACACGTTAAGAGGCAAATGTTAATATAAAAACAATATATTTTATTTTTAAAAGACACAGTTGGAAAAAATAGTAATACTTGCAGCATACATCAATCATTCTTAGTGATGACAGAGACTAATATAAATTACACGCATATAAATAACAGAAACCGCTTATATACAAACTGCAGTAATTATATTTCTAGGCTATAATGAAAGAAATCATTAAAAAAAAAACAATCTAACCATTAAACAATTAGATAATAGAAAGTTAAAGCCAAAAATCAACGCTGTCAAAATACTGTCATGCTGCCGTCATGCTTAAATCCATGAATAAATTATTATATTTAAGTTATAGAAAAACAGAAATGTATTTTTTTTTATAAAACATTTGGAAACAAATGCAATTTTAAGTTATGAAAAAAATAACATATTTTGCATAATTTGATCAGGTTGATCATGTTTTCTGAGAGTTTAATCATGAAGATCTGTTTTTAGTTTTGGTAGTTTTTTTAGTAGATCAAGTCTTCTCAGGTGTTTCAGCACCACTCCTGCAATTTCATTCCAGCCCTCTTTCCTGTAATTCTGCAAGAGTAATTGCTCATTAGAAAGCATCAATATTTTGCTTCAATAGGTAAAAGAAACAAATTGCACAATAGTGGAACTCTATTAACCAGCCGTATGTACGGACACTTACCGTATAGTTTTAAGGTGAGAAATCAAACTTTTAAAGTGCATTTCCATCTTTTTAGACATTCTCTTCTGTAATTTGGTGGCGGCGACATTTTTTGTCTTTAAAATAAAAATAAAGAAACAGTTATTCCTATTTTTATTCTTATTCTTATGCACCACTTCGTCCTGGTTAATGACGTTGACTCACACATCGCTCCAGCTCCATACTCTTTCATATTATCTCTTATTCTCTTGTTCTTAGGTTGCTCTAGTTAGGAACTCCTTTTTTGTTTTAGCCCCCAACACTGGCTTACTGGCGGTCGCAGGATTTGAATTTATAATTTTCTGATTGGCTTAAAATATTTACTATTGCAGTGATACTACTTGCTTATTTTGTTTATTTTATTTATTTTTAATTGATTACGGTAAATATATGAATTTATCAACTTATTGGTGTATTTCTTTCATTGGCCGTATATATAATAAAAAATTTCAAACTGTTACTATGTAAAAAGTAAGATTAATTACAACGGGACTTTACCTGTAGATGAAGTATGCGGTTGTATTGCTTGTGTGGAAACTCCATGCTGAGTGTGTCATGACCAAGCACCGAGACTTTGCACTAAAACAGTTATAATGAAATGAAATTAAACGAAACAATGTTAAATTAAATTAAATATTCCGATTATACAAATCACCTTAGAGTGATGCTTTATATCACATACTGTGCTGAAGTCAGTTAGCAACAAATAAACACAAGTACAGTAATTGACTGTAACAGTAAAACACTTCAAGATTGCTGCTTTTAATAACAGTTTGCATTTCTGCCGTAACTCACCGACTGTTCAAGATGATTAATAGAGCTTTTGCTTAAAATCTGGAAGTTGCTAAGTGATGCTTTGTTCTGCGTCTTCATCCATGTGCATCCCGTTGCACAGTTCCAGCAGGTAAACGCTAGCAAAACACAATTCCGCACATTTAACACTGCCATTATACTGAACCAATCAAATCAATAAATAATCTATCGAACGTTCAGTGCAATGTACCAAGGACTGGTTTTATTTTTTCTTTTATATGAGACCTATTGAAAGGCGAAGCGCTTTCCCAACTCTTTTACATTCAAGCCAGCATCGAAAGGTTAAGCGCATTTGCATTCTTTAGAAATTAGATTTACTTTCTTTTTTAGCACGTTCCCATGTCAATCTCGTCTATAGGCTGAACCCGAGGGGTGATTCCAATGTTATACCGTGGAACTATGAGAAATAATACGACAGGAGATCCCATGCTGTTACTGGAATCAAATCTAATATCGGATCAGATCAAATTTGGGACAATTACACATTTAAATCATCAATCTTGAGTGGGCACCTATGTTCCCCCAAAACAATAAACTCTCCATTTCTGTGTCGTTGGTGTGGTGTCCTCTACATGTTTTTTTATATTTAGTATCTTTTACTTGAATGAAGTGTAGGGCGTTCGAATAGTATCATTACATCACTTGTACTAAAGAAGAAATGTACTCACCCACATAGACGCACCTATCAAGAATTTTTTAGATAAAGAAACATTGTAACACATTCCGCTATATTGGAAAAATGCTCTGTATTACTCTAAAAAGTAGGAAAAAATGTCTCAATTAACATTCAGGTTTAGGCTACTTTAAATGCTTTATATACATTCACTTAACCAAGTAAAAAAATGGCTTAAAAAGCAAGGGTATGGGATATAATTCTTTTTTTTTCTCTCTTTTTTTTTGACGGAGAGGAAGTTGTGTCATCTAGTGAAGATATTTATTTATTGGGGAATTAGAGCTGGACCATTAGTCAGACTAGCTTCCATGGACTACAGAAAGTCCCATGGGGTGAATTTCCCAAAAGCTTGCAAAGTCTTACCTGGGAGAGAAAGTGTTAAATGTAGTTACTTTTAGAATTTAACAGTGTTCAACACTGTTAATCATATACTGTAGCATAGCAAAATTCTGGACTGTTAAAATGTGTTTTTGTACATTTAGTCATGTATGGCAAACACAACTTGGCCAAAACACTACCTGGCCAAAACACAGACTGAGCTTTGCCAAACTGAGAGATAATCTTTAAACCAGTTTTAAAAAGAACTTTCTTTTAATCTTTGGCAGCTGGTATGTTATTTTGTTATGTGTAAACATTTTTATAATTATAATTACAATTATTATTTTTTCATAATTATTTGATTATATTTATTAATTACCCTGTGCTGGATTGGCACCCTGTTCAGTATACCCCACCTTGTGCCCAAAGTCTGCTGGGATAGGCTACAGGCCCCCATGACCCTGTACAGGATAAGCAGTATAGGAGATGAATAAATAAATAAATAAATATTTTTTTAAATAAATAAATTGAGATTTGCTCGTTATCTTACTGCTTTCCCTTTTTTCCCTTTTTTTTTAAATAATGCTATTAAAATATTTTTATAGCAGAACTTGTTATACTTTTAATAGTTTGAATAATACTTGGTACCTGCATAGACTAACTGGTGCAGAAAATTAACATGCAGTCTTTAACTTTTTCATAGCCAAATTGGGGAACCTTTCATGTTAAAATTTTGATACAGATTTGTTTTGGGTGGTGTGTGAGGAGGTGAAGACTTCTGAAAACAAAATGCATGATTTTATTAGGGAAAAAAAACATTGTTAGGTATGGATGTGGTGTTATTTTGAAAAAATTCTGAGTTGTCTTGAGGTGAGAGTTGAAATCAAGTGTATTCCCGTTATCAGCTAAAAGTTTTTTGTAGAATTCATGCGAAGCTGGTTTGTGGTTCTCTATTCTCTCAACCTCAGCAATGTGCACTGTGTGAACGCTTCCTCCATCCATCTTTACTCAGGAAACTAATGCTGACTTCAGCCATACACTAACCTTCAGCGTGTTGTTGCACAAAAAGCATGAATCAGTAGGGAATCTTCTGCCTTTTTATGTTGATTGGTAAACTGTGATTTTTTTAGCTCTACATAATAACAACAAATACTGTGTTTGCGGCAATCACTTTCTTTTCTTTCTTTTATTGAACTTCCCTAAATGATAAGTTACATGACATTCTTTCAACATAACAGTAATCCTTCTGAAAATGGTATTGAAAGTATTGTTTTTGTCAATATTTTTGTTACAGAACATACCATAGCAACCGCCTAGCAACATGCTAACAATCACTTGGTGTAACATAAAAACTTTTATGCCTTGAACTCTATAACTTTATCTTTAAACATTGGTAAAATATTTAAAATTGTAATCATTATATATTTTTAGTATGTTAACTGTTAAACCACTACATCTTTAATGCTTTAACATTTTAACATCCATAAGAATATCATAGTAGTTGCTTTTTTAAGCAGGATTAATATACTACTACTAATACTCATAATCATATTTTTATCAAGAGCAGCATACTTTGGAAAGAAAAAGGCTTCATAAAGGAACTTTTGAAACTTATGAACTTATGAAATGCCATTCATAAAGGAATGGCATTTTAGGGCCTGTAAGGGTCTCTGATCGGAATTCACTTTATTAGGAACACAATATTAATTCTGGGTGGGCCTTTCTTTTGCTCTGAAGGCAGTCTCCATTCTTTGTTTATATATTCCACAAGTCACTTCATGCCATTAATGCTAAATGTTGACCTTACAATCTGTGTCCATCAATAGAATAAAATGTTTTTTTTAATATGAAATTATAAACTACCTTATTTTTTCCAATATCTTTTTTACATTTTCAAAAAACAAACAAATATTTACATCGTTTTTCCCTGCAAATTAGGTACATTTAATCAGTGTTTAATTAAGCATTATCACAAGAGAGAGAGACTTCTGATATGGGATGAAAGGGATTATGGGATTAAATCCTTGCCCGTACTATGTAACCAAAAGTTGAGCAGATTAAAACATGGAGGCAGTGAACAGTTCTGAGAAACTTATGAGATTAACATTGTATTTCCACTTCTTGTGCTAATTCCAAGTCTGGATAAATGCAAAGGGTTATGGTAGAAAGGGCATCCAACATAAAACATTTGCCAAATCAATTGTGCGAATCATTAACAGGATTTCAATATTGGATTGGTTGTGACCCGGGTTAACAACAACCGGCGCCAGGGCTGTTGACCTACAGGGTGCTAGTGGAAACTGGCCTACTGTTGGTTAAAGAAGGAGAGGAAGAAGGCATTTTCATAAGCAGGGAGAGAAGAGGAAAGTCACGAGTTTGGGAGTGAGAGAAGGGACTTTGAATTTTTGGACCATGACAGTGAAGGAATGAGAGTTGGTTGACATGTGTAGAGAAGGAACGTAGATATACTGTGTGTATTGGAGACCCGGTGTAAGGAGCAGGGTTCAAGTTGTTTTAGCATGGTGTAGACAGGAAAGGAAATGGAGTAGGAGTTATCCTAAAAGAGAAGTTTAAGAAATGTTCTGGAGGTGAAAAGCATATCAGATAGTGTGATGAGTCTGAAGCTGGAAATTGAAGGTGTGATGTGAAATGTGAAAAGGTTAGCTAAGATGAAGTGGGACACTGATAGAACAGAAGAGAGTAGACAGGAGAGTACAGGGAGATGCAGCATAGGGTAAAGGTAGAGGGGCAGAGGCCAAACAAAGAGCATATGAGGACTTGTATGACAGTTTAGACAGTAAGGAGGGAGAGGTGGATCTGTACAGGTTGGCGAGGCAAAGAGATAGAGATTGTAAAGACATGCAGCAGGTTAGAGTGATTAAAGATCAAGATGGAAATGTACAGTACTGACAGGTGCCAGGAGGGTGATAGGAAGATGGAAGGAGAACTTTGAAGAGTTGATAAATGAAGAAAATGAAAGAACCAAGAGTAGAAGAGGTAACATTTGTAGTGCAGAAAGTAGCAAAAATGAGTAAGAGTGAGGCGAAGAGGGTCCTGAGGAGGATGAAGAGTGGACAGAGGTACTGATGGAGTGCTGATGGAGAGGTACAGAGAAGGTAATAGGGAGTTGCATTGTGTCTTTGTAGATTTAAAGAAAGCATATGACAGGGTGCCGAGAGAGGAGCTATGGTATTGTATGAGGAAGTCTGGAGAAGTGTGCTAAAGTGGTGCAGGACATGTATGAAAGGTGTAAGACAGATGTGGTGGGTCTACATCAAAGATCGGCAATGAGCTCCTTCTTGTTTGCTCTGGTGACGGACAGGGAGACGGATGAGGTTAGACAGGAGTCTTCACGGACTACGATCTTTGCATTATGTTGATGACAGTGTGCTTTGTAGTGAGAGCAGGGAACAGGAGGAGGAAAATCTAGAGAGGTAGAGGTATGAAAACAGAGAAATGACGGTTAGATGCAGCAAGACAGAATACACATGTGTGAATGAGAAGGACCCAAGTGGAGCGGTGAGGCTATAGGGAGCAGATGTAAAGAAGATGCAGGACTTTAGGTACTTAGGGTCTGTCCAGAGCAACGAAGAGTGTGGAGAGTATGTGAAGAGGCATGTCCAGGCAAGTTGGAACAGGTGGAGAAAAGTGTCAGGTGTGTTGTGTGATAAAAGATTATCAGCGAGAATAAGAGGAGAGGTGTACAAGACAGTGGTAAGACCAGAGATGCTTTACGGTTTAGAGACAGTGGCACTGAAGAAAAGACAGGAGGCACAGCTGGAGGTAGCATAGATAAAGATATTGAGGTTCTCTTTGCGAGTGACAAGAGTGAATAGGATCAAGAATAAGTCCATCAAAGGGACAACCCATGTTAAATATTTTGGAGATAAAGTCTGAGAGTTGGTGTGAGAGAAGAGAATACAGGGGATAGGGTTACCCGTCAACCCGTCACTCTTGGCTTGCTCATCAGAGACATTTCATTCATTTATTCATCTTATTACTTTCTAGACAGAACGAAAATTCACACATACACGCAAATTTTTTTTCTTTTTTTTTTCTTTCATTCATTTTTGTGAAGCTGCTTTGAGACAATGACCATTGTTAAAAGCGCTATATAAATAAAATTGAAATTGAAATCGAAATAGATGGAGGCATATATTAACAGTAACAGTTATTCTAATTTTAAAAGAAAACAAATTAAAAGAAAAAAAAGTTTACACCATCATTAATGAGGGTGGTGGCAATAAAAATAAAATAAGCTGTACAGATAATGATGCTAATATGACGGGTTATTTTGTCAGGCTATTGTAGTGGAATGCTGTGGCGTTATAAACCATAAACTTCATGTAGATTTTAGTGACTGTTACCAGGGTGCAAAGTTTCTGGATGAAATTAGTTTTCTTTTTTTCTTTATGTTGGTGTATCGTGAAAACACAACCGTGCAAATAAGAAGGCACAGCAAAATATATCGAGTAATAATCAACAACCTGTTTGCTCGTAATAATAAGCAGTCTACAGTTAAACAATTGCAACAAAAACACGCAAAAGGACTTAAACAAAACAATAAGCAGGAATGTCATGGCACGAAACAAGGAGAAAGTGCCGCTTTATTTAAACAGAAACGGTTTTATTGCCTGAAAAAAGCATGAACATATGGGAATCCAAATGTCCAAAATGTACTAAACAAGTAAGCAAACAATCAAGAAATTTAATTTTAAATGATAAAATTCTGCCTTCTGACCATAACGATTTTCATATTTACAAATGTACAGTATTTATTCACGCTGTATGCAAATTACTGAGCGAAAAAAAAAAAAATAATGAATGAAAGGATGTCTGGCTATCTGATTGGCTGGAGCAAACCCTAACATCTGCACAGTCCACCTGTGTCTAACTGACATCATTGAATATAATTAGGAAGCGTACAAATGAGTGTGAAACATATAAAAATGTGGAAAACTTGACAGGATCTGAAAACTCTCCGTCAGCACTGTATGTGACTAATGTTCATTTGTATATCTTGATTTATTTTTGTGGAACTCCTAGTTGTTGTTGTTGTTGTTGTTTTGGCAAATTATTTGACACAAATGACCTCCACATCCTTTTTCACATTCAGATTGCAATGCCAACAAAAATGGTATAAAAGAACGTAAACATTGAGTAGTAACCAGGTTCTTCCTAAAGCATATCTATCTATCTATCTATCTATCTATCTATCTATCTATCTATCTATCTATCTATCTATCTAACGTGCCACCGTGTGGTCATAAAAAGATACTTCATCTCTGATTGCACCACTTTATATAACGTCTTTCATGTGTGGTAACTGCTTTGTAACGTGTTACTGCACTATACAGTTTATAAATGTTTAAACAACGTAAACCAAGAAAATGTCCAGACGGCGGGTCGTTCATAAGGGCAGGTAGGACATGTACTGTACACTCACCGTCCACTTTATGAAGAACACCTGGACACTTGCTGGTTTAATGGTAATTATGCGATCTGGCGTTGATGTAGCAGGAGATTAATGCATAAAATATTGCAGATAGCGATCAAGCGATTTAGGTAATGTTCACATCACGCGTAAGAATGGGGGGAGGGGGTTATTGGTAATTGGTTATATGGTTATTGGGGGCAGAAACTGAAATTTACTACAATCTACTGAAGTCTACTAAAAGCTACTGAAATAAAAAAATAAAAATAAAAAAACTACTGAAAATTTGCCAGTGAGGGGTATAGTGCTGATTTTAGAAGAAACTTAAAAGAAGAATATATCCCAGTGTTTGCAGTGCACTGAATACAAGGTAATATTTTACACTTCCAATGCTCATGATGAAAATTTACCGAAACTGAACCTCAGCTTTATTTTGCGTTGTGCATGTCCCTTCCAAAAAATTTATACATGTATTAACATTTCCTCATAGGTATCCTCTAGCTGCTGAAACCTCTCTCAGTTGGTATTGTTTTCATTCCTTGTGAAAAAGCAATGTAGCTAAAATATAGAAAATATCTACCTTACGTAGGACATTTCTTTATCATATCAAAAACATTCCTGGTGTTCCTTATTATTCATTCAGTTTTCTGTACTATGTGTTCATACTTGTTTTACCGTCGCTGATCTATTACTGATATCCGAGGGAAAACATTGCCACTGAAGTGTCATTAAATCAGTACATTAAAAAGTTTTAATTCTGGCATAATAATGTTTTGATTTATTTAATTGTTTTTATTTATTTTCACGGTTGTTTGTAATTGGTGTTCATCTCATAAATGTAAGGTATATATTGGTGGATGTCTAGATGAAATAAAGTGTGACCGGTAGAGAGCAGCAAAAACTCTCAGCTGGGAAAGAGACATTCCTCACTGTCCCATTAAAACATACTGCCGTGTGTCTGTGTGTGTGGGTGAGTGTGGGGGGTGGGTGGTCACATGACTCCACGAGTAACATGGAGGAAAACTCTTTCATTAGAAATATATATCAGCCTTAACAGTTGAGTATATTTACAGTACAAAACTTGTCAGTAAAATGTAGAGACAAAAACATAAAACAAAAATAAAAATAATTATTCGTTAATCATAATTTAGGTAAATGTTCAATTAATTCTGAGTCATCTCGCCCAGGACTATTTAGAAGTGACATTCTGAACTGAAATTACTAGACCACTCTTAAGCACACTTATATGTGTTTTTTTGTTTTTTTGTTTGTTTTCAGGTCAGTTTATGCACTGAAAACCCTAATAAGTTAATTGGACTCAATTGATTGAGTAAACTCGTTGCCTCAATTTAATTGAGTAATGGAATCTTCCAAAACTTGCATATTTAAGTTTATTT
>JAQMYG010000023.1:33381742-33395846 GCA_030014215.1 Clariallabes teugelsi | reverse complement strand
AAATGCAACATTTTAAGTAATGTTTAGTCAACATTACTTGATTGTATAAGTAGAAACAACATTAGGGTTTACAGTGTGGTTGACAAAATTAAAAAGTAATAGATGTGCATATGATTTCCATTGAGAGTGCAATTTAGGTGCAATAAATAAACACACACACACACACACACACACACACAGTCCTAAGTGAGCTCATCATGAGGATGTGTGAATCCCAGGCAGGAAATGAGATTGCAGTCAGTGCAGGGGAAAAGCTGTGTAGCTGGACAGGAAGCAGGTTGTTTCTTTACAGGACACAGAGAGAAGGGCAATGAGACAGTTCTACTCAGGTGTTGTAAACGTATACTATGCTACAATTTATGTCACTTTAGCTGTATTCAGAATCCAGTTTCTTAAACCAGTATGACTTCTTAAAGTTAGCTATTGTATTCTCTTGTATAGTGCCTTTAGTGCCTGTGGTGTTTTAGTTTTTAAAAACAAGAAATACTAATGAGAGGTGTTAAAATGTTTAATAGTGCTGAATAAACAAGTGCTTATGACTTTGTATAATACATTTAGATTTAAGATTTTCTACCATGACTAAGATAAGATTATCAAAGACAAGTATGTAATTTACTGATAATTAAATTTTTTGCAACAAATTCAAGTTTTCCGGCTGCTCCTGTCGAGGGGTCACCACAACTGACCTTCAACCCGCACAACAACTTGGCAAAGGTTTTATGCCGGATGCCCTTCCTGACGTAACCCTCCCATTTTATCCGGGCTTATAGAAACTGAATAATCGATCTATATTTTTCTCTATTTTTGGTGGTGGGGTGGGCTTAATGAGAATTGATTTTTGTAGCAGCAATGGTCTTTATGTATTAGTTACGATTACATCACAATTACTGGAACATTCACCCCTCTTTGTGAAGATTTCATTCAAAAAACTCCATTTGTTCACATTAATGCCTCCATGTTTGCTGTCCACATGCAGATAAAGTTGCTGTGTTGGCTGATTTCCATAAACACTTGTGCCAACTGATGTTTCCTCTGTCATACATTTCACCAGAGCAGAGAGTACAGAGTCCATTCAGAACTGTGTGTTTTTATTCTGCCTGGGGTGGGGTGTGTACACTATTTGTATGGTTTTAGTGGTAAAGACACTCCTCCATAGTACATCAAGGACAAAGTCTTTGTAGGATTCTGGCTCACTGCAGTCAAACGCCAGTTTCTCCTCAGTCACAGTTGCAGGGTTTGGGTAACTGCAGGGAGGGAAAAAGCCACCAGAGCCTGAGCGGCTGTGATTCAACCACCACAGGTTATTATTAGAAGCCACACGGGGTCTTGTGCAAAATGTTACAAATTTCAGTTCAGTGGTATTGCGAACAGCAATCTCTACAACATTGCAAGCTGCAATTAGAGTGACTAATTAACATGGGCGTTTGTCAATAATTAACCCATGAGATCATTTGCTTAAAATAAAGCATAGCTGTGATGACTTGGGAAAATCCTTGACATGGTGAAATTAGCATTTATGGTATATGCAGTTCTGAAAACTCCAGTGTGTGCATTTAACAGCCTGAGGGGCATAAAGCCAGGAAGCATATTTAAATGATTTGTGGAGCAGAAGCATCAAATCAATTCTGACAGATGGAATATGTTTACAAATAAAATTAATAATAAAATTAATATATTTCAAGTACTACAGCAAATGCAGAAACCTATTAACATTTTCTTAAAACACACTGGTCAGGTCCTTTTTGAACATCAAATGCTCCTTGCTGATGAACATGAATTAAACTTACTTTTTCATCCTTTTCATTTTTTTATGTTTTGTATTTCCTGCTTGCTTGTATTGATGTTGCGCAAAAGTGAACCATATTTAAGCTGACATCATATAAATCACCTTAATAAAAAATAAGTGTGAATAAAAGCCTAGTATTGTTCTAAACAAATAAATTAATGAATTAATTTATATCAAATTATAGATTTTTTTTCTTTACAAATGTCTCCACTGTTATGATCTGGTCAGGTCTAACCTCAGCAACATTATATGAAAATAAAATTAAGTCAGCTAATGACCTGAATGTACTGCCGTCAGCTGACTTAAATGTACAGTGGCTTAGTGTTTAGCACTGTCGCCTTGCACCTCCAGGGTCTGGGTTCAATTCCCGGCCAGGCTCGAGTCCTGCCTCTGTATGCATGGAGTTTGCATGTTCTCCCCGTGCTTGGTGAGTTTCTGTCAGTTACTCCTGTTCCCTCCCACAGTCCAAAGACATGCAGATTAGGCTTGTTGGAGTTCCCAAATTGCCCATAGTGTGTGAATGAGTGTGCGATTATGTGTGTGTATATGTGTGTGCCCTGTGATGGATTGGCACCCTGTCCCCCCCCATGAGCCAAAGATTAATCGGTGTAGTCAATGAGTGAGAGTGAGTTAGTTCTGAGCGCATGAGGAATAATTTTTTCACATGAAAAGATCATGCAGATTTTGGGAAAGCAATCTCATGATTGTTTCTTCTTCTTCTTCTTCTTTAAAAAAAATCATTGTGAATAACTTAGTAGTCACATGTTTTGATGGAAGAACAATGCATCATCATCACCATACCCAAACTTATTCATGATTCTCATGCATGCCAAGTTTCCCTTATAAATGTGTGACCATTGTGCCTTCTACAGCAAATAATGGATTTCCTGTTCTGAGTAATGTGGTGATGGCAAAACATACTGTTGCTAAGTGCCAATTTTATGCATGTGAGGCAAATTTATTTGAAAAACATATATGTAGTAGGTACATAAATATCTCAAAGTACAAAATCTGTACCCACTTTACAGCTTTTTATAACAAAGAAAAATATGATCAGTAAATGTAACAGATTTTTATACTTTACAAAACTTCATAACAACTCACTTAAAACCTTCTCTCTCTTTCATTTCTTTCTTTCTCTTTCTTTCTCTTCCTGTCTCACTCTCTTCTGTTGCTGAGATGTGTGCTCTGTGCCGTGGAACAGGAAATGAGTGCAGACGGAGGAGGCAGGCTGAAACCGGCGCAAAGTTATAGTTCTCTCTCTCTCTCCCTCTCTCTCTCTCTCCCTCTCTCTCTCTCTCTCACACACACACCCACACACTGTTACCAGTCCTGGAACTTTGAGCCTCAGGTGGACGGATAAAGCTGTCAAGCTGACAGGGACACAACACTGAAGAAGCAAAAGGACGTTTAAAGAGAAGATAAAAAGGAACACGGATACCTGTGTGTTTTTGCTGAAATTGTTGAGCATGTATGGTTAGGATGGTGCTGCAATCCGGTTCCAGCAGGTAAACTTTGAACTACTGACACACACTTCCTTTTTATCATCCTGTATGATTTATTCTTAGACTATCTTTCTGTCTCACTTCGTGTTTTTTGTACTTTTATTGCATTTTCAATAAGTGTTTGAACCACTTTTGATTTAAACCAGACAAGCAGAAAACTTTGAGCAGTTATATAGGCAAACAGTTGTTTTGCGATGACTGTAATCTTACCGCTTTCTCTTAATTTTTAAGACAGAAGCCACAAAATTCTCATCTCATACAGGAAAAACAAAAATGAGTAAACATCATGTCAATCATTTTATATATGTATACAGTATAAGATGCTCTTTTAGAACTAAAGTGCTTTGTGAGGACATGTTGTAAAAAATCTGGATAAATTTGAATAAAATTTATAATACTTGTCCATTAGTTTTTTTTTGTTTTTTTTTTTATGAGAAGATAAAAAAAAACTCTGTTTTTTTTCAAAGTGTTCTCTCTGAACACTTCGACAGCTCATAACAGGTGCAGATGTTTACATTGACAAAATCTATTTGTATTTCTATGTTGGAGTGTTGATTTTAACACTGTTTAATGTTATGTAGCTGCAGTTGTTGTGACCCAAGAATGAAATGTCCAATCTTCTCACCTCACTACTACCAGAGATATATTTGTAACCAGGAGTTAGTCATAGTGTACATTGGTCTTGTTTTGGAAGTGAGTGGAGCATAAGGGTTTGTTTTGAGAACTGTGGTGTTTTGGTGTGCTTTTTTTATGGAGAGTGGTTGTGTGTAGGCAGAAACCGTGCTTGTGAATACGTCGCATTCCAGCGTTCGTGGAGCCTAGGTGGGTGTGGATCGAGGGTGGAACACCGCAGGCCTGCAAAAGCAAGCCACATTCCACTCACTCGTCTCGGTTTTCCTTCAAGTTCTAAATCAACCTGACATATTTGTGTTTAGGGTACTGTTTAGTGCTGCACGCTAGAATATTCTCCAAGTCCTAATCAGATGATAGACGGTGTGTTTTCTTTAAATTCTGCTTTTGATCAACTAAATCTTTCAGTTCAAGCTTAAAAAACCTGAAAGGTATCTATCTATCTATTAAAAACCTATTATGACCCACTCTAAAATAGGAACCAGTTTTGTCCATCACCAGAGCTCATTGTAAAGGTTTCCTACCCATCGTATTGGATCTAAAGCCCAACCATTCCATTGCTCTGTCCAACCTTGGCCTTGGCTAAACTTGGAAACAGTATGAATTATGAAAAACGTGGCTCGCAGCTCCATTTTATCTCCTCCAGAGTGGACATCCTGCAGACACGGCGTGGCGAGGTCACAGAGAGGAAAGGAAGAGATTTCCGTGTTTAAACACGGCTGAATGGAAACGGCCTCCTCCAATTGTTCTCCATGGCTCTTTTCTGCCGGAGGGTGTTCCCTCGCTCTGCTTCACCACCAAGATTTTTTTTTTTTTTAAGGCAGGCAACTTGCTCTAACTTGATGCATCATACCTGAGGACAGCATGACTGTCATTCCTGCCCTGCTGCTCTTCCTCCAGCAGGAAGGATAATTACCTGAAAACTAGACAAGTGATCCAACAGGTTTCTTTGGTCCTTAATTGTGTGTTAAAGAACATGCAAACACACAAACATGAACAAGGCTCTGGCTTGGGGTATTAAGCTGCAGTAAAGTCGCATCAGGTTGTTTGCTCCTCAGCCGGTGTGACACCAGCAGGTCCTGATCGCCACTCCTTCTCCAGATAACACTGTGTTTCGATGGCAGACAGCAGAGACGTCATTGCTCTAGACTCCTCCTCCATTGGGTTAGAGGTGGCTCTTGTTTGCACTTGATTCAGCTCCTTCAACGGCAGAAAATATATCTGTGTTTTGTGAGCTGGTTTTTGCTGAGCTCTGAGCTTTGGGCGGCACATTTTGACTCTCCGTGCTGTAACAGGCATGTTGGGGCAAGCTGTGAGAAAGAGCCGAGACATATTTTGTGAGCATAGTTACACCAAATCTTAAAAGATCAGTGCGTTCAGAGACGATTTTCTACTTGATAAAAAGGTCCAAGGAAAGGGACTTTTTATTAACTCACTTCTTACTTTTTCCTCCCTTTTTGTGAGGGAGTTCTTAAACAGAAATTTTTTACGGTTATAAATTCTAAAAGATTAAATCTTTGAATATTAAAACGATTAAACAGAAGGAGTCCCGGTGTCAGTGGTTTGCAATGGTCAAAGAAAAAGTTGTAACAAGGTTTTCCCTACGTCTTTAGAACAAAGGCATTTTGAGCATATGAGCAAATATTAGCAAAAAACTTTGGATATCCCTATACGTCCTCTACATTTACCTCACCTCTATTATCCTCTGCGATGACACTTCTATAATGTTTTGACTATTATCGTTCCAATCTTTTTCCACTGATGTTAGTCCTGTTCACTTTGTGCTTTGTTTTTCCTTAATCTATAATAGTTGGAACCTCAGAAGCAGGTAGTTCCAGAGATCTACCTCAGGTAAAGTTTGTGTTTTTCTCTGTTTGAGAAGTGCACAAAAGTAATTCTTGAGACTAGAGGAGGATTTGAGAGATATAATGCATTATTATAATTTTTTTCCTGACAGTGTTTCCTGCAAATGTTCAGTTCCAAAATTACAAATCATAGCTTTACAAACAGTTGTGTTACAGATTGCTGGTTAATCTGGCATTGCATCAAACGGACCACTTTCTAGTTTAGTGCCTATAGCAGAGAACTAATTCCAACATGTTTGTTAATGGGTCATGAGATAGAAAATACTTTTCAGTTGAGTGTACCATAACATTTATATCTTCATAGGTGTTTCAAAATGGTGGCTAGTGTAGACATGATCAGAGCGTATGTGAAGAAGCTGAAGTGAGCTCAAAATTTTGTTTTTGTTGTGAGCCTGGTAGATGTTCAAAGGAAATGATTTACATATTTATTTTTATATATTGTTCTAACTTCCACTAGGGGATGCTTAACAGGAAAGTGATGCATTTGCTAGCTTTGGCCATGAATACCTATTTACGACTTTTGGAATTTTCTCAATCTTGATCTGGGCTTTGGCATCTCCTTTGGTACTTGGAAGCAAAGCTAAATTTGAAGAAGTCAAAACTTTTTCCCCCCAGAAGCTCTGCACCTATTTTGAGGTCAGGCACATTGGCAGTCTAGTATAAATATTATCAATAACTCTATGTTCACATTAGCAGGTAAAGTCATTTATGTTGATTTTCTCTTTTTAGGTTGTCTATCGAGGATGTGTAGCAACACTGTCGGTAGTAAGAATGTATAGTTAAAAACTAAATAATCAGCGCACATGCTTATTAGTGTGAAAATTGGTTGTTGAATGTACGTTATGTGCTTGGCACTGGCGATCACTTCTGCTTCCTTCCAAGCTTTATTTTTCTTCATAAAGGTTCTCTATATATTTAATAAGAGGTCACGTATTACAGAATAAATGCAAAACCACAGTCGTAAATTTTTCTTCCACCTTTGTAATGGTAACTAACTGCAGGGAGGAAGTAAAGTTGTAAGCGAGGAACTGAATAAATGTTACACTGCACGGGTGTGGGAAGCGTGGGTAGCGTTTGATTCGTGGCTTTTGCACAGTATATATAATTTGCAGAGAGGTGAGAGAATCTCACCTCAAACTCACCTCAAGTCTCAAATCTCATGTATCACTAGCTGCTGGTGTTTTGTCATGGGTTAGCCAGGGCTAAAGTTTAGCAAGACGTGATCCACTTTTATAAATCTGTTACTAATGCATGTACCATGGTCAGTTTTCTAGAGACTTACAACCTCCAATCTTTTACATAACTTAAGCATTATTATTACCCACACAAGATATTTAATTTGAAAGAAGAAAAAAAATGATTAAGAATCATGATTTGAGAAAGCTGAGGGGCTGATGCAGCTCTGTTAAAGCAGTCAGGAAAATCAAGATTCCATCACTGCCAGGTCTGGTTTGTATGTTAACCCTGACATATGAGATAAAAACTACAAATAAAAGCCCCCTAGAGAACTGAGAGCTTGAGGTAAAAGCTCCATCCTGCAAAGGAGTGCAACAAGCTCTGAGGTTTGGACAAGGGATTCCTGTTGTGTCTGGCTGCAGTGCATTGTGAGTAATGCTTTATTTTACTTCCTAACCCGGGAACAGATTTCTCAACTCGTAGCCACTTTTGGAGGAGCTAATCTCCTGAAAAGTAAGATAGAATTTTTTGTGCCATCTGTGTTGCACAAGCAGGGTAGCTTCCTGGCCTCCTTTGCATGCTACACCTAACGGGTGGAGGAAGTCTGCTTTGTAGCAGACCACAAAAAGCAAAAAAGTCGAGTGACGCAGATGGTGGTCATAGAAAGAAAAACAGAATTTGGGGGAAAAGCTCAACCGGAGGAAACTGTTAAGGAAACGCTGCTGAGAAGCCATTGTGTTCACGTTTGCAAACTCGCTTTTTGCTGCCGCTGCAATGATTGTTCAGTGGCATTCACTCGGAAACACATGGGTAAAAATGTTATGCTTTTTCAGACTCCTCAAAATGGCAAGTGGTTGCTACAAGGCTTCTTTAATTATAACTCATTATTGTTAGCAATTATTTGGATAGCTTTCATCAATAGTTTTCAGACTTTTTTTTTTTTAAAGATACTTCATTGATGAAAGGGCTAACTGTGGAGTCAGTGTTCTTTGACAGTGTCGAGTTTCCTCTAGATATGATCAGCATCCAAATGCAAAATAATGATAAAGAGATAAACTTTAAAGTAAAAAGATTAAACAACCATCTCCCTAACAAATGCATTCATAAGAGAAGATTACATCGGCAATGTAGGCCTCGAGTCAGTATCTAAGCCAGAATCTGTTCAAAGAGGCCCTGAAACCTTGGAAAGATGTAAACATGTTTCCTTACAGATATTTATTTTAATATGGTTAAGCATATCTACGAGACTACACATTCGCAAATAGCATGCAAACTTTTTCAGTTTATCCCTGAAATGCCAATGTGTCACCAGGAAAGCTTTGTGCATATAAGCGCAATCCTCATCCTAATCCTCAGGACCCAATCTCCAGTTTAGGATTACCTCTGTACCCATGAGAACATTTACACACAGCTGCCTTCCATGCATTCCTGCATTCCTTGGGTTAAATATTAGCTGCGGACTCAAGGTGTGTGTCTGGGCATTCACACTGCTTAGTGTTTACTTAAAAGTGTAATTGTGTGAGGTGTGTGTACAGTATGTGGAGGACACAATACAAACTGCTTAAGAAACAAACACTTTTAGGAAAACAATTGATATTAAATAAAGAGTATTTAAATCTGTCAAATGAGGAATATAAAAAAATCAAGTAATATTCAAAAACAAATAATACATTTATACAAAATAAACATATACTGTATGTATTTTACAATAGGAGAGAAAATTAAGCATATTAAATGTATAAAATGTGGTGGCACGGTGGTGTAGTGGTTAGCATTGTCGCCTTGCACCTCCAGGGTCTGAGTTTAATTCCCGGCCAGGCTCGATTCCCGTCTCTGTGTGCATGGAGTTTGCATGTTCTCCCTCCACGACCCTGAATACAGGATAAAGCGGTATAGAAGATGAGTGAGTGTATAAAATGTTATTCTGTAAAATAATGGGCTTAATAGCTGTTATTTTAGAAAACTGAATTTGTCGTAATTTTTTCACAATACAACTTATACATAACATAGTGTGGAGATATGGATAAACCAGTTGTTTGACCCCAGCTATTTACCTGTTCGACGTTTGTGTTAAGGCAGCATGGTGGTGTAGCAGAACTCCAGGGTCAAGTGTTTGATTCCTGCCTCGGGCCTTATGTTCTCCCTTCGCATGGTGGGTTTCCTCTGGGTAATCTGGATTCCTCCCACAGTGCAAAGTCACGCAGATTATGTTAACTGGCGCTCCAATTTAGTGTGTGAATGAGTATGTGGGTGTGAATGTGTGCCCTGTAATAGATTGGCACCCTGTCCAGGGTGTACCCTGTCTCGTGCTCTAAGTTTCCTGGAATAGGCTCCAGGCTTCCCCTGACCCTGTACAGGATAAGCAGTATAGAGAATGAATGAATGAATGAATGAATGAATTAACTTTTGTGCTGATATTTTTCTTTCAGAGATTCTCTATAACCTTATGAGATCCCCCGCATTTTCTCCCAACTCCATTTAATGTGTATGTTTGTTAAATCCTCATATGAGGACTGTTGGGTATTACTTGTTTGCATATATTAAATTGCATATTGCATCTTTTGGTATAACACTCAAGCCACATTATCTGGTGGTTATAAACTGAAACATTAAGGAAATCTAACATGGTAGATGACATTAAACTGTCTGGATACAATCCTGTGTGAGAACAGTGTTAGTATTTGGAAGCGAAGTGGGTGTGGTCCTAATTCAGTCGCAAAATATCAGCAGAACAGCAGAAATGAATCACGTTAATAATGTAATCACTGAAAGGAAGACACTACTGCACATGTTTTGGGTGAAGCACAGTTTGAGGATATTTTTGAGAATTCTTTATTAAACCTCTCTATACATAAAAACGTTACAGAAAATATCGTCTTCTTTTTTTCTTACGATTTTTTGACATTTTATTACATGTATATCTCATCTTTGATGTTACATAAGTACTGTAATGTTTATTGGTCTAAAGCATCAGATGTTGATGGCAAAACAACCTTAGATTCTTCACTTCTATTTAGCTTGTCTAGGCTTTTGCAGGCATTTCATTAGGTAGATAAGCAGGTTCTAAATAAAAGATGGTATAAAGATAGACATTCATTGGTGGCCAAAAGTATTAAGTATTAAGTATTAATATATATGATGTATTATTGTTCTCCTTGTGTACAAAACAACTGATTTCACTAATTGATTCTAGTTTATCTGGCAGAAGAGTTGTGTTAATAAGCTGAAAATCGAGTGAAAATCTGGCTATGTGACAATGATATTGAGGTTCCAGAGCCATGGCCTAGTGACGGAGGCAGTAGCAGTCAAGAAACTGTCTTCTGTACATGATTTTCAGGAAGCAATCAAGCAGACATGGATTAAATCAGTGACACCAGACTAATGCAGACATATTTTTGACTCTTTCCAGAAGATTTTAAAGAATGAAGGACTTCATACTAAATATTAATTTTTGTATAGCAATTCCATTGCTTAAAATAACAAATTATTCTCATTAGCATGATTGTCACTATAAAAAAAAAATTGAGAATGTAATTAAAAACACAGAATTTCACTTTTGTCTCAAGACTTTTGGTCACCAGTGTAGTTTTTATGGCTAGATTTATTGTGTAAGTACACTAAATGCAAATTCTAGCAATATACAATATAGAATCTGCTTTGGTCAGTCAGTGTGGGACTTAAAGTAAAATCTGTAAATATAATTTTCGGCCTGTGAATGGTATAAGCAAAATTAATAAATCAGTGTGTGGTGCCATTACAGGAAAATAATACATTTTGGGGGAGATAACAGTAACTCAGTTAACAGTAGTCAGAGGTTACTTTACTATATCATTGATGGGGACAGTGTTAACCTCCCCAAAGTTGATTATATTCCTATAACTGCACCCCAGGATGCTTATTCTTCTAATTCTCATTTGACCATTCTTTAAGAATTGTCATTTTAATTTTGTTTATTTAAAATAAATACTTCTATCTGTGTAGAGTGACATTCAATATTGTGTAACTTCCACTAAGCACACACGGCTTTACCTCTGATAGTTACAAAGTTCTGACACTGGAGACTCCTTCCACATAAAAATAAACACCTCCTCACAGAATCCTTTACCATACTGATAATTATTTATATATGTTTTAATTTGTCTATATAAACAATAAAGTATCAGAACAAGTGCATTGAAATAAACCTCTGATTTGCAACTGCACTACTGTCAGTGAAAATTATCAAGTGCTTTCTAACCAATCATAATTCAGCAGCGCTGCAGTATAGAATGGTACAATGATAACGAGTGACAAATATCTAAAAGTTATTTCAGGAAAACCCATTTTCAGATTGGGCCCGGTCAGAGAAAAAACACAAACTTCAATCCTTTGAAATTGCATTGATTTAATAAAAAAGAGTGATGTTAAAATGCCAAGGTTTACATTATCCTTTTGATGTAGTGATATCTTCACTCTAATCCTTTTTCCATGCTTATCGGAAATTGCTTGTTGATAGGCCTTGTCTACACAATCTTTATTCGTAAGCTTGGTTATAACCTGTTATTACTTCTACAGTTATAAAAACATGTTTTTTTTCCCTGTCTTAAGTGAGAGAACTTGAGACAGTGTCTCTTGTTTATCCAGACCTTCTCTAATGCTCCTCTTATTTGTTTTTGACCTTCAGGGGAGCCTTGTTCAAGTTTGTGACCCCAGTGTGACCATAATGGGCGAGACCGGTAAAATGGCGAAGCCATGCATGGGCCTTGTGCTGGTTGAGTTCGGGTACGAGTACAGAAACCAGGATGGCTGCATGGTATCCATCAAACCTAATGAGAGGTACACACTCCTGGCAAAGACCAATGACCATTGGTGGCACGTACGCAAAGATGAGTCCACCAAGCCATTCTATATCCCTGCCAAATACGTCAAGGAGCTACCATCCACTCTGCCTTCGCCTCTGGACTTTGTTGAGACCCCTCTACCCAAGCCAGTGCCTCCCATTGTGTCTGAGCTCACAGAGAAGGCCAAGTCCAATGAGGTAACCATCAGGACACGATCTCCAGGGAACCACCGCAAGACAGAGAACCGCATGTCCACATTTGGCGTCCCATTGGATATCCACGATCCTCCATCATACAATTATGGAGGTTTATCAGATCCAGTTATTTCCTTACAACCAGTGTCAGTTTCAGAACCAGTGAAGAACAAGAGAATCAGTATCGCTGCAAACTTGCTATTAAGCTCCCAAGAGTCATTAAAGAAACCTCGTTCACCAAGCCTGAACCCTGCTGACCTGCTGCTTCGCCAGGCCAAACCTGTGGATCCACCGGTACTCAAGAACCTGATAGACTCCAGGCCTCTGGTACAGCCTGAGCCACTTATCGAGCCAGAGGAGGAATCCAGCCCAATGCAGACGCCTTCCCCAGACTCGGAGAACATTTATGAAACAATTGCAGATTTTAACCTGGATGATTTGGTGAAAACGGAACCTGCTTCTCAGCATGATTCTGCTCAGAGTCCACCTCCATCTGCACTGCAGGGAAAGGTAAGAAATAAAACACACATATACACATTGGGTAATTAAAAAAGTGAAAGATTCTTCACCCATCTTTTTTCAAAAATCATACTGTAATACTGCAGATTTTTTTCTGTTTGAGGACCAGGTTTATGTTGGAAAGTTTTTTAATTACTTCCAAAGTTCCTGTGCTACTGAGATTAAAGTTTTCATTCTTTCATTTGTTTGTTTTGGGTAGCAGGTTTCAGTTTTTCACTATTTTTAAAACCTGACTGTCTTGGTGTCTTTGTGCAGACGTTGTGTTTGACGTGTGTTTTGTTTGTGTTGTGATGACATCCTTTATGTAGTTGGACTTATGTACGTTTGGCATACAATAGAGGACTATTGAGGACAATGCAACTATATACTCGTAAAGCGAATTCCACAACACAAGACTACACCTTCTATTCCTGGTTGTCATTCTGTCTGCTTGTCTTTTCTTTTTCTCTTTTCTTTTTTTTCTTTTCTTTTCTTTTCTTTTCTTTCCAGCAGTAACCCTGTTGTATTGTTTTGTCAGATGGGTGTAATTCGTTTATAATGTCACCATTATCCTAATGGTCCAACATCATGTCATGAAAGTTTTAGAATTTTCTGAAACAATCTAACATCAATGATGTCCCGACTTCTGTAATGTTGCCAAATTACCATTGTCACAATGCTAATTAGGCAACATTGTTGTGTTATGTCTGTCTGAATATATTTACTTATATAGGCTACTTCTTCTTTCTTTTCCATTCCTGCATTTCTGTCATTTTTGTCTTTCTTTTCTATTTTTTGTGACTGTTTGTCTTCATTGCCTTCTTATTTTCTGTCTTTCTTTCTTTCTTTCTTTCTTTCTTTCTTGTGACTTTTTTCTGTCTTATATGAATCTTTTCTGTCATTTCCTTTTTCACTGTTATTAAAGAAATACTGTAGTTTTCCTAATGAAAAGATTCTATTTTGTACAAAAACACAACAGTAGTGACCTCATCCATGCAATTCTACATCAACACATAACACACTGAGTCCACTGAGAGGCGCTGTGTGCATGCTTGTCTGACTGACCTCTTAAAGGCCGTTTTGGTGTTTTATCTTTCACTCTTGCTAACATCCCTATTGTTGGTTATCTGTCATGTGCACATGTCTGAGGATCCTCAGGAGCAGTTTACACTGGCCTAAGGTTAAGGCGGGACTGCGTACGGTCCTCCAAGTTCTTAGGCAAACTTTGGAAAAACTACCTTAAATTAAATGTTTTGGTAGCCTCCTATAGCTTACCTTCATCAACACTGCATCCGGCCTTGTGTTCGTCATAACCGCCATGTTGACTCATTCTGATGCGTTTTACACGTCAGCAGACAATAGACATTTAGAAGCATTTAATTGACTCTTTAGATTAGGAGTTATAATTCCAAGTGCTTAGATATTTGGGTGCTTTGTCTCGTACCCACATTAAACTGTGGACATGACTATGAATTTCACCTTCTACTGAAACAAATATACAAAATATAAATCCTACATATTCTCCACACATGGCTTGACTCTTCACTTTACTTTAAAAGCTCACAAAAGTTTAAACAATAGCAGCTCATATGAGCTTGCCTATTAGTCACTCGTAGATCCTGAGGACTGT
>JAQMYG010000023.1:33357574-33381706 GCA_030014215.1 Clariallabes teugelsi | reverse complement strand
ATAATTTTGATGTAAATCCAGAAGTTAGCTTGATAAATCATGCTCACAGCTGACTGAGAACCGGCACTTAAATTTAGCATTTTATCTGCATCTTAACTCACACGACTAATTTTATACCATGATAATGTCAAAAGTAGAATGTCAGGAATGAGGATATGTGGTTTTCTATTAATAATAGGAGAGACTATTACTGTAACGCTACTATTACTCTTATTCAAATTTATATTTATGGATATTTACACTATAATTGAATGTACCAGGGTTTTTACAATACTTTTTTACATTAGGGAGATTTTTTTTAGTTCCTCAATTTTTTATCATTTTGAGTCGTCATTTTCTTGTTGGAATCCTGTTTGTAGAGGTTTCTGGAACACATCGATAAGAACAGGGACACCAATGGCGCCAAATGCTCTAGCGTTAGATTGCCTTGTGCTGTCAACAAATAATTTATCCAAAGTACAGCAGACACGTTTAGCAACAGGAAGAAACCTCACTTATAGGGTGTGTGTTGTTCCTCTATGAGCTATGACGTGTCAAAGTATAGTCATATTTTTAAAAATATCTTCGGGTGCCTATTTTTTTCTGTAGCTTGGATGTGTTTTTTTTAGTGAAAGAATCACAAAACATAATGCAAACCAATTGTTATTTTAAAAGTATCACTGAAAGAAATTGATAATAGTATCTACAGTATATAATCATTAGCATGTGTTTGACATTAATGAGTCAGAACATTTATCTTGCAACCCACCCAAAGAACACTAATCTTTTGAGTTAGCATGTATCTAATTTTAGTACTATAATGATATTTTTGCATTTGTCACATTTTAAAGAAGATAACCTGCCTGAAATGGAGAAGTAAACCGATATGTTCTGGGGATGTTTCTGGCCTCATCCTTACAGTACGAGTTAGCACACAGTGGTGCCTTAAAGTTTTAGTAAGCCCAAGTTTCGAAACACCACAAGTGCTAATGCTATGTCAGTAATGGCAGTTTAAGGGTGAAGGACAAGTCATGACTGGACTAAAAATTCCTGCTGGAGCATTTCTGTACATTAGCATAAGAAGCTAGCATGTTAATGATGGTCAAGATTAGCAGAGGCTGTAGAAGCTTCAATGCATTGAAAGTATTCACCACTTTGTGCTAATCATTAGCATCCTGACCTTTCATTGCGCTGTTAGCTTCAAGAAACTCGAGCTCTGTTTATGTCTCCGGAAGAGAAAAGAGAAAATAAAACTTGACACTAAGAGCTGCACTGAGAGAATGTGCAATAAAGAGAAATGTACTAATAGATTTAGCCTTGAAATGTATTTTTAGAAAATCCTTCATTAAAAAAAAAAATCTGTGATATTTTACAAATTTTTACATGTAGAGGTTTTCTCCTCTATTTTTCCACATTGTTTTTGTTTGTTTTGACAAGATTAAGTGATTTTTATAATGTTAGTGTCCTTTTGTTTTCCCCATTTTCATTTTAGTTATTTTTATTTATTTAAACTTTATATTTGATTTTCTCTTTTGATCTTTGTTTTTTATTTGTTTGTTTGTGTTTCCCAGATTATTGTACACAATTAAATAATTCTCACATGTTCATTTTTTTCACAATTAATGTTTTTATGTAGGAATTATCTTCTTGAGGTAAAGTATTTCACACGAATATTTCAATTTCACATGATCATTTGGTATTTTATATTTCCACACATTTAAACAGTGATTTCTAATTTAAATGTTTAACATGTAGTGGCACATGGTTTATTTGGTTATTTTTTTTATTGGATTTATTTTTATTGGATTGAATTTTTAAGTTTAGAATTTTTTTTTATATAAGTCATGTTTTTTGTTTTCGTACATTTTCATAGATTTTTTCTTTCTTTCTTTTTTTAATCTGGCCTTTACATCTAACAGGATGTTGACATGAGATAAGCCTGTGCTGGTGATCTGAGTGTGAACATCTGCTGATCCTCTTTATGGGTTATTTATAAAAACTTTTTCATTTCTATCTTTGATTAATAGATTTTCAATCACAAGACACAGATACAGTATCTGACACTGTGATGTTCTGTGCACTTGTCATTCTGTGTGTGTGTGTGTGTGTGTGTGTGCCCTTATCAGATTACACAGTGACCATGAGCGTGTCAGACTCCTACTGTAGCTTTTAACACACAAAGCCAATGATGTATGACGTCTCTCTGCTCTGTGATTTAGTAGTGAAGACGACTAAGGATGAGGCACAGAGCTATAGTAAATCAGTTGTGTGTTACATGTGACATATTTTTAAAGAATGTGTAACTTTCTTGATGAGTGACTAAAACTATGATTATCTTTTCCACAATTAGCATTTATAACATTAGGGTTTGTTTTTTACGTGTCACAACACAAGATTTGTTCCAGCACTCATTGCTGTGTGTGTGTGTGTGTGTGTGTGTGTGTGTGTGTGTGTGTGCTCAGTTCTGAAGACTCACTGCTCTGAAGAGTATCAGGTTTTGGTTACTCCTGACAAACACATACCTGAGCCGAGTGTAAGAACAGGAACCATCTTTATATTAGAAAAGACTTGGATTTGATGGATTTTTAGCTATGAGTCCTTATACAGAATTCTGATTGGCCAGAGTGTTTTTAGCAGATTTGTCAGTAGTGCAGCTTCACATACTGTAGCAGGTTGAATGAATGAATGCATTCCTTCTAATACATTATTGTTTCTATAGCAACAGTCTATTAACAAGCTCTTGTATGGGGGATGCATCTTAAACAGAGTGTGATTTTATTGCATGATTGATTTATTAATTTATTCATTCATCTTTTATACTGCTTATCCTGTGTACAGGGTTGCAGAAGACTTAGAGCACTAGGTATGATGTGCTTCACTTTTCTGTAAGGAGAATTCTATTTAAGTTTTATGGAAGGAGTCTCCAGTGTTAGCACTTTGTAATAATCAGAAGTAAAGCTGCAGCTTTATTGGCAGAGGAGTTTACACTTCTTTGTGGTTTCTAGGACCAACTTAAAGAAGGAGACCAAAAAAAAAAAAAACAAGCTGGTGAGGAACAACTGTTAATAGTTGCTAAAACATAAGAAAGAGCAGGAGGTAACTTGTTTCATAGATGTTCATGGCATTGAACGTAGTTGTAAACTGATTTTTAAAAAAGAAGTAAAACATGTTGTCATCTAATCAGTACAAAATAACAGCATGCTTCTTTGCATAAAAAATATACTAGCTTGATAAAAAAAAAATTATCAGATTGAACAATTGTAAATGATCTGGCAACCCTGATTTCTAAACAACCTTTTCATCTCCAAGTGACCGATTTGAACTTTAGTAGCGTAACATCCTGAACCATCGTGTGTGTGTGTGTGTGTGTGTGTGTGGTCACGCTTGTGTGTTTACCGAACACAGGCAGTGTCTGTTACTACAACACTGAAGTACATCTCGGCTTATGTGCCAAATATGTGGGGGCACAACACACTGTTTACACACACACACACACACACACACACACACACACTGCTGCAAGAACACAAGCAGTTAAATGCTGTGGTCACATGACCACACCCCTCTGTCCAGAACACATTCTGTGAGTTGGTGCCTGTACTTGACTGCCATGTTGCCAGGTGTTGCTTTTAAAGTTAAACTGGAGCATTTAACATATAACATTTTAATAAAATGCATACTGAAATTGATTTTTATGGTGATAGATTTTTATGGTGATAGCTTCCTTCTTGATCCTGTGAGTGGTTACAGGTTACAGGATCCCAGTGCAGAAGTAATGTTGTCTTGGGAGCAAACACTAAATTCAAGGTGCCATGTTGTGCTGTTTTTAATTAGTTAGATGTCCCACCACTTAGATCATGCACTCTGGTTTCCCTGAAACTCCTGTTTCAGCCCTGTCTGTAGGTTTAAATGCCATCGAAAGGTCATTTGTGAATGTTCATTTCTAGACGAAATTGAATATATATAAATATGATTATATTTATTGTATAATATTATAAAATTATTATATATAATTAATATATTTTTGAAATCATAAAATGTAGGCAAACCATAAATGACCAAGCAATATAAAGGGTTAAAGGGTGTAGTTTGTCCAATCTGGCAGCCCAGCTGTTAAGGGGAGTGGTCAGGTGGCTGTGGTAAGCTGGCAACCAGGTAACTCAGGCAGGTGTGGATTTTTTTTAGCAGAGGGTGGAAATGAGTGGACTCCAGCGCTCAAGGGATTTCAGACAGGTAGAGTTTTTATTTCTACATTCAGGGGCTTTTAGTCTAGACTCGTACTAGTCTGTATTCTAATGTGCTATGCCATGCGCACTACAGCATACTCAATCTCAGGATACTGTACTGTACTGTGTATACAGTTATTTGTTGTGGTTTGAATAAGGATCGTACGATATTAGGATGAATGATCATGTGCTACAAAGTCATAAGACCTGATCAGACAACTACACTTGCGGAGTCATGTTCTCATTGCTGTGTCGATATTTTGGTAGTTAAATAATTGAAAAAAATTTATAAGGTTGACTCAAAGCAGAGAGAACTATTTAAAGCATCCTTTTATTAACTGTGGTTGCATTCGTCTACTGTATTTTGAATTTTCTATTTTGACTCTATTTTGAATTTTCTAAAATCGGTGCAGATTATTACACAGATGACATACATCTAATATTTGGTCAAAATTTTCTTTAGCACATTTCACCTCTAGCAGACGTTTTTGGTAACCAACAACTAATTTCTGGGAAATTTCTGGTTTGGATTTTGGTTGGCAGACTTTGGCAGAATTTAATTCAATTTACTATTTTTTAAGTGAAGACATCAAAATGCACAACTTTAACTTAGCCTGCTTTATCCATTCCACACCCAGCTTTGATGTGTGTTTAAAAAAAAAAGTCAAAGTACGATGAGCTGCAGTTGGAGCTATGGTTAGAGCTCTACTAGGCCACCTAATTGGACTCCGTCCTCGTCCTATTATACAAGCACTCAATTTAATGACCGCATGACTTACTCCACTACAAAAGGTGGCGATATGCTCAACGCGCGTCTATGCCGATTTCTGTGCCCGATTGAGATGTACATGCAAACAGTAGCTCGACCCCCAACTGCATTATCGGTGTGTGCCACTCTGACTTCAATGACATCATGTAAATGAACTGAGGTTTGTCCATGTTTGTGATGATTTGAGGTTCTGCTGAAGAATTTTGAAGTTATCCTCCTCCTTGATTACTCCTTCCAGTTCCACAAAACATGAGGCTACAACATTGCTTAACAGCATCTGCAGTGCTTATGGGTGCCACTCCTGTGTGGCTAGTATCACTATGATCAACGTGGGAATACGTGTGCCATGCCACATCCCCGCACATCCCCGAGAGAGAACACAAATTTCTGCTCTATCTAGGATGGCTGGGAATTGAACTTGCGATCTCCAGGTGATAGTTGCAAGCATTTTGCTACTAACCACTCTAACTCTCTAACACTCACCACACTAACTGGTTGGGCTTGGACTAAATGCATATTAATATCTCAAATTTTATCCAATAATTTACTCATATAATAACAGTACAGTAGCAACATTTCTCACATGCAGTATGTTTTCTAAATACTGAGTATGATCAAAATAGATTGTAAGTCAGTATTACAGTATAATAGGCTAATGGTAGGCACTCAGTGCTCTCAGGGCAGCATCCAGAGTTTGAATCACACACAGTCCATTTATTTTCAAGCTCCAGTGGCGCAATCGGTTAGCGCGCGGTACTTATAAAGCAGTACAAAGCTGAGCAATGCCGAGGTTGTGAGTTCGAGCCTCACCTGGAGCAGTGTTTATTGGTGTAAAGGTTTCTGTGGTTTATGGTGCTCTGTTCAGATCACAGTCTCTCCTTGAGGTGGGGATGTGAATCCCACTTCTCACGTTGCTTGTTAGTATAGTGGACAGTATCTCAACCTATCAAGCAGAAGCCCAGGGTTCAATTCCCCAATGGGGAGAAGCCAGTCTTTTGGGAGAAGAGTATTTAAAGTCTGAATTGCTGATTGGAAGTTTGATGTTTCAAGCTCAAACAAGTTGCCACCGTTGGGCCCTCGAGCAAGGCTCTTAATCCTGTCTGATCAAGGGGGCCCTTGACCCTGCGCTCTGACAGTATGACCCCAGCCTACTAAAGCTGAGATACTGTATGTGAAGAATAAAGAATTTCACTGTGCTGTAATGTATATGTGACTTATAAATGGTTAACTTATTATACACTTGTCAAGTAGTGTTTTATGATAAATGTGTGAAAACGGCTCAGCAAGTTCAGAATTTTAAACATGATGAATGATTATGGCTTTTGTACCAGATTTGTTGTTGCTTTTTAACCGATCACATGTTCTTATGGAAATGATGTAGCTAAAGGCAAGTCATCAGGTCAGAGACAGGTCAGGGCTGAGAGGGTCAGCGCAAAAAAATAAAAATGAATAAAAATGATAAATTATTGTAAGTAGTTTGCTTCTCCGCATGTAAACAGGTCTAATTGAGTTTCCTGCTCCTACTGTAATTATCAGGAAATGTTGTTTTAATTATTTGAGGCTGTTCTAACAAGTATAAAGTATTAATCAACTTGGTTTTGTACAAGATTTAAGCAAATGAACGGTGTATGGTGATGTTATTGTGTGTGGAGCCTAATGTTCTATGAAGTTCTCACTTCCTGATAATCCGGATTTTCTAGGGAAACTCGGCAACTTTTATAACCAATGCAGGAAAATAAACTCTACTGTCCATGGTGAAACACGGTGCAAGCTTGATTTCTGGAGTTATTAATAGAATTGGTTAAATTGACAACATTGCAGTTTATGAGTTGTTGTGAAACGAGTCCAAAGACCAGCTTTTGCTACTTCCTGCTTCCTGCTCAAGAAATCTGCTGTGTTGCCGTGAACATCACAAGCAGGGTCAAAATACACCGAAGAGGGTTCTTTACACAACTCATTGACAAAATAAAAACATTGACCAGGAAAGAATTTCCTTGCTGATATGATTTTATTATGATTTTAATAATACTAAAAGACCAAAAGTTACATCAGATTAATCAGTGGAAATGTAACCCTCTAAATTGTGAGTAGATCCTTAAGACTAACCTTTAACTGAAACATACAGTAGTAATGATCAGACAGCATGGTGGTGTAGGGGTTAGTACTGTGGACTTGCACCTCCAGGGTCAGGGTTTTCACACAATCCAACGACATGCAGATTAGGCATAGTGATGATCAGCGATTTAAAGAAAATGCATCCAATTAGATTCTGATCGGTCAGAAAGGTTAATCATTTTCTATTATAGCAGCTCTGACAGAATTGCATCTCAGGTTTATATTAATCACTTAAAATGTATTAATTAAAAACTCTGTTTTTATAGCAATAAATTATTCATCAGTTTTAATAATGTATTGTACATGATTATTGATGCAGTAAAGTTTTTCATAAGGAGACGTTTATTTAACATTTGACAAAAGGAGACTTCTAGTATTTTATATTCTAGTAATTCTAGTAATTATAATATTTGTTAATTTTATTAAATATAAACAGATAAAACAGCTGAATAAATCTGAAATCCTGTAAATAACTAATAAATAAAGATAGTGATTATCAGCAAGTTTCTGTGGTATAAGAGTAATAACATTCTCCAGTACATGCTGTTAAAGGAAACTAATCAACTTCAGGGTGACAGCAGTGACTGCACTTGACTGATTATTTTTCCAGAATATTATATCTCTATGTTGTTTTACTCTTTACCGCAGTTTTGTAGTAGTGCATATAATTCGGAAATACTTTACGAAATCTACGTTTATCTTCTGCCCTTTTTAGGAAGTTATATCTGTATTTGTGTATTGTGTATATTATTATGGGTATGTGTGTGTGTGTGTGTGTGTGTGTGTGTGTGTGTGTGTGTGTGTGTGTGTGTGTGTGTGTGTGTTCTCAGCAGGTAAAGCTGGTTAGCATAATGTCAGCTGATTAAGAGTCTCTGAAAGGTCATGTATGAAGAACAGGTTTACTTTCATGTGTGTTGTATGAGTGTTGGTTGGTTAGGTGTGAAGGAAGTATGTGTTTGTCCTCCATTTTCCTCAGTTGTGATGTCAGAACATGTCTGTCATGATCCTAAATATAATCTATTCTGGCTATGGGGATGGGTGTGTCTTCATGATGTACACATTATCATCATCAGAGCTAAAACTTCCTGTGCAATATACATGTCAGATTTGAATACACACAGATAGAGGTTAGCGCTGTGGCCTCGCACCTGCTCAAGGGGTCGATTCCCACCTTGGGTCACTGTGCATGGAGTTTGCATATCCGGCAGTTCAAAGTAGGCTAATCGCTGATCCCAAATTCCCTGTATGGTGTGAATGAGTGTGTCTGTTTGTGTGCCCTGCGATTGGCACCCTGTCCAGGGTATATCCGACCTCATGCCTGAACTCTATTGTGATAGGCTCTTGGTATCCTGAGACCCTGTACAGGATAATTAATGGATGATTTAATGCTTGTGCTTGTTGTTGACCTGAAGGTCATAAGATCCTTAACATATCTGTGGATATGAACTTGAAGTGAAGTTAAAGTCTCAGAACCTCACCCTGACCCTAATCCCGACCTTAAGCATAAAATAACCCTTGACACTAAGCTGAATCCCAACCCTTATCCTAGCCCTAATTCGAACCCTGATCCTGGTTGTTGTTTGTTGACGTTTCATTAAATGCATTAAAAAGCATTTTTTCTATCATTTACAAAAAAGGCTTATAGATCGATAAATAAAATTTTTTTATTTTTATTTATAAAAATGTAACAGTTAGATCCAAAATCACGTGAGCTGCTTAAAGTCAGTTCCCACAAGTCAACTGTTCTTTTTTTGTTGTTGTTGTTGCTTTTTACAAAGAAGATTGTGATACCAATGATATCCCAAACAAAACATGCTAAAAGACATTTCATCATGATGTTGATATTATATCATTATGTCACCCAGCCCTAATACCAAACATATTTTATCACCCTGTGTTTTGAAATTTGCATTATGGCTCTAGAAGAGACGAACGAGTGCTTCCCAGAGTGTCTTTCTACTGAAGACCCAAACGATATAAAACAATATTATCTAAGATGTCATTACAACCTCAGTTACCCAGAATTCTTTCTACTGCTCGTTAAAAAAGAAACATGTGGTTTAATCTTTCCAGGCATGTGCATGTGCAGCCTCTAAAAAATGTAGTGACGTGACAGAGTCAGATGGCAACACAATCCGAGCGATACTCCAGAAATGACTCCACCTCTACTGTATGTGGAAGACGAATCCCATATGAACAGGGCTTAAGCGCGGTGTGTATGCACTGTTTGTTTTGGTGTAGCTGTGTGTCTCAATTTGAGTTAATTCACTAGTGCTGATGCTCAGCTTGGCAGAAAATAAATATGACTCATTTTCTTTGTGTATAACACGCACACACACATACACACACACACACACACACATCAAACGAAACTTCATAAAGAACAATGAAGTCTTTTGTAGACACAGTTACACGGTGTGTGTGTGTGTGTGTGTGTGTGTGTGTGTTTATAACAACACAATAATTACAAAAACTGATCCGATGCGGATGAAGGCGTGGACTTTGTGTCCTGGTTTGGCTTAGTTAGAATCATCCACCTGCCGTTTTACAAGCTGCACAATTTTACATCCTAAGACACCACTGTGTTACACACTGTTGCACTTTTACACACATTTCACACTTTAAAGCTTCAGTTTAACCTGAAGGAAGTGATAATGATAGGTCTGTGGTTAACGCTTTGGCCGCTTAAGCAGAAGGTCATGAGTTCAAATCCCAGTGGCCTATGAATAAAAGTGCCACTGTGAATAAATACAGCAGGCGGATGATATAACCATAGTCAGTAATTTTACAACTACACTGTATTTTACAATAACAGTACCAGATTGGATAAATGCTATAATATTATGTATCATGTTAAGTAACAAAATATGTAAATTTCTCATATTTTCACAATACAGCTTTGCTGATTTGTAAACAGAACCAAACAAAGTGATATACAGTATGCATCAGGTATTATGATTCAACATTTTCTATCCACACTTTTACATAAAAATCTTAATTTATTTCATGAATGTTATCTAACACTTCAAATATTAGGTAATTTTATAATTAAGGGACAAATTATTAAATAATTCAAGAAAAGGGCCTCATCGCTGTACAATATCTACTGCCGCAAACCAGCAGTGTTTAAGAAAGTTTTGTGCAAAATAAAGAAAGAAAATATTTTTTGTCATTACAATTAGCAATTTCAGAACTTTACAGATCTGTTATAAATGTTTCGTATTAAAGTAGGCTCATACAGTTACACTTTTTTTCTATATTATGATACTTCTAATATCATAAAAAATTGACGTAAATTTTATAATCATAAGTTTAAACATTTTACCATTTTAAAATTCCAAAATTTTTAATTTTAAACAGCTGACTGAATTTTGAATTCATTTACATGCTTAATTATATATATATATATTTTTTTTTTAATCTGAAAAGTTTTTTTCATTATATTTCAGTTATTTTCATTATATTTCATATGATATTTAATTTCATTATTATTACTTTTTCATTATTACATTACATTACATTATTACATTATTATTACATATTACATTTTCAAAGTTATTTAATTTTAGATTTTGTGATCACATTTTATGAATTTCTAAGATTTTCTTGTTTTTGGTTTTTACAGTTTTAATGATTCAGTACAAAATTTTTATATCAGATTAGAATCCTTAACACTGAAATTTCTCAGAACCCTGAAACAGATTGTTCAAATTTTTACACTTTTTTATTTTGAGATCAAATAATTAATGATTATAAATAATTAAATAATTAATCTGCAATTATATCACTTTTCCCTAATAAATGATTCTTTAGCTTAACGCTTACAAAAGCAATGAAAAAGTTTTTCAGAGATCCAGAAATAGTTCCTGTGAATATATCATCACGCTGATGTTTTTAAGAAGGAATTCAAATAGGATTATGGAGGTTTAAAAGGAGTCTTTACTCGACCCGAGGGAGATGGAGCTGGATGGTGGCTCTCGTGAAACCGAAGGTGTGTCCATGTTCGGCATGTGTCATGTAAATAGGAGTGAATAATAAATCAGTTGGTGTTGTGGTGGGCCGGTGCGGTTTCAGGCTCTCACTGCTTGCAGGGATGTTTCTGTTCCTGTTCTGGCACCTACTCTGATAACTCTCAGAGATAACGGTGAGCGTAAGTTCATCTCCAAGTTCCAGGTTTCAGGGAACGTGTTTTCTTCCTCGTTTCATGACGAATACTAAACTGTTTGTTTATGTTCGAGTCCTCGTTCCTCGTCCTGCAGAGGAAATTGCTGTTATACAATCAGTGTGCCCTCCACCCACTAATAACCTCCACGTTGTGCCACTGTGCGAGTGTGTGTGTGTGTGTGTGTGTGTGTGTGTGTGTGTGTGTGTGTGTGTGTGTAATCCTCAAGAGAACATCAACAGAGCACCCCATTTCCAACACATGTTTTGTTCACATCTACAGAAATGCAGTTTCGCTGTTCCTCTTGCTGCCGCTGTTTACTGAACCTGTTTCTCGGTAAAAATGAAAAGTGAGAAAGGAGCACAACTTCTGTTTTTCGCTCTCTGCTGCACATGTGGTTGAAACTCTTCCAATTTCTTTTCACTGGTCTTCGACATCTGGGCTGTTTTTCTCATATAAAGAATTCTTGGTGATTTTGGCCGCAATGCCGGTGGATGATATGATCCGTGATGCTTGTCGTAGGTTCGCCCCCGGCCTGGTGACCTTCTTGAGGTTTCCCAAGGTAAGCTGTGGACGAGGAACTGGTGTGTGTGTGTGTGTGTGTACGTGACTTGAGAGACAGTGAGAACATTGCAACATCTGAGAATCACCGTGCGTAGCGTTAATGCTGGATAATATTTGATGTAAATGCTCATTAAGATGCAACACTTGAAAATTATTCATTTAAAAAAATTATGTTAGTTCATTTAGTTAATTGTTTTTTTTTTACATTGCTGACAAAGTGTCATGTCGTCATTATTATCAGTTCATCCCACTTAACTTAAAGTGTGCACAAGTGCTGCAATCCAGATTATTGTGTGTGTAAAATTCATATTTATTCATTCAATTAATATAAGGGGTGTTCAAGTCAAAAAGGGACTTGTGATGAAATTAACAGGTGAACAAATGCGTAAAAGTGATTGACAGTGATTGTGGCAGAAGACTTCAAGCGCAGTACAGTGATAAGACGCATCTGTCTGTGGGAACTCTACACCCAGTTATTCACAAACATGACTTGCACACTAATGGAACTCTGGATGTGGGAGTTATTCTTGATCTCGCTCCAAGCTATTTCCACATGTTTGGGCCATTAAAGGAGTTCTTGGGAGGCCAGCGTTTCAGACAGGCAGTCCGATCATGGCTTCAGCATACTGAGAAAACTTTCTACCTTGATGGTATCCAAGCACTAGTGAAACGCTGTGATAAACGTATTAGTGTTGCAGGGGATTGTATAGAAAAAAATAGATGGAGTTTTTTTTTCTCTCACAACTCAGTGAGAACTCAGTGTTCTCTTATTCTGCATAATCAAATTCCCACTTTGACTTGAACACCTCATTTCGGTACATTTAATGTTTGTCATAAGAGCTACTTTCTGTTCTCTTTTGCATTACAGCAACTATAAACGCTACCAAAATCTTTACTCTCTTGTTATGTGACAGAGAAACTGAAATGACACATAAACTCCTCTGTGCTGAAGGTGTAGGAACAGTGTGACTCAAACAGCTTTATGTCTGGGACTGGAGACTCCTTCCACAGGTGTTAAAAAACATCTTAAAGAAAACCTCCCCATAATAAGTATACCATAATCACACACAGCTTTGCTCTGTTTATGTGGCGCAGCTGCCGGACAAGTCCCTCTGGAGGGGTTGTTAGAACGAGTGCATTAATATCAACTTGTAGCTTTAACAGAAAGTGAATTTAGAATTCAGAATTCAACAGGACTGCGGTGTAATTAATAAAAATATGATAAATGTTAAAAAAAATCTTTATTGTTTAAGTTTATATTGCACACATATAGTATTTAAGTTTACCTTTAAGATTAAGCAGTAAATGTGTTAAATGTGTTTTTACCACAGATACAGATCAGATTTTGGACTTTTTTGCGATTTCCTGCAGCACATGTGAACCAGAGTTTGATTCAGATATGAATGAATTCGAATTATTGCATCGAGCTGTGCTGATGGCATTTCTGTGTCGCTCGCAGACATCTTAGGATTGACTTATGCTCAACGGAAAGTTCATCAGAACCGTCTGTCTCTGTGCTTCCTCTCCCCTGAGGGGAGCGATAATTTGCAAAGGAAAAAAAACATTAGCTGGACATTTCCCCAGTTTACAGGAACTCTCTAGCAGGCTGATTGCAATAGTTTATACAGTATATATTTGTTTTCTGACTTAAAAAAAAAAAAAAAAAAAGAGTTTCATCGCCATTCTGCCTTTCATTCTGCAGCTGTCGCAGTGATGCTGGGGGATTTCTGTTACAGTTCTTTGTAAAAAGTAGTTTTCTGACGCTGTCTGCATGCCAAGTGCTGTTTGGTTCGGCTGTGTCCCAGGAGAAAAACAAAAAAAGCCACATACACATACACTTTTGTAGTGTAACTGACCTAATGCTTTTTATGACACATTTTTCACAAGTTTCACACCTCACTTCGTTGTTAATTGAGTTCCTATTACAGTTTCAGTGTACAAAAATTCACCTTGAGGTGGACTGGTGTCTAATGCAGGGTGTGTTCCCTCCGCACACCCAGTATTCCGACTAGACTCCGGATCTCCTCTGAATTTCACTGAAAGATTTTTTTCCTCTTACACAACAACAAAATGACCACACTTTCTTTTTTTCTTTCTTTGTACGATGGGCGTTCACATCAAATTGGGACTAGTGTTGAAATTTCTGGTGAATGAAGGTGTATAATCGATTGACATTTACAGAAGACTTCAAGCACAGTACGGTGATGAGAATTGTAGCCAGTAAAACAGTGCAGATATTTAAAAAAGGCCATACGTCCGTGAACGCTGGATAACTTGTCGCCAACCTGCAGTTCTGTGGGAACCTGTACGCACAATCATTCACCAACACCACTTGCACATTACAGGAACTCAACTGGAAGTTACTGCCACATCTCCCGTACAGTCCTGACCTCACTCTAAGCCGTTGAAGGAGTTCCTGGGAGGCCAGTGTTTTAGACATGAATCAGACAGGTCTGATCATGGCTCTGGCGTACTGAGATAACTTTCATCCTTGATGGTATCCAAGCACCAGTGATACGCTGGGATAAGTGCATTAGTTTAGCAGAGGATTATATGGAGAAATAAAGAGGGTTTTTACTCTCAGAACTGTATTCTGTTATTTTGCACAATGAAAAGTCCCGCTTTGGCTCGAACACCCCCCATAGTTACTTTTAATGTTTTGGAATGTCAGTCTAAGTTACCAGAACATCCCATGTCACATCCAATACCTAACTAATAAACTCTATTATAAAATGCTTATTAACCAGGCACAGGTCACCCATTAAACCATTATTAAACCAACAAGAACAGGGAGAAATGGTGTTCATGGTATTGGTGTTCATGGTCTGAGTGAAACAGTTTGTGTGTGTGTGTGTGTGTGTGAGGTTGAAATCAGGTATGGATATCTGATCCCTCTCCTCTCTGTCTCTTTTGTTAGTGCTGAATAAAGGGACAGGCTCAGGTCAGGGATTTCGCTGCTCCACTGTGCTTTGTCCTGCCCAGGTTTCCATGGGTTTTTTGTTTGAGTTGATGATGGGAAAACTAGCGCCGGTATAATATTCGCACAGAGAGCAGGAACCATGTTGAGGTCACAATGAAAGCGGATTTGAAGTGTTTGATATTAAAAAAGGGCCTTGGTGGTGGATATTTGACATCTTCTGCCTGTCCACAGCAGCTGATCTCTGCACGCAGAAATGTCTAAAAACAGATTTTTTTTTTTACTTTTTCGTATTCTGGATGCTGGTTGGATGAGTAGTCTGGACAACAAGTTCAGGCATGATCTCAGTGTGCCTAGTGTGTTTTGAGTGAAAAGCGTCTTATGTAACATCTGCCTTACCTGGTAGCGTATTCAGTGTGATCATAATACTGTAGAACACAATGCTTCTGGGGAATTAGGCCACAGGCAATCCTGAAGCCTTTTTCATCTTCACTAGGTGAGGCAAATGTTGACGGATCAGATTCCTAGCCCTTTTCTTTTTTTATTAGCCTTAATTTATGCCCTACCTTAAATCTTTACACTTCCAACATGGAGGAATTTTAAACATTACCACTCATCCATCTTGCCATCATTTTATTTCAGTTTCGAGTGCTTTTGCTAATATCTCTTTCTTTCTTCTCCTTAGCAGGAGCGTGAGAACCCCACTACAGCAGTGTACGCTAATGTATCTGAACTGAAGAAGCTCTCATTGCGCATACCTCCCTCATCCACCTCAACCTGCTCGTCTCCCGGCCTCCCGCTCACCCCCGCTCCGGACTCGCCTGAATGGGAGGGGCGACCTGAACTGGACAACAGCAAAATGTTCTACCCCTCCACGCACCCTCGGACCCCGACCCTGCCCTCAGTTATGGATGCTTCGGCCTTGCCCATCCCAGCAGTGCCTGCTCCGTCTGTGCCTGCTCCGTCTGTGCCTGCTCCATCTTTACTGCCTCCAACTCTCCTGCCGGGATCAGACTGGGAACAACATTTAGACGAGACCACAGGGAGACACTACTACTACAATGACTCGCTGAAACAGTCAACCTGGGCTGCCCCTGAGCCGCTCAGCCCTCAGCTGGAAGGACCGGTAAGAACATTCCGGAGGATAGTGTGTGATATTTGTTTTTTGTCCTTAAGCAATATCACAATTGAGGTTGTGCTGTGGTGATGGATATCACATGGCTCTGATGCAGGCGTAGGCACAGAGGCACAGCCCAAGTATGCTGATATTCAGTACAACAGCACAACCTCAAGTGTGATACTGCTTTTATGCAACAGTTCCACAAACACAGATTATGATTTGTTACTTTATTTAACCAGTTATTTTGCTCCACCAACACATATCTTTCCACAACTAATCTTGTGCGGAGATCACAAGTTCGTTTCCCGGGTTATGCTGTAACCTCTCGCAGCTGGAGGTCTAGAGATTGCTGATTGGCCGAGCTCTCTCAGAGGGGAGGGATGAGAGGTACTCAATGCTCCCACATTAATCTCACGGCTCGACAGCCAATCAGGGCATCTGTGAGCTCATGCAAGTGGAAGAAGCGGATAGCGCTGTCCTCCGAGTGTGTTACGCCACCCCCAACGTTGCGTGAGCAAGCAGGCTGCCGTTATGTGGTTTCCAACCGAGTGGTAGTTCGGCCCTCCCAACTGGGTGGTAGTAGTAGCTTAATATGGGAGCCCCCTAGTGATGGGGAGGAATTGGACACGACTAAAATCAGGGGAAAAATCTAAGAAAAAAAGAAGAAAAAAAAGGTTAGGAGAATAAACCATAAAGGTGGTTAACAGTCCTGAGAAACTTACGAATTTTACTTTATATTTCCACTTATTCCACTTTAGAATAGTGGAATAAACTCCGTTAACTTCCAGATTCTGGGGTTGAATCAAAAACAGCATTAAATGGAAAGCCACAGTAGTGCGTTATGTAGGGTGTACAATCCTTTATTCCACACAACAAGTGGTGCCCTTGCTCAGGAGTTAACGAGGGATTTTTAATTCACCCTTGTGTTAAAAGCTAGTTAGGTTTGTAGCTTGCGTTAGCCATGAACAGAACAACACGGATGGTTCGGTATGTCTTAGAAGCCATAACTAAAGAGACAGCGTGGTAACGTTATCAAATGTGCGTTCTTGCTGAAAGTGCTTCTGTGACTGGTTTTGAAAGTGGGTTTTGGCAGGCAGCTGCTCTCTCCTCAGTACAACCCTCAGTACTGCGGACCATACAGACCTACTTTCACCAATGCTGCAACCGACATTTAATGAAATTAACAACTGTAGAATACCTGCTCATAGTTAAACATTTCAGTGCTGTTACCATTTATTATCATCACTTGTGGAATACCTCACATCTAATCAGCTTACTCCGTCTCCGTCGGAACTAACTGTTGTATAAAATGCAGTAAAGCACTTTGAGAACTTGCCATTATGGTTGTTGTTGTAGACATGGCTGCTGCTGCTTTTTTTCGCCTTTTTTAATTTTTTTATTTTTAGAATGTTTAGCTATAACAAGTGGGAGGAACAGCCAAGCACAAAGGCCACACCTCCTCCATTGGTGATTACTGGCACATAGAGACCATGTCTTCTTCACAGACTTGCACAAAAGCCATCCCTCTATTCCTACTTGTTTGGAACCGATGGGTCTTACATTCATGGGGGACCAAGACACACAAGCCCATCACAAATCAAACAAACAAGGAAACAAAAAATATTTCTACACTACTGTGCAAATGTCTTGACATCCAACCACCACCACTACCATCTTTCATTTCTTCATATTTTGCTTCCAAAGAGCCATATTATAATTACTAAATAATACACGTGTAAACATTAATAAGAGTACAAACTGGACATGTGATCTTATACAACCATAGTCGTTGAATCAGAATCAATGAAACACATTTTCATATCTATAATTTCTTCTCTCTTTCTCCAGCCCCCTCTACCAGAAGAGGATTACCCCAAAACCGAGCGTGACACCGAGGCCAACCCTTTCAAACAACCCATCCTGCCCCGACTCAACTCAGTGGAACCTGGAACCTCCGTACCGCCCGGCTGGAGCTGCTCTACAGAGCCTGGAGGAAAAACTGTCTTCACCAGTGAGCTCACACACCAGCAGGTAAACATTAAAAATTATACATATGCTTTTAAACAAAAATAGTTATCTCCAAAAACAGGCCACGCCCACAAGTGATAGCAGGAGCAGTTGCTGCACTTCTACAAGAGAAGAAACATGACCGACCTGTCACATGGTAGCCTGATTGGCTGTTTATACGAACCAATCTGATGTAATCTTGAATGTTGTTTTTGTCATGTTACCTTACTGGTTCTTACTGTTTTATTTTATTGCTTTAAGCTGCAGATTACAATAAGTGATAATTAAATTAGGATTTAAAGATTAATTAAATCCTGATCTGATAATTGATCCTAATTGAACTAATGGACTGAGGTGATTATGTTCATCACTGTCTGTGTGTAATGTCTTTCGGTTTAGATGGGACATTTCTTAAGTCTTCAGCATTCTAACCTTTTTAAACAGCGCCATCTGTTGCTCTTATTTTTAAAGTTTGAAGACTGAAGTGCTTGTCTTTTTCCACAGTGGATCAAGTCGAAAGATGAGCAAGGGAAGACGTATTACTACTTAAAGGACGGCTCTGTGTCTCAGTGGAATCTTCCAGAGGTCAGTGTGTTCATGTCTGTTTATAAGCAGTGTAGAAGATATGCATAAGCTTTGTATGAACTATGTAGATCTCTGTATTAGCTGTCTGTGAGATGTATATGATCTCTGTATGAGACGTGTATGAGCTGTTTTTGAGTTGTTTAGGATCTCTATATGAGCTGTGTATGAGCTGTTTATGAGATGTGTATGCGATGTTTATGAGATGTGTATGAACTGTGTATGGCCTGTCTATGAGATGTGTATGAGCTGTGTAGAGCTGTGTATGAGATGTGTATGAGCTGTGTATGAGCTGTGTATGAGATGTTTATGAGCTGTGTATGAGATGTGTAGAACTGTGTATGAGATGAGTATGAACTGTATTCTGCATCCACACTGCATACACATCTGTGTATGAGATGTGTATGCAGTGTGAATGCAGTTTGTATGAGCTGTGTATGAGCTGTGTATGAGATGTTTATGAGATGTTTATGAGGTGTGTATGAGATGTGAATGAGCTGTGTATAAGCTGTGTGTGATATGTGTATAGGCTATGCATAAGCAGTGTATGAGCTGTGTACGAGCTGTGTTTGAGTTGTGTATAAGATGAGCTGTGTTTGAGCTGTGTATAAGATGTGTATGAGATGTGTATGAACTGTGTATGAGCTGTGTATGAACTGTCTATAAGCTGTGTATGAGCTGTGTTTGAGCTGTATATGAAATGTGTATGAACTGTGCATGAACAGGCATCAGCTTTGGGGAACGGAGAGGAGCAGGATGGACATGCTGTTTCTAAAAACTGGAGACCCGTCCCACAAGAGGACACGGTGAGCCAGAAACACACTCTAACAGACTTTTGCAGTATATGACACTCTAATGCACTGACATATGATACACTCTAACACACTTTCCCACAATACTGTTCTAAGTGCAACAGTTTGATGTGATAGACGTGTTTAATTACAGAACTGTTACATCGATGATGTAGCACGCGCATTGATGATCCACACAGATTTGTGAATTCTGTTATACGTTATGTAGCCTGAAAGTAAAAGCACAGTCGACTCATGACTATCACTCTGCCGTTGTTTCTTTACAGCAGAAGTTTTTGCCATCTCACCGCAGGATCGCTTCTGATTACAGCATTGATTCATCGAGCACGGCGAATTCAGCAGACGTACATCAGGCATGTACATAAACCTCCTTCTGTTATATTACGCTGTACACTCCTCAAGTTCTCTTAACTTTAATCAATATGCAAACGCTACCGCATTTACAAAGGAATGTTAATGGCATAACTAACAAGTATTTTAATACATTTACATTTTTTTTTTTACAATTGCCAATTAACCCACTGATGATAATCAGCACCTGAGTGTTAAAAACAAGAAAAAAAATTCAACCCAGCTTAAGGAACACCATAATGAACATGTTTATGGTTTATGGATCATATCTGTTTTTAAACCTGGAGCCCAGAGTCCAGGATGTTATCAACATGTCTTTTTTTTTCCCATTTTTGTCTTGTTTTTATCTGCCTCCACCCTCCTTCCCTTGAGAGGAAAATAAGAACATTGTAAACAACATATAGAGTTACAGTTAATGGACTATTAAATCCAATTCTAACATTGAGAGAAAAAGAAAAATAAGACAAGGAAGAGAATGAATAAGAAATACATAGATAAAAAAGGGAAAACCAGAATAAATAAAATGAAAAAAAAAATTCAAAAACAAATTTACAAGTGTAGAAAAGACATGTGCAAGTTCTCTTCATAAAACAAAATAAGAAAAAAAATTAAGAAAAAATATTTCTACAGTACTGTGCAAAAGTCTTGACACCCCCACCACCACCATTATCCATTTCCTCATATTTTGCATCCAAAGAGCTAGATTTTCTTATATGTTTAATGTACTTTTGAGGAACAATTCTAGGCTTCCTGAAGGATTTTTTTGCCTCTGGTTTTTGGCAAGTTTTTGTCTTTCCTTTTCAGTCCAGTCGCTGTACCTGAGCAGTTTCATAGGAATGATTTTGTTTGTTAAGCCTCACAGTGACCTATAAATTATTCAACCTCCCACATCTCCCTGAAGGCATGATCCAGTGAGAAACAGGTGCAGATGACAGATGATCAGGCCTGTGATTAGTATACTGGTGATGCTGAATGCTGAGTGGTTGGAACAGATGAGAGGGGAAATGAGGTTGCTGCTGATGTTTGTTACATAAATTCAGCAATTCAGGCACTTTGCTTCCTGTCACAGAAAAACGTCTGATCCTATTTCTTTAACTTAATGTACAGTATTTAATTTTATTTAATAGGAAGAAATTTGGAGGGGGGTTCAAGACTTTTGCACAGTACGATATTTAAAAAATCTCCCTAATCTTCAGAGGGCAAGACATTTGTTTTGCAAAATTTAAAGTTATGTTTTTAGGGGGGATAGGAGGAAAGTAAAGAATAGAAAACTGAATAGATCAGATAAAAGAATGAAAATGGAAAGAATGAATGTATAGCAAATACCAGATGCACAAATAGATAGATTAAAAAATTCCATATTTAAATAAACTTTAAAAATGTTGATAAAATGATGAGAAATGTGAATAAAAAAACATACATGTGCTTATCAATAAACCAAAAGCAAAGCCAGTGAAGCAGGAAAGAATGAATAAATCTGAATATAAGGAAAGCCAGGTGTGCGCATTTCCAACAACACCAAACAAACAGGTGTTAATTTGCTGTTTTACTTTGTTGACCTTATGTATGTTTCATTAGGATAAAAACACTTTTTTAATGTTAATGAACACAATAAATATATTTGCTACTGAAAGCGATAAAAAGAATCATTTGGGGCCAAATTCCACAAACCGTCCGTGCAAAATTGCGTCCCAAAGTTCAGCTGAGACTCATATAAAGCTTCTGTAGTTCCAATGAGCTAAAATTTACAACGACTGAGACCTACTGTAATGTACTTACACGCACCTCATTTTCATTTACGAAGGTTTTTAAAAATCAGAACTGTCACTTTATGGCAGTGCATTTTCATTATAATTTTAATGATGTTTGAGTGAAGAGGACACCTTCATACTTCGTACAATCACTCTGAGATGTGTTAATTTATTACTACTACACACAGCATTCTCATTAAACATCCTCATTTCATCATACTTTCACTAAAATCTTATGCTGACTTGTGCAAAAACTCTTGTGCTTTCATTGAAGGTGGATAACTTGAAGCTGAAGAGGAATCTGTCCAGTACAGATTCACACCCCCATAACCTCCATCACCACCATGTGCGTTAAAGTCTACGCGGCAGGATTATAATACGATCAGTCCGGTCATGTTGTAATTCTGTGGGCTTGGGAGTCTAGTCGTGCATTCCACTATGCCTTTACCGTAGCCTCACTGACTTCCTGGTTACAGCCAACATGTTTTGGGTCCTTTCACCTCTCACATGAGCTTGCTAATGAGTGTTTTCACCCTATGGTCAGGAGATTATGAGCTTGATTCTTGATGATGTCACATCCTTCTGTGATATGGAGTAAATGAAGCAAAGTTGGCTGTGGATCTAAAGTGGATCCAGTTTGTCTTGCAGCATGTTTGACAACAGGTGACACATGACGCTCTCCATACATTTGCCAGAGTCAATGTCAGAGTCACTGGCCTATAGTCGTTCAGGTCCTTAGCAGGTACCTTCCTCGGGGCATATATTTTCTCATTCCTGTCAATCACAGGGGCGTTAACCAATCCAAGACATCTGTGAGCTCATGTGTGTTGGAAGAGAGATTTTTCTGAATGTGTTATGAATGATCATAACCGTCATGTGACATAATAGAGTGGAACCTGGAACGACCAACTTGAAAAGAATTTTGGGGAAATTCTGTTGAATTCTGGATTCCGATTGGACACAAAGTTGGTAATTGATTCTATGTAACAGCAACCTCTGTAACAGCTGTGTGTAGATTTTTGTTAATCGTAATCAGATTTTTCTAATCCATTATCATTTCAGAAGTTTTATATTTGATATTTTTTGGATTTCCAAAAAAGCCACAAAACCTCTATGAAATCCACATGCAATAACTGCTTTAATGAGTTTTGTAGTCCGCAGCTGCATTTTCATTTTAAAATTTCTAGTATGTTGTAGAAAGGCACTGACTGTTTGGGAGGACTTATTTCACAGACATATAGAAATAACATCTAATAGATGCCATGTTGAGGTATTCAAACATATCACAACTGTGGTATAAATGATCGAACCATTATACGTAGGAAAATGCTGTACGACTAAGAAACTTTGCTTCATTACACCACCATGTCGTTCATTATTTTCACATAAGAGTTCAATGTGGAGTTTTATTGCTTAAATGCTTTATTGTATAATTGTGGTAGTTATTACATTATGAATTAGTTTTAAAGAAAACAAGTGCACACGCTGCTGCTGTGTGGCCACTTGTGTTATTTAGGATCATCAGTGGAAGTCAGTGAAGTTGTGATAAAAACAGTGATGGACTGCAAGTTGGATATTTGTGGTGTCTCAGGGGTTCATGGGAAACTGAGTTCTAACACTCAACAGTATTAACAGTACTAACAGCTCTGACTGATAAGCACTGATGACATCACATGTAATAATATTCACTAACCCTTCAGTTTTAAAATGAAAACCAGAGTTTTCCAGCTGTGAGGTGTGTGTGTGTGTGGGCATTGTGTGCACGTGTGTGTATGTTCTGTATATTAGGTGTCTATTCTTCTGTGTGTCATCATTATGCAACTTTAACACTTAAGTTCAAAAAGGGTGGAGGGTTGCAGTGGTGTTTGCATGCTCTGTCTGGTATTATGCATCGTTCCAGAACGTTCTCTCTTGCTTTCCGTTGTAGGGTTTATCGCTGGAGAAGGCTGGAATCCTGAACAAGACCAAAATAGCCGATAATGGGAAGAAGCTGAGGTACAGAATCTGTGATTATTGTTTAAATGGTTTCATAGTGAATTTATGTCTAATATACATAAAGTGAAGTCTGAGAGGGGAAAAGGTTTTGGCTATCACGTGCAACAAGTAGTTTTAGAGTATTTTAGTATTTCATACGGTCTTTGCTTTAAAGGCATTTAAGACAGCACAAGTTTGTGTCAAGCCTGAGGTGAGATCAAATCAATCTGATCTGCTCAATGGAAGAGATCAGACTTTACAACATACTGAGCATTTGTTCAAAAGAATTAACATGAAAAGTGTTACAAATTTGTTTGACTTAATTCACTAAAACATTGACCTACAGTTGATATAGTGTGAAAACTTGAATATTACATATTAAGCTAAGATATTAAACATTTCTTTGTTTTTGCAAATTTAAACAAAAATTCATGTTATTTTGAGCGGAAATCAAAACAAATTTCCAGATATTGAATGCAAAATTAAATTCATAGTTCCTTAGACCCCACTGTTTATACATTACCTGAACTTTTGTCATGTTTAATCGCACATTGTATCGTGTCCTGGACTCTGATTGTCAGAAGTTGTTGATTCATTTTCTATAACAGTATCTCTGACAGTAGTGAAGGTTTATATTAATGTACGCATTTTAATGCCATTTTTTTCATAGTAATGGTTCGTTTACAGGAATGTGTACAGGGGGCGCTATAGGTAAAATGGTTATTACCTCGGCTTGCTCACCAGGGACAAACTGACCATTTTGATTCATACGCATTCACATTCCATACAAACTTATATAATTC
>JAQMYG010000023.1:33341301-33355638 GCA_030014215.1 Clariallabes teugelsi | reverse complement strand
ATATTGCACATGTATTTATTGACCGTTAGAATGAAGTTTAACTGTTCATGAGGTAGATCGCCTGGGGGAAAAAACTGTTCTTATGCCTGACTGTCCTGGTGTTCGGTGCTCTGTAGCGTCGACCCGACGGCGAAAGACAAGATATTCTAAATATTGTAGTATTCCACGAGTAAGATGCAACACTTATCACATTTGTGAAGAGAGATGCAAGCTGGTGTGATTTTTGTCACTATTAACATCTTGACACGCATCATTATTTATGTGTTCTGTTATATTCCTCCAGCTCTGTTAACTCCTCAGGGGGTGAAAACTTTTGCACTTGGCTGTATGCTGTTTTCTGAATGTACATTGAACATGTTGTAATATGGGTATTAATTGTCTCTGTGTGTGTGTGTGTGTGTGTGTGTGTGTGTGTGTGTGTGTGTGTGTGTGTGTGATTACAGGATCATGAACATGGGTCAGAGGAAGAGGATGATGAGGTCATGGAGAAACCGAGCCAACCTGTAGAGAGAGAACGGAAGAACATTAGTGAGTGACACACACACATGCTTACACTCACAAACACACATACATGGACACATTGTTTTATTGTCTCTCTCTCACATAAAATATTAGTTGTTAAAACCGTTGCGCATAAACAGAAGTGTGAATGCATGGATTAATGAAATAGATTCATAAATTTTAAGTTTAAACCACTTCAGAAGGTCTGAGATGTCTGATGGTTACAATTACTGTAAATGAAGGTGTGATGTAAGAGCAAGTCCTCAGTTAAAAGCTGTACTATTCTTATGCTTTCCCTCACAGCGACGAGACAAAGCTCCTCGGGGGCTGCGGATAATGAGCAGAGCCGCGTTCGCACCAAACTGAAAAAGTTCCTCACGAGGAGGCCCACGCTGCAGTCGGTCAAGGAGAAAGGCTACATCAAAGGTGAGCGTCTGAGTTCAGATCCTCCTTCAGAGACGTCGAGAAGAGTCTTTATGATTACAGCAGCAGATGCATCCTGGTCATTCTTTTTTCTTTCTTACGTTTCCTTTTAGACAATGTCTTCGGCTGTCACCTGGACACCTTGTGTCACCGCGAGAACACCACCGTCCCCAGATTTGTGGAGAAATGCATAAAGTCTGTAGAGAGGAGAGGTAAGAGAGAGAGGGAGAGGGCTGAGCCAATCAGGCTGCAGTTTTTTTACACTATTATCTTTAACTCCAACATTTCCACTTAGTTTCTGTGATATATATACATATATATATATATATATATTTATTATTGTATAGGGGGAAAATGTTTTTTATATTATATTATTAATATAATTTACAGTATAATCTGATTGGTCAGAAGGTGTTGATTAATACAGCAGCTCTGACAGCTGTGTAGGTGCAAATCACACTTTCATATTAATGCATGCATTAGTGTTTCTATAGCAACAGCTCATTCACAGGGGCTTAAATTATGTCTTTTTATTTTATGCATATGGAAGGAGTCTCCGGTGTCAGTGCTTTGTAACAGTCAGAGGTAAAGCTGTAGCATTAAGGCTTTAAGTTTTCTGACATACAGAGGATTTTTTTTGTTTGTTTTTCATATTAAATTCAAAAGAGAGAAAAGGGAGAGGTTTATTTGAAATGTTTGGAAAGCTAACCACATTGCTTTATTATTATAATTATTATAAAGCTATCATCGTTGGAGTACAATGGGAGTAGAATGCACATTGTCTTTGAGTCGTGTCTCCTCTAATGTTTCATATTCTGATCAGGACTAAACATCGATGGCATCTACAGAGTGAGCGGGAACCTGGCGGTCATCCAGAAGCTCCGGCACAAAGCTGATCACGGTACATGAGCGCCACGATATGTGTGTCTTAAATATTCACATCCTGATATTTTTACCTAAGTCTTGAACCTCTTTGCTCTGGCTGTGTTTCAGAGGAGGACCTGGATCTGGATGATGGTCAGTGGGAGGAGATTCACGTTATCACTGGAGCGCTGAAGCTCTTCTTCAGGGAGCTGCCCGAACCGCTTTTCCCTTACAGCTTCTTCGACAAGTTCATCGCTGCCATTCGTGAGTGAAGTACACCTCCTATAATGAAAAGATCAAGGATTAAAGATTGATAGATTAACGTAATTAACTGCTAGTATGATCATCTTCATAACAGTTAATCAATAAGCCACATATTAGTGCTATTCTAAATTACTTACGTACATGCTTACAGAGTCAACTGAGAAAACCAAATTATTTAAAGTACTAATTAGACATCCAAAAGCTGTGGTTAATGTCACTTTACATATATGTTCATATAGCATTTATAGATGTTTCTATTCATCGTCTTTGCAGAAGTCAGCGATGCGAGTCAGAGGGTGTCGTACATGCGAGACCTGGTGCGAACTTTGCCTTTACCCAACCACAACACCATGGAAGTGCTTTTCAAACACCTACGCAAGTAAGCTCATTCTCTTTTTACTGTCTCATAACAGTTGAATGGTTTCAGCTGAGCTAAAAGCAGTCTGAGCCGGGCCACAGTTTTCACTCTGAGGCGGATGAGCTGGTCTGGGTGTGTGCAGAGTCTTACAAAAAGAAGAATAGAAAAAATGTAGACTGGCTAGGAGGTTTTTATTTGGATCTAAAAAGCTATTATCGTTATTATGTTTGTAAAAAAAAAACTGATACAGATACTGTTGCAGTGTTCCCCCTATTGGCCTATAAGGGCACTGCAGTTGGCAGCAGGGTGGCTTAGTGTTTAACACTGTCACCCTGCACCTCCAGGGTCTGGGTTCGATTCCCACCTCGGGGTCTGTGTGTGTGGAGTTTGCATGTTCTCCCCATACTTGTAGGGTTTCCTCCCACAATCCAAAGACAAGCAGATTAGGATATTTGGCGTTCTCACATTCCCCATAGTGTGAGTGTGTGCATGTGTGTGTGTGTCCTACAATGCATTGGCACCCCGTCCAGGGAAAGTCTCATAGGATAGGCTCCAATCCCCCGCGACCCTGTATAAAGCAGCATAGACAGTAAGTAAGTGAGTGTGTGTTCGTTGTTTACTGGTAGTCCCTGTGTTTAGTCACTTTGAATGCAAATCCAGTTCACGAATCATGAAATGACAAATGCTTTGGAACATAGACAAATAAGAACACAAATCAGATGAGGTGACACTAAAAGAGACACTACAACATTGGCTACAAATATAAAACCACTTTACATTCACATACCCCATAATATCACACAATGTTTAATATTCTAGAAAAGAACAAACATCTGCATGACCACATGTTCATCATCGAATGTTACACAATCTGTTAGAGAAGATCTATAAATTCATATGATCACACTGCTGAACCTCTCGTCCTTGTCCCACAGGGTTGTCGAACACAGCGACGGAAACCGGATGTCTTTCCAGAGCATGGCCATAGTCTTCGGTCCCACTCTGCTCCGGCCCGAGGAAGAATCAGGAAACATGGCCGTCCACATGGTCTTCCAGAACCAGATCGTGGAGCTCATCCTTAACAAGTTCATCGAAATTTTCTCTCCAAGATGAGAGGTTCAGCCTGAGTGTGGTACCTGAAGCTGCGCTTGAGCAGTGCTGGACTAAGCTTTCAGTGGATTCTGTGGATCTAAAGTGCCTTGTGGTAAAGGACAGTGAACGTGCACACTCAGGCTGATTAACAGAATGAACAAACGAGGACAGATTGAACAGCAATCACATGGCTGGAGTAGCCTCTGGATTAGCATGGGTTATAAAAACATGGACTTCAGGATGTTATTCATGGAATCGGATGTCTTGGATGGGGACGCTAAAATGAACTTTAATCTCGCTGAAAGAAAAAAAAAATCAATGACTGTTGAAGACCGATCATCTCAACACGTTTAACCTCCGGTCAGGATCCCCACCTCAGTAAGCGCTTGTATAGAAATTGCCAATGGTGTATTTTATTTTGGGGCCAGTATCTACTGTATGCTAGGCTTATGCGATCACAAAAACTGGATTTTTTTAGGTGATTCTTTATAACAATGCACAGTCAAATGTCTTCTTTTAATTGACAGTTTTATTCTTAATCTAGACTTCATTTTCGCTGCCATGTGAAATCACAAATGTATTGAAGATATTTGGAAAAAAATGCATATTTAATTATGGTCTTTTTGTATCACTATAGACATTATCACATTATATTCAGTAAGTGACAAATTGACACTTCTTCCTATAGGCATGTTTACTGTATTTGTGTCAAAACTGATGCTGGCTATAATATAAAGAGACTTTACAGTAATACAATGACATTTACAATAGGTTACACTGCCATACACTGCCTGATCAAAAAAGTCACACACTCTTATTTATTTTTTTTGCCTTTACTGTTATATATAATGCATATTCATTTATTCAATGTCTGGGGAGAATTTCAGGACACTTCTCTAACACATCCCAGTTAAGGTCAGGACTTTGTGGTGTCCAATTCATGTGTGAAAATGATTCCTCATGCTCTAAGATTCACTCTTTTACAGTTTGAGTCACGTGCCATCAGGGAAGCTTCATAAACTCCATAGATGTGATGATCTGTAAAGACATTCAGTACATTCAGGTCATCAGGGTCTTGCACTTCTCTTCTTACCCTGATGCGTCCATCGCTCGCTCTGTAATACGCTCAATCTGGACTCAATAGAAGGACAAAGTCCAATCTTTATGCTCCCTAGGAACCTGAAGCCTTTTGTTCTGATGAGTTTCACTAGCAAGTGGTTCTCATCACACTGTGTGTGTATTAAGATGCTCTTATTTTTACTATTAAGAATAGCTCTGGTTTCTACTCTCTATTTCTGGGCTGCATTGTTGTTGTTTTTTTCTTCTTTTTTTTTTCTTTTGACCAGGCAGTGTATCTGTGTAAAGTTAGATAATCCGAACATACACTCATAGATTTTATTTAACATAATTGTTATTAAAGTATTTGGCATTTATTTTGACAGAATGAGAACGAATGCACATGTGGCATCATTTAATCCCGTTTTATGGGAGAAATAAAATGTATAAAGGTGAACAGGTCTATATATAATATATAATATAACCAGTGTACAGTATAATTAGGTTTTCGCCAGAATTTGTCTTCTAATGCAAAATGAGTGTAAGTTTGCCCTCTTGCCTTAAGAATAAACATAAGATAAACATTTACCCCCTGGAGCTTGACTTCAAATCTGATATTCTGCCTTTCCTAATCATTTGACCTGTGATTATGCATATTACAATATAATTATGTTTAAAGAGCATATATATATACACAGTATATATTATCTTCAGATCTGTACATAGATTATTGTTTATATGGAAAAAGGTGATATTAATATCAAAGTTACAGTAATACATTTCACATTTAATATTCAGAGGTTTTGGCAAATAAAACTTCTTTTGAAGCAATAATTCAAAGTGTTTACTACAGTGTTTACACTGGGGCTTGTCTTTAATCTGAATAAATCAGGACATACTGAAAAGTGACATTTGTGAACAATGTGAAGAATCTGAACAACACGTCATCACACCGAAGCTGAATATTTTCCTGTAACATCATCTATTATATGTATATCTCTGTCTTAATTAGAGTTCTTTAAATTAATTAAAGTTAGACATGTCATTATGGTTTTTTTTAAAATTCATTTTCAGTTATATTTTATGTTCTGAAGTGTTTGTGAAAGAAGCTCATTTCTTGGCTTTTCCTTCATCATTCTCTCTCTCTCTCTCTCTCTCTCTCTCTATTTCAAAGTTAACAAGACAAAAATTACATTCATGTTAACTGAGAAAAAATCAAAGCGTAACCTTCTCTGTCCTGAAGACGTTACAGCTTTACCTCTGACTGTTACAAAGCGCTGACACTGGAGACTCCTTCCATAAAACTTAAATAAAACTTTTTACAAAACATGTGTTTTTTCTTAATCAGTTTATGTGCAGCTTATTTACTGCGATATCGATACACTAACATATTAGAATGTAAACCTGAATATGATGCTGTGATTTGTAGCTGCCGTTATAGCGAATTAAGCGACAACACAATCGTACTCCGTGTACATACAGTAGAGTTTGATTTGGTTTATACTCAGGAATATGTGATAGGAAACTTTAGGTCTTTGCATGTAGATTATAATCCTTTTTAATCCCACACAGTACCTACATCACTAATAAACTTCTTAATCCTGGACAGTTTGTCACTTCTGCAATAAAGGCTGATTCTTATACATAAGACTGAAAGGCTTCCAACTGCTGTATGAGCAGTTCACCTGTCTGACCTGCAGGTGTCAGTGCATCAACACACTGCTGCTCCATTACTGATTTCTAAATTACACTGTTTACAGCATGTGTGCTGTAAATACATATGTTTATAGGACAACAAGGCAACACACACGCACATATTGTCGTATGTCTGTATACTGCTTGTCCTGTATCACGGGGGACCTGAATCCTATCAGGAACTTGGGGCACAAGGTAGGACACCCTGGATGGGATGCCAGTCTATCATGGGGCACAAGCACACACACACACACACACACACATTCACTCACTTTTGGAATGTATACACTACGTTACCAAAAGTATTCCCTCACCCATCCAAATAATTGGATTCAGGTGTTCCAATCACTCCCATGGTTACAGGTGTATAAAATTAAGCACCTAGGCATGCAGACTGCTTCTACAAACATTTGTGAAAGAATGGGTCGCTCTCAGGAGCTCTGTGAATTCCAGTGTGATACCAGTGGATGCCTCCTGGATGCACGTGCAATAAGTCCAGTTGTGAAATTTCCTCGCTACTAAATATTTCTCAGTAAACTGGTATTACAGCAAAGTGGAAATGATTAGGAATTTCCTCTCATAGCCTTCACATCAGCTCAAGAACAGTGCGTAAAGATCTTCATGGAATGGGTTTCCAAGGCCGAGCAGCTGCATCCAAGCCTTACATCACCAAGTGCAATGCAAAGCAGAGGTGTAAAGCACGCCATCACTGGACTCTATAGCAGTGAAGATGTATTCCCTGGAGTGACAAATCACTCTTCTCTGTCTAGCAATCTGATGGACGAGTCTGAGTTTGGTGGTTTCCAGGGGAAAACGGTACTTGTAGAGAACGGACACTGCATTGTGCCGAGTGTGGCGAGAGGATTGTGGTGTTGGGTTGTTTTTCAGGAGTTGGCCAGTTATAGTTCCAGTGAAAGGAACTCTTAATGCTTCAGCACACCAAGACGTTATGGACAATTTCATGCTCCAAACTTTGTGGGAACAGTTTGGGGACGGCCCCTTCCTGTTCCAACATGACTGCGCACCAGTGCACAAAGCTCTATGAAGGTCCATAAAAACATGGATGAGCGAGGTTGGTGTGGAAGAACTTGATTGGTTCTGAGGCCTGACCTCAACACTTAAAACACTTTTCAGATGAATAAAAGTTGAGAATGCGTACCATATGAAAATATATAACTTTTTCCATGTGCATATACAGTACATGTTACTTTTAGATTTTGATTAATTTATTGATCGCTTGATTGACTGATTAATTGAGTGACTTAATGATTAACTAAAGTAGTTTGTTTTAGTTAGTGACCTTTACACTGTAATCTTTAACTCATTTTATTTATATTCTTATATGTATTTATTTATTTATTTATTTATGTATTTATTGCTAGATTTAATTGCCACACTAAAATAAAAACTTTAATTCTTTACATTAGAACTTTTTTTCTTCGTTTATTTTTCATTAAAAATGTTCCGTTCCAATGTGTCTCGGCCTTGACCTCATGACCTCATGACCTTTTAGCCTTCTGCACTTTCCCGAGGAGTTCTTGAAATAATTTACACTGCTATATACTGTACCTCAGGCTCCTTATCTCTGGCCTGGACTATGTTTAGACGAGAATAAAAATATATCAGGCTTTAATCTGAGCACTGGGTTTTATTTTTAAATTCCTCTCTTTCTCAGTCTCAGGGTTTATTTTCCACTGACCCAGGAGACGTCAGTGCTGTCTACTCTGTCTGTCCAGATGTAGTGTCTGTGAATGTGATCACACTGCATAAACACACATTTACAGAAACATCCTAAAAAAATAATGCTCATAATTTCCCCATTTTATTAGGAACACCTTTATATCTGCTGGTGCACTCATGTTTCATCTGCAGCAGAACACATCATATCAAACAGATACAAATCAAGAGCTTCAGCTAACAGTGACATCAAACATCAGAATTGAGGAACAATCTCAGTGATCTCTGCTGATCTTCTAGGATTTTCACACACAACAGTCTCCATAGATAGACTGGTGCTTCTGTGGTTGTTGTTGAGAGGTCAGAGGAGAACAAAGAGGAGAACTGCCTGACTGGTTAGTGACAACACAAAGTATTTTAAATAATCACTCTTTACATCTGTGGTGAGCAGAAAAGCATCTCAATATGATTATTTACAGGCTAATTGAGGTGGATGAGCTACACCATGACATAAACGTCCAACTTGTCAACAATTATGCAGGAGTCTGAGGCTGCAGTGGGTATGGATCATCTACACTGATTAGATGAGGGTTGGAGACAGACCAGGTGATGTTCTTGATTGGTTTTCTTTCTTTTTTTTCTTTTCTTTTTTTTTATTATTATGGAACTTATTCATTTTGGTGATTTAAAAATAAATCTTAAAAAAAAAGATTGAACAACAATATACATATTTTTGCTGTTTCTTGTATATTTTATTATGCAATCTATAATTTTTTAAAGAAATACATGTTAAATATATATTCTGAATTATATTTATAATTTACAAAATATATATAATCAATTTATTACTTAGAAAAAAACGACTATTTTTCTATGTATATTACTTTATTGGGTTTTATTTATTTATTTATTTAGGTAGTTAGTTAATGGATAAATAGAGATAAATATTTACCTTTTTTTTTATTATTGTTATTATAATTATTATTGACTTTACTGACTTCTGATTTTTTTTAATGGATATTTCTGGTTTTCATATTTCCCCATCTGCCTCATAACAAACTTCTTCTTTCTAAATGAGGTTCTCTGAAGCTCAGTGGCCTAGGGCTGTCTGTAATTATTATGCAGGGTGGAATGTTTCAAAATGATCCTGTTCCAGCAGATGTTAAGGCGGTGCAACCTGAAGATAACCATCATGAGAAACATTTTGCTTTATGCTCATGTGGCTATACATAAATGAAATGTGGATCAACCTGAAGAACAAGTTCAGGTTGCCAGGGAAAAAACACTCTGAATCACAAGCAGAATCACAATCACATGACAACCAGTCTCACGGACGCACTAGAGTGTTTATTGGCACATTCTGCAGAGGTGCAAAGAAAGATTAAATAATAAAGTTATTACATGAATAGTTCATTCAGAAAGAATTACATTATAATTATGCATTTTTAAAAAATATTAATTGCTTTTAATTACTATTAAAAGTTAATCAAGCCTGGATAAAATGGGAGGGTTGTGTCAGGAAGGGCATCCGGCTTAAAACCTGTGCCAAGCTTGTATGTCCACTGTGGCGACTACTTGCCAGGAGCAGCTGAAAGACCAACAATACGGTTATTTGCTCCATATTACTCCACATAATTCTTATTGGAGTTGAACTTGTGGTCATAATAGGAACTGCAACAAGCACTCATCAAGGCCCATCTAGGCAGTAATCACGCTGCTCCATGTATACTATACATAATAAATACTCTGTGGGCACCAGGATCTGGTTTTATAGCTAACTTAAATTGAATGTAAGACAGGCAAAATGTAAAACAGTGCAGAAAGCATGTCTATTAAAAAAAAAGAAGAAGAACGTTTCTTTTGGGTGATACAGTAAATTTCAGAAATACAAAAAATATATACCAAAAAATACAGAAATGCTGGTGACAAAGTGGAAGTGCCAAAACATGCATTTCCTCAAATGTCCACTAGCTCTAAAAATGAGTCAATCCCTATGAAGCCCCATGTTAAAAATGTCTATATAATCATGTTTACAACCTGGTGCAAAAAATAGCTAGATTTCCCATTCATGACAACTGTAAGAAACCCATACTGTATGTAGGTCCCCTTCAAATAAAGTCTTACGAAAAATTCTTGGGTTAAAATTATAGAGAAGTAAATTTTGCTTTCTTAAATTTGTTGTGAATAAAATGAAGCAGTACATGACGCGAATGTCAACGTGGATTAGCACGTGGAGAGGCCCATGGTCATCGGATCAATGTGTTCACACGCTGATAAGAGCACTGTGCACATAAACACACACATACAGTATGCTCTCACACGCTTTTGCAGAAGTGTCCTGAACACGACACACACACTCTATATACACTCTTATGACCTCCTTTACTCTTTGCACAGATGTTCAGTGGGAAGAGCACTTAAGTTGCATGATGCAAATTCACATCAAGTACACCAATAATAAAATATATATTTTTAACTTTTTATTGTTCTAAAAACTTGACTATACTATACTACGTATACTATATTCACTAACTCACGATCTACACTACACTGCTTAACCTTGTAGACAGGAGACTTAGGGCACAGGGTCCATTCATCGCAGGGCACACACTCACACGCTCCCACTACGGGCAATTTGGGAATGCCAATTAGCCTAATTGGCATGTCTTTGGACTGTGAGAGGACCCAGAGGACCAGACTACCCAGAGGAAACGCAGGGAGAACATGTACACTTCATGCACACAATGCCCACAGTGTGTGAATGAGCATGAGGGCTAAGCTCCAGGCCCCAGTGACCCTGTACAGTGCTCTGCAAAAGGTATATTCATACCTCTTGAACTCCACATTTTGTCACATTACAACCACAAATGTGAATATTTTTTATGGGATTTTATGTGATCACCAACAAATAGAAGAAAAATGATAAATGATTTTCATTAATTTCAAACACCTGCTACATAATTAAGCTTTTCAGGGAGGGAAATCAAATCACGCAATTACATATAAATCAGCAGGTGGCAAAATTTCCACTTCAAATACCACACACCACTCTGGTTATGTAACACAACACCATGCACCAATGGAGTGAAGTAGAAAGTACAGATTTTTGTTGTAGAACGTAGTGGAGTAAATGTAAAAATTATCCACCAAAAATTATCTGAACAACTCAAGTAGAGTACAGATACCTGAAAACTGTAGTTAAGTACAGTACCTAAGTAAATGTACTTATATACCTTCTATTTCTGCTTGTCTGATCCTCATATAAGGACCACTGGGTATTATTGTTTTGGCAAACTTCTTCATCGTGCATAGTTTTCAAGTAATAATAGACAAAAACAGTGACACAACAGTAGAGTCAAAGGAGGTAGATTCATATCATCTGCAATATGATTTACAAGTATAAAAGGTAAGATTATTCACCCCATTAATTAGCTCTGGTCAAACTATTATCATGAGTAGTTGCGTAAGTAGTTCCATGGAGACAGGGATTCAGTATTTACATTTATTATTTATCTTATTCAACCTTTATTTTTTAAAAGGTTAAACTTTGAACCTTCCACAAGTAATAATAAATCTGTTAATAAAAGAAGATGAAAGATTGCTGCATATCATGTCTCTTCCTAGGCAGAGAAGCAAACAAGAGAATATTGCTTAAATATTGCAAACTAGTTCATTTTGTGTGTTTTTCTTAAGCTATATTTAAGGACTATACACTGAATAACATTGAAAAAAGAACTGCCTTGTTATCAACACTTCTTGTTTAATAAGGTTAACCAACAAGCTACAAAAATCTACAGTAGCAACCACTAGCGTCTTGCGGTTTTTCATTTATGAGTAGGTTGATTTGGACAGAACGCCACTGTCAAGGACTGCCCTCCTGCCCTACGCTGCCTCTCAGACGATATTCACAGCCCTCTTTCAGCTCCCCTGAATGAATGGTAGAAACATCATATTGGTTACTGTAGCAACTGTTCAGACCCTGTTTCCAAAGGATTAACAGAAAACAAAAGGTTTAGTTAAAAACTTTGGCTCGTCCCGTTCCTCATGAGCTGCATTGTTGCTTGTGCACCTGTTTTGTAAAAATCTAAAATTAGATCATACTTTCACAAACTTGAGCCTAACCTGTCACTCACATTCAGTAAGAGTTTAAGAAGTTGGTGGTGAAACGTCTCTTTAAATCTGCTGCAACTTTAACATTTAAACTTTAAGTGCATCTTGAAACTTAGAGCCTTACAACAGAGAAGTTTACATTATTGTGTTTTTTTCTGTAACGTTTGAGGGAAAGACTATTTAAAGCTGCTAACGTAAATGGGAACAGGAGCTAACTTGTTTTGCGGACATTACACAAGTTTAAATTGTACTTGTAGGCAATTTGCTGTGATGTAAGAGGAACTAAACATAGTTACAATAAACTCTGATTCATCACATCCACCCCCCCACACAGATTAGTCCCTTATAACAACATGACACCTGTGTAATTATTATCTACATTAAAAGGCCCATATTTTTCCATTTCTTTAATAAATTAACATATAGTAAGTCTGAGCTCTCTTTACAGTTCTCTCTAAAATAAAACCCAGAGCTAAGCAGCAAGGAACAACCTCCGTTTCTGAAAAATGAATCCAATGAGAAAGTGCCAAAATGTACAGTTCCTCAAATGTCTACTAGGCTTGTGGCTGGCTCCAAAAGGGAGTCAATTCTCATAGAGCCCCATATTAAACCTCCAACTTTATAACAGAAATAAACGTAAAATGTTTACAGCCTAGTTCAAAAAAGGTTTCGGTCTCCATAGCTAGATTTCCTAACCAGCTAATCATTCCATTTGCCCATTTATAGATTAACCAGGGTTTGGGCGGAGTCTGCTCCTGCTGAGATGGTGGAGATCAGAGCTCCAACAGTTGAGCTTCACATACACACATACATGCAATACCCACATGCATGTAACAACTGCTTTTCAGAAAACCTAGAAATTAATTTGGGGAAAGGTTTCCTTATATGAGGTCACTTCAGGGACGAAATCTAACTGTTTTGTTTAACCCTGGCCAATATAAAAATGGAAAATGCATGGAAAATTTTGTTCCTCATGTTTCTGGTTTGTACACGCACACACACACAGAGACACACACCAGTGTGTGTGTGTGTGTGTGTGTGTGTGTGTGTGTGTGTGTGTCTCTGTGTGTGTCTCTGTTTGTACACGCACACACACACAGAGACACACACACACACACTGGAGATGAACCTGAATGTGTAAACATGTCAAAAAAACACCCCATTCAAAGCAGATTACAGCATTTACTGCTTACTTGAGACTACAAGTTAAAGTGTCTATACTGTACTACAGTACAATGTTGTTCTGGCATATGCGAGAGAGAGAGAGAGAGAGATGTATTTCAGCATGTTTTTCTTTCAATATGTAAGTCATTGTCATTGAATACTGCTGCGGTGTAAAAGGAATAAAACCCTTCCAAATATGCTGTTTTAGGAAAACAAACATCTTTAGGTTGGTAGAAGTAACTTCGCTTCATGACATCCTGATATTTCAACACATGTTGACAGTCTCCACTTTCTTTTGCTTCCAGAGGCTAAAAAAAACAACTTGCACTTGAAACTTGAAGCTCGGCTCCAGGTCAGTGGAGTTAAATTGTCCTTTCAGTAGTAAAACACAAACACACACACACCCTCAGTCACACACAGACACATGCACACACACACCCTGAAGTTTGCATGCATCCAGACAGACACACCTTCATTAGGCTGTGAAAGCAAAGAGGTTGCGACTGTAACCTGTAACACACATATCGCATGTCACATGTCATCAATGAGAAGCGAGTAACACGATCATCAACGGCACACACACCCACCACCCACCCACACACACACTTTCATCAAGAACTTGAAGCATTTGCAGTCCCATTAATGAAAAAAAATCAATATATTTTTTTTTAAAAAGAGATAGATTTAAAATAAAAAGAAGTAAGGAGTCTCCAGTGTCAGTGCTTTGTATCAGTTAAAGGCAAAGCTGTAAGTTCTCCAGCATTTTCAAGAAAGAGGAGATTATGCTTTACAAATTCTCAGTAATATGACAAGGTGTATCTGTTTTATTTTTTTTTATTATTATCTAAAAAATTCAAGAAAGTGTCAGGATCTGTTGGATGTTGGACTGTGGGTGAGGCATAGGCGCAGAGGGGGTTAAGGTGTAACACAAAGTCTTTAATGATAATAATAATAATAATAATAATAATAATAATAATAATAATAATAAATCAAACAAACAAACAAACCATGAACAAAGGAAGTTGGCATCAAACGTGGAGCATGCAATAAAGAGACACAAACACATACTAGGGAATACACACTAATACAATACAAACATGGGATACACACTGGACAAGACAAGACACACTAAA
>JAQMYG010000023.1:33315043-33340043 GCA_030014215.1 Clariallabes teugelsi | reverse complement strand
AATTGTTACATCAGTCGGATATCCTGGTGTTGTTTGTTTCTGTTGGAATAAACAGCATGCTGAAGTTCATCCACGCGCGTAAACAAACGATGGACTGATTTCCGAAGCTTTGAAGCACCCAGAAGGAACCGAGGACACTTCACGATGTCCCAAGCCGAAGTGCACGCTGCAGGAGGACTCGCGTTCCCCAAGCTTCCCCCGAGCTTCGACGCTGATCCGTTCCTGTCCACGCGCCCGGCGCTCAGGCGGCGGAGACACTCCGCGAGCTCGAGGCGGAACGCGTTCCGGTTGAACAAAATCCCCACGGCGGAGGACAGCAGCAGCAGCAGCAGCACCACCACCACGGGGTCCTCCCGAGAGCGCGTCTCACCTGTCCTGAGCAAAACCCTCTCCTGGTCTGCGGACGACATTTTATCCGCCGAGCAGAAGAAGAAGAAGAAAATCACCGCAGGAGACGTGATGGTGGTGGTGGCGGCGGCGGCGGACAAGCAAAGCACGCGCTCGTCCCGCTCCAGCTCGAGCTCTCCGCCGTGCCGCGCGCCGCGCAACACCGACAGCGCCGTACCGAAGCAGCGCTCGAGCGCCATGGCGACGCACGGCAGCACCGACTCCGAGGAGGAATGCGCGACCAAGAAAGCGGCCGAGATCAACAAGTGGGAGCAGGAGAAAGAGGACGAAGTGGAGACCAAAGCGGTGGCCACATCACCGGACGGGAGGTTCCTCAAGTTCAACGTGGAGATCGGGAGAGGTTCCTTCAAGACCGTCTACAAAGGACTGGACACCGAGACCACGGTGGAGGTCGCGTGGTGCGAGCTGCAGGTACAGAGAATAATTCATATGTTTAGTTAAGGTACATAGTATTTTAGGGATCTTCGTGGAGTTTTTCCTAATGGAGGAACCTTTGAAGGTTCTACATACAGAGGAACCATACAGTGGTGCAGATGTGTTCCTTCAGTGTTCTTGTTGGTTCAAGTTTTATAAAGATGGACTTAATAATTCTCTGTTTATCAAAAGAAAAACAACCCTTCCTCAGTGGTTCTTAGGATTGAGAGGGGTTCAGACCATCTAAGGATGGGGTTTCCTTGGACTCTTCAATATGGGTTCTGCAAAGAACAGTCTTACCTGGACAGTCCAGGTACTGTATGTGTGTTAATGATGCTCCTCTCCAAATATGTTCTTCTAAAAGGTACAGTCTGAGACAACTGGGTTCCTCTGAGGTTCTAATAGTCCAGGTTTTCTCAAGATGGGAATGGAAGCTTGGAATTTAAAAAAGAAACTGTTCGTAAAAACAGGTTCTACTAGTGCAATTATAGTTTAATTCTCTACATTAATGATGTTCCACTAATAAAATGTAAACTCCTAAAATAATTGTGTTTGGATGGTAAACTGAACAGTTTCTGAAGAGCAGTTCTGGTGACGTTGTTAAAAAATGGGTTCTTCCTAGAACCTTCTGTAGAAGGGAAACCATGTGCTGCAGGATTTTATGTAGAATAAGTCTATATAGACTTAGAATATAGAATAAAGACTAACAACAACAATAAAATGGAAACTCTTATTCTGCATAAAATAGATTCTATTAGAACAACCAATTTATTGATAGTACTGATGTAAGAGCCATATTTCACTTTATGAATTTGTTGTTGTGTTTATTTTAATTTAGTAGTTAAGCATTAAGCATTAAGTTTATTAGTTAAGCATTAAGCTTGTTAGTCAAGCATTCATTTATGACAATCGTAATTTGGTCTGTGACGTCATTCCACTATTGCACGTAGTTACATGACTATTGCACGGTAAAAAGGTCAGTTGAGATACAGAACTTGTGGAGAACGTGTTGAATCTTTGATGCTGAAAATAAAACAAGAGACAAAGAGACCATGGACTTCCTTGTCGTGAGTAACAAATCTAAATAAAGATACGCGTCAAAACTTGTGGAATAACATGCCCGTACAACTGACATTCCTTTAATAAACCTCTTTTTTAATTAAATGATTAAAAACATAATTAATGATAAATTTGATGCTTAATTGCTCAGTCTTCTCTTCCTAAAAGAGGGTTCATTAGAACTTTTGGTAGAAGAGAAAAAACCCTGTGTTGAAGGATTTAACAATTACACAGATGAGCCATAACATGAAAACCATAACATTAAAGCTACCTAGGTCTTGGGTTCCCCTGGGTACCCAGCACAACCGGGTATCTCTGGCTCCTCAGGGCATGGCTTCACAAGACCTCTGGGGTTGTGCTGTGGTGTCTGGCACCAGCATGTTTGTGGCATATCCTTTGGGTGCTGTGGGTTGCAGGATGGGACCTCTGTGGATCAGACCCTGTGCACGGTTCACTGTGGTACAATGGGCTTTCTGGTGCTTTTCTGTCCCTTCTGCCAGAATTGACTTTTTCCAGATCGGACCAGACGGACTGACCTTCGGTAACTACGGGCATGAGTGAGCCTTGGGTGCCCATGATCCTGCCACTAGTTTACTGGTGTATGGTTTCTGATCAGTTTTGTTCAGTTCACCTGGTGGTGATGTTAATGTTATGGCTGAACAGTGCATATACATTAAGGATGTTCCTCTGCAAATAAATGTACACTTTGGACACTTATGTTTGTTTTTTGAGGTGATTCATGGTTTGGGAGATGCATACAGTAGGTCCTGCTTTAATCTCTCTGTGAAAACTTGGCACATTGTGTTACAGAAGAATGGTCTTACACATGGTACTTTAGCACCAGTGTCATGATTTGCTCTTGACTTTAACGAACCTGAACTGTATGTTTCCAGTTTACACGGTTCTCCTCAGATCCCTTGTCTCTTTGAGTGGCGTTTTTTTCTCTAACTTTTTTTCCAGCTTCTTTTATTTGCTTCAGCACCTTGCAGATTTTTATTATTTTTACAGTCACATTCCTGAGCAGCACTAATCCTGTTCTCATTTCAGAGTGTGACATTTACTCCCTGTTGAGTCTCGGCTGAGCTAATCAGCTCAAAAGAAAGAAAAAAGAAAAAGTAGGTTTATTTTGCCCACAAAGCGTGCTTAATTACCTCTGTAAATTGCTTGCAGCAAAGACTTGCCATGGTGACGGTGGCTTTAGGTCCTCATTTATGAACAACACTGGGGCAGATTAGTGATCTGTGTAAAAAAGAAATGCCCGAAAGGGCAGAGGAGTGATAGGAAAACCTTAGCGTAGATAGTGACTGTTTGACCTTTAGCAAAGCTGCAGTTGTGTGGTCTTTGCTAGTACATGACAGCGAGTGTGTATCTTTTTTACTGAACCGGAACTAATGTTCTGCTCTGCCTGTACACTCTGATACACACATATACACACACACACAACCTGGGTAAACACTGTTTAACATAGCAGCTCTCTGTTGTTAACATGGCTAGTGTTTATCAGTAAATATTTCCATTGCCAAGGTGCAAGTGAATGTAGATGCCATGATCATATCATATTTTGTGTGTATGCGATTTTAATCATGTTTACAGTAGGGTCTCGTGCCACATTCTGGATTCTGTTTGGTCTGAAAGTGTTGATTCATTTCGCCCTAAATGCTGCAAACCAGGTTTATATTAACACAATGTCGTTTCTATAGTAATGACTCAATCAGAGAGACTTACATTTATATTTTCCATTTAGGCATTTGGCAGACGCCCTTATCCAGAGTGACTTGCATTTTTATTTCATTATACATCTAAGCAGTTGAGGGTTAAGGGCCTTGCCCAAGGGCCCAACAGTGGCAACTTGGTGGTCATGGGGTTTGAACCTGGAACCTCCTGAACCCAGTGTACTTGTACAGCAGGCGCTGTCGATACGAAGTGAAGTTTTCTGTCAAGACATTGTGTATATTGAATCAGTTTATGGAAGGGGAGTCCAGTTTCAGTGCTTTGTAACAGTAAGATCTTCAGGACAAAGGAGTTTAAGCTTCTTTGTGGTTTCTCGGTAACATGACCAGCTGAAGGGCTTTTTTGTGTCAGAACATAAAACATATAATATTATGTTACAGTATATATACTGTAATGTACGTGACATCAGAAATATTAAATGTAACTTCAAATGGATATAAACTATATTAAGTACATAATTTGCTGCTGCTACTACAGTATATAGCAGTAACAAAGTTGATAAACCAGAGGTGCTGAAGTCTCAGTGTCACTCTACACACCGTACATTGTTCACAACTTCTGTCTGAAAAACAAGGATGAAAATATTACAGCCAGGAAAACGTAAGGTGGAAAAACAAGAGCAGCTGGGTTTTATTTCAAGGGCAGATAAAGATGATCAGTGGTAAAGATGTTGTAATACTGACTGGAAGGTCCCAGGTTCAAACCTCAGCTCCACCAACTTGCCTCTGTTGGGACCTTAAGCAAGGCCCTTAACTCTCAACATCTACATCAGAGAAGATAAAAATGGAAGTCGCACTGTATAAGGATGTCTGGCAATTGCTGTCAATGTATTGCAACAGGCCTCTGAGATTTCATTTTTAGTGACTGACGCAAGTGTTATGTGTTTATCGGGGATCGATTCGAGTCATTTGTAAAAGATAGAGGGATGAGTCTCCCTGCTCAGAAACAAAACTGAAACTAAGTGTGACATGTTTTTTTTTAAATAATAAAAAAAACAAAAAAACAATGCAAGATGTCACTTCAATTCATTACACAGATCCACACAGCAGCTGAGTCTCTCAATGATCTGAATAGTCCAGCTTGTGTGTATATAGCTAGTAGCAGGCGTGTATGCGAGCAGCTGAGCTCAGGGTGTATTACTCAAATTAGTAGGCGTTCTCTCTCTCTCTCTCTCTCTCTCTCTCTCTTTCTCTCATGATGATGCTGTGTAATCGAACACCCTGACTGTCCACTTCCTGTTTCCTCTGTATGAAACTAAAGCACACCGGATGAGGGATTTCCAAACATGCACTGCCAGGTCGTAAAACTTTTGGCACCCACTCTATGATTTGTAACATTTCCGCCTGCAAAGGTTTCAAAACACTTTCTATTAATTAAAATAAGTGAATGTAAAATAATAGAAATGCCTCATAATAAAGTTTCTTCTACTGTACTATTAAAATATTGAGAAGCAGAGATCAGTGTGCTTTGCGTTTTAACGTTACAGCAGGAAACGCTTGTACGATGTGCACAAGTGTCTGACGCACTGCTGGATTTGGTTTAATGAGCTAATGTGATTTTATAAATCAATGTCATACCATGATCATACCTTGCTTTCTGTTTTATACCCGTACCGTTAACTTTGTTTGCACGCTGTCAAAAATCCATCTGAGAACTTCTGTGCAGTTTCGTCTAAAGAAGATCTCTAAAGTGATGAAGAGCCACATTATAGCGCCACCAAGAGGTCACATGAGACCAAACTTAATCCTGGTCACTCAGAATATCATTCCTAACGGCGTGAAAATGCAAAAGGGTTGCTGAGTTTCTGTCTCTCTCTGCTTCATGTAACGGTGGACCTTTAGAAAAGAACAAGGGATGGAAAGTTTTTTGCATCGACATGAAATGATATTTAAATGTTCAGCAGCGTCGGCCTCAAATCTGTTTGCATGTTATCGTGTACTCAGTTATTTTTTGTGGAGGAGAGGGATCTGCATGTGCATTTGCTTTGTCTCTGACATCTGATGGTTCCAGATCAATGCTATTGGATATCAGAAAAACCTTCCGATATCTGTTGTCGAGATTATCCTGAAGATCGGTGAAAGAGCACGAGCTTGTTATACTCAATAAAGACTACTACTGTACTGCAGGTGTTTTTATTACAGTAGGTTGACTATAAGTATGAAGATCAGACCACATTTAATAAGTATTTTTAAAGAATTGCCATCGCTAGGAGTTCTTCAGAGTTTCCCCAAAACATCTGAGAGGAACGTTTATTATTCAGTTCCTGCACAAAACTATGATTCCCAGTTCATTCCATTATACCTCAATAAAACTATTAATAAACTAATTCATCTGAACGTGATGTTGCTATAGAAATCATAATGTGTTAGATTAAACAAGTGCATTAATATAAAGCTTTGATATGGAGCTGCATTACTCTCAGAGCTGCTGTAATAGAGAATTAATCAACACCGTCTGACCAATCGAAAGTAAACTGCACTGTAAATGTTTAGCCAAATGGTATTTGTGGTTTATTCACATGGATTTGTTAAAACTGTGATATTAGTAGGTTCTGCATCATTTGTAGCTGAGGTGCTTCACTCTTTCACCAAGTCCAAGATCACTACATGACACTCACGGTCTCGTAACTTGTTAATAAACATTGTGTTGCACACGTCTACGATAAGACAAGCACGTGAATGTTTATCTTATCTTAGCAAATTTTGACCTGGACCACATTTGAACTACATTTGGTAACTTACAAGTAGCAGTATCAGTACAGAAACAGATTTGTAGCAGTAAAAAAACAGATTTGTAGAAAATAACTGTTTAAAAATTTTTGCTCATTTTTATGTTTAAATAAATGTATCTAGGGCTAAAACGATTCCTTGAATAACTCGAGTAATTCGATTACAAAAAATGATCGAGGCAAAATCTTCTGCCTCAAAGCTTCTTTTAATGAATTTTAAAAGCTTGCGTTATGTTTTTGCGCAATTATTTGCGTGGCGTGACACAGCGCTCTTTCAGATGCAAGCCCCCAATAAACACCGACTGATAATTAAAGTCATTTAAAATACCTTTAAAAAAAAAAAAAAAAAAAAATTCAACATAAAATGACAAAATTACAAAGTAAAACAAAGTATTGGAAAAAAGCCTTGAAATTTCCTTGAAACTATTTAAATGAGTGTCCAGTAAAGGGATAAAGAGTTATAATAAATGCACAGTATGTTGATTGATATTGATATTTATTGATTCATACAATTGACATTCAGAAAGGTGTTCTATCAGGTTGAGGTGAGGACTCTGATTTGTTCTTTCACACCAAACTTGCTCATCCATATCTTTATGGACCTTGCTTTGTGCACTGGTGCGCAGTCATGTTGGAAAAGGAAGCGACCGTCCCCAAACTGTTCCCACCAAGTTGGGAGCATGAAATTGTAAAAAATGTCTTGGTGTGCTGAAGCATTAAGAGTTCCTTTCACTGGAACTAAGGGGCTGATAACAATTCCTGAAAAACAACCCTACATGTTTCATGTTCCATGTATATGTTCAACCTGATAGAACACATTTGGGATGAATTAGAGCTGAGACTCTAATTCTAGCCAGGCCTTCTCGTCCAACATCAGTGTCTGACCTCACAAATGCGCTACTGGAAGAATGGTAAAAATAAAATCCCATAAGCACACTCCTAAACCTTGTGGAAAGCCTTCCCAGAAGATTTGAAGCTGTTATAACTGCAAAGGGGGCGGGGCCAGCATCATATTTAACCCTAGGGATTAAGAATTGGATGATAGTCAAGTTTATATGCATGTGAAGGCAGGGGAGCAAATATTTTTGCCAATATAGTGTATGTGTAAACAATTCAACACATAACATAAAAATTGTGCTAAAAAAGGTTTTTCCAGAAAATGCACATGTCTCATGAACATTTTCGAAAACGTTTCTGAAAGGCGTACTTAGTCAACGAAACTTTTTTTTTTATTTATTTTTTTTTAATAAATTGCGACAGAAGCACGACTGACACGTAGCTGGAAAGAAAGAGGACCAAGCAAACAGATTGTACAGTAAAAGAAGTGGCACCAAACACACTCACAGGAGAGCGGAGTGAAAGAGAATAATTTTAACACCTTGCATAAATTTGCATAAATCAATCTGCAGCAATATTTTCCAATACCACTTTCGTGAAAATGCCACAAGTCATGCACTGTACACTCCCAAAAAAGTGTTTTTCATGTACACAGGAAAGTCTTAGCATGTCTAAAAATGTGATATTCAGTATAAGATTGTCTCTAGTCTTGATATGAACCTCCAACCTTATAGACAAATAGTTCTCCTTCTCTGGTATTTGTATCCATTTAGAACACGTTATCTGTTCATTCTGCAGAACGTGTTCATGTTTCTCCAGCACACCTCCATAACTCCTACTGTTTTACAATGTATTACTACAGAACTCAGTGTACTGTTCTCGACTCTGTTCTCTTTCAGCCTCATGAAGGTGTGCGTCCTGGGCTAGAACAGAGCATTTCCTGTGTGCAGTCGGAGAAAAGAAAAGCGTTTTCATAATGAGGATCTGAAAAAATGCTGAAAATTTGCATCTAAAAATACCTAACAACTAATTATTATCATCAGAATAATCATTAATACATCTCTGTGATGGAAAAGCAGATACAAAATGACAGTTAGACAAAAGGAAACAGATAAACTGTGAAGCATTCAACAAGAGATGCCTGAACATTAAAACGTTAAGAGATATATTAATAAATACTGTGACTCACAATCTATGACTCAGACTCATCCCAGCTCCTTCAGATTCAATTCATCATTTAATCAGTTGTTTTTGCACACATGACTAATCCCTGCATTCTGTACTGCAGAAAAAAAATTCAATATAAAAAACCCAAAATTAACTTTTAGCAATATAAACGCTCCCAAAATGAAATCTGTGCCAGTTTATATATTTCACCTGGTTTATAAATATACACGGTGGGTGAAATATAAGTAGGCATTAAAAATTGGTAACTTTCTACTGTAATACAAATTTATTGAAACAAATTGTACATGTACTTTATTGGACTTCTTGGAGGCCATTCATGAGGTCTGCGTCGTCCCAGCCAAAGTCCTAAGAAATGCTAGTGGTGCCCTAGTGGAACTACAAGTTATATAGCCTTTAAATGTTATTGTTGGCCTTTCGGCTGTTCCCATTCAGGGGTTGCCACAACAGACCAACTGATACGAACAACAACTTGGCACAGGTTTTACACCAGATGCCCCTTCTGACACAACCCTCCAGTTTTATCCAGGCTTGGGATTCAACACTGCATCCATTGGCTGGGAATTGCACCCTGGCCTTTCACATGGAGACCAACCATTAAGCCATCAATGCCCTTTGATAGCCATTAAATGTAGCCTAGTTCATTTTCACACACCCTGTACTGTATATAATGTGAGATTGGATGAAGAACTTCTTGTATTGGATGTAACACCAAGAGTAAGGCTCCCGTTTGTATTTTTAAAGATAACAGAAAGTACCAGTGGAGTGTTTTTAACAATTAAACTTCCTCAGTGGGGTAAAAGCTCGACTTTGAGCCCCAGAGCTGCTTTGTAGCTGTGAGACTAAGAGGCTTTCCATGGCTTTTTTTTACACGACACACACACACACACACACACACACACACACACACACACACACACACACACACACACACACACACAGAGAAACGACACAACTAGATGTACTTCACACAGCAGCTTCAGAGACCGTACAAACCAAGTCTGACTTACAGTACAGTCCCGCCTATTTGTTTATTAACTTATTTATCACATTTTCTTTAGAATGCTTTTTTAATGCTGGCACATGCTACAGCACTGTCAGATTCTTACATCTTAATTTTTTCGACAGTAGTCAAGCTTTCTGTAAGGAGGAATGCGTTACATTTTAAGCACAAAAAGATTTACAGTTTCTTATTTCTGCATTTTTTCCTAAACTTTCATAAGAAAGTGAGAAACGGCTTGTTTCCAGCTGCTATAATACAGTATAACCCAGAACAGGAACTAACTTGTTTTATGGATGTCTCATGACATTAAATGTATAGTATGGCAAGTTCAGAAATGTTCTGGAAATTCATTTCCCCCTGTTTAAATACTGATTTAAACTTAATGCTGAATACATTAGTGGCATCATTGTGGATTTTAATACCTTGTACCATATTATAGCAAATAAGTGTTCTAACACCCAGCAGAAAATAAGATGCAGTGAAATACCGTTTATTATTTGTGTGTGTGTGTGTGTTTGTGTGTGTTCCCCAAGTCAGATTGTATCATGAAGATTCTCTAATGACAAATCTGTAATAAATGAATAAATAAAAATCCTTTGATCTGCTCACGTCATTAACCAGCATGATCCAGAACTGCAAACATCCTTCAAAGCAGTCCATTTGTTGTCTGATGGACCTCGCGTCTGATGGCTCACTCACTGAGATTTTCATCAAATCAGCTTTATTTAATATATTAATAAAGCGTGTATGTGTTTATAACTAGGACTGCAAAATGGGCCAAAAATGCATACAAGATGAATACAGTTTCAATGTCAGAGTGCATTCAAATCAAACTGGGACTGTGATAAAGTTTCTGGTAAATGGAGATGTAAAAGAGACTGACGTTTACAGAAGCACAGTACGGTGATGAGACTCTTAGCTGCAGTAAAACATTTGAACAGTGCAAACATTATAAAAAAGGCTGTACGTCCGTGAACGTCGATCCCGGCCGAGGTGGCTCAGAGCTCAATCATGAACGTTCAGCAAGTGGAACGCCTGATCCTTGAAAATCACTAGCGACATCTAAAGATTAAACAACAAAAAGAAAACCTTCCCAAAAGTGTTTGACTGATGGTACTTAGTTAATAACCTAGTAACTCAGGGTAAGGTTCTATCCAATGACGGAAACTTTAAAGCACTTTTGTAAGTCGCTCTGGATAAGAGCGTCAGCCAGATGCCTACATGTAAATGTAATATAGCCTGATAACTTGTAGCCAACTTGTGGAAGATTGGACTTGTGGACTATTTGTCTGCGTGAAATGTACACACGATCATTCATCAACACCACTTGCACATTACTCGGCCTGACCTCTGACCTCGCTCCATTCCCGCCATTTCCACATGTTTGGGCCATTAAAGAAGTTGCTGGGAGGCCAGCATTTCAGACTTGAAGTAGGTGGTCTGTTCACGGCTCCAGTGTACTGAGAAAACATTCTACCTTGATATTATCCAAGCACTAGTGAAACGCTGCAGAGAAGTGTACAGTATAAGTGTATCAGGGGATTATATAGAGAAATAAATGGGGGTTTTACTCTCATAACTGTGTTCTGTTATTCTGCACAATCAAAAGTTGTTTAACTTTTTTAACTATGTTACATTATTAACAGGCTGAACACATGACCTCATGATTAACCTTTTGGCCATAAACATCCCTTAGCTTTAATTTCACTACCAAATTCTCCATTCATGCTGTGATGATTTCACCTCTTCCTCTTTCTAAATCCTCTGAAACTTCCTGTATGTACAGTAGATCCAGATTTAAGTGGAAAACTCATACAGTCGTTTTGAGCAGCACTGTTTAATCACTTCCTGTTTTACAAACTCGGGGAGAGAGAGAGAGAGAGAGAGTGAGATTGAGCTTTGTCCTGACGCAGCTGGGATGTACAGTGAGCTCACGTTCAAAATTGTGTAAATCACACCGGCAGCGAGGAAGTAGCCGTGTGAACGCTGCGGCTTTTGTCGTCATCGCGGCTGTACCAGCTCAAACGCGCTTGATTGCACCGCGGGGCTGCTGTAATACTCAAACCCTGAGTGAAATTAAGAGATAAAGGTGGAGAAAGATTCTGGTTGGTTCCCAGAACTGAAGAGGATAAAATCAGAGTTGCATGACTACAATGCACTAAGCATTATGTTCAGAACCACAAAGCCTGTGGTATTATCATCATCAGGGATTAGAAACCAAATGAAAACCTTACCTTGTAATTGAACTAAATTGCACACGCGAACAAAATCAATTTAGATTGGTACAGAGTAAAAACATTATTTTAGAATCTGCTTAACCGGATTAAATTAGAAGAGGAGTTGAACAAAATTCACAATTTTCCCAATAGACCTAAATTCCTGAACAGATTTCATCAGTTACCGCCTGACTACAGGAAGATCTAAAGATTAAATAGCTGCCACAGGCGGCGTACAATAAATTTTTTCCAATGATTCTGCCAAAAACGAATTGCACGATGAAGTAGAAGAACACTCTAAAATCATTTGTTCGATTCCCACTTCGGGGTCAGTGTGCCTGGAGTTTGCATGTTCTGTCTCTGTGCTTGGTGGGTTCCTCTGGGTTCCTCCCTGGGTGCTGGAAATGTTCATGTGTTCACACTCAGTAACCTCCAAATATTTGCTGTTCAGCTGATGAATTAAAACTTACACAGAGATTTATATTTAACGTGAAGGTCGTATAATGCTGGATGTACTGTAGCATATCAGTTTGGTAGAATTTACATTTTAAGTATTTGTGTATTGCTACTTCTCGTGATCTGTGCGACTTCCTGGCTGATAATTGCCTCACAAAGGACACTTGGCTTAGTTACTTAATTACTCAGATATCCTAAACAGTTCTTCTGTTCTTATTCTTCTTTAATAACTTTTCTCCAACTGTTGCTTCATTGATCTAACTTCTTCAAGTTAAAATTTCTGAATCTCTCGAATTCTGTTCACAAATACGCCATTTTATCATTTCCCAGGAGCAGTACTTCACCCAAAAGTTGAACTGATTTCTCCATGACTCATTGATCTTGCATATGACTAGTTTTACTACAAAATGTGATCAATTATGTTTGCACACAAATTTAGCTACTCAAAGTTGCAAATCGCAATACAGTATATCCATCTGTTTGAAACTAGTTTAGGCAAAACATTATTCATTCCATAAAAAATGGAATTACATGTCAAAACATGTAATGTTTTCCATAAAGAGCCAATCAAATCACTTCTTCTCTCACATGATCAGTGAAGTGAAACTACATTTAGGCATTTGGCAGACACCCTTATCCAGAGTGACTTACAATTATTATACTGTACATCTGAGCAGTTGAGGGTTAAGGGCCTTGCTCCAGGGCCCAACACTGGTAACTTGGTGGTCGTGTGGTTTGGACCTTGGACTTTCTGAGCCGAATCCCAATGACTTAACTATTGAGCTACCCCTGACCCTATTGGTTGGGCAAAATAGCAGCCGCTCTAAATGAACTAAATGCCGCTGAACTAAATGCCACTGCAGTTTCCTCAGGTCCTGACATCAACTGCTGAACTTTTGGAGTTGCTCGTGATCATGATGCTAATGATGTTGAAAACTTAACTGCTAGTATTTTAATGTTTTTCATGATTCTGGCAGCTGGAGTTCTAGCGTTTTGCAGTGTAATACGAAAGTCACACAGATATAACCAATAAAATAACATTGGTGTTTGTGCTTTTTAACATCCTTGTGACTCAAGGTAAACATGGACAAAAACGATTTTTCTCTTAAAATGACCAAAATTGATTTATCGATTCAATTACTTGTTTTGCAGTGAAACCCATCATATACAGATAAGAATTCAGGACTTTTAATGATTTTCCAATTCTCAGACACTTTCACATGTTTCACATGTGTTTGCTGAGACTGAATCTGAGTCACATTTTTGTTTTGTTTTCTATTTGCTTTGGATCGCTTTTTACTGACTGGCAAAAAACAAATGAAAAAAAGAAAAAAGTAGTTGAGGGATGAAAAAGTTCTTGTGCAGTAGGGATGAGGATCAGCATTCACCCGCGATACAATATTATCACAATACCAAGTTACAGAGATGTTTAATATTGCGATTTGATAACCATCAGGATTTTATTAATACCTTGATTCGATATTACATTTTTCTATTTTTATTGCAAGTATAAGACCAGGAACCTTAAAAAAAAAAAAAGTGTTGTATAGTGTTCATTTTCTTACTTTATATAAAGCAAAATAATTTTGCAAATAATTACTTTTTTTTAAACTAATTTTAAATAATTACTCCCGCACGGGATGCCGATGTGTGACTAGCTCAGGGTTCATGGATTTTAAAGTAGCAGTGACGTTTTAACGCGTAAAATGCCTCCATGTCGTGTTGAGCAGTTGCGAGCATGTAGGCGGGTGTACGCAGCTCCTAACGAGAGCATGCACGGCTTCTAGCCCACGGGTTTCACTCGTGGCGTTTTGCGACTGGTGTAAGCGTGGGTAATGAGTGGGTTTCAAGACTAATTCGAGTGGTTTAATTCAAAAGAAAGAATGAAAAATATATATTCTTAAAAAACAGGAACAATTAAGATGATGAGAAGGAAAATGTTATTTAGGCTAAAAACTCTTCTTTTCAAAGCCTTTGGTTAGTGACTCAGTCAGTAAGTGTTGACATGAACATTCGAGGTTAATACATTTGCCCTTGAATCCTCGCTCTGCTCATGCCGTGTCAGTTTCCTGGCATCTCCATCGCTTCCTGTTTAATTGTCAGTAAATTCCTGCATTGAAGTCTCTCAGGGGTCAAGGGTCATCTCATGCATTATGTTCCTGTAGGACCAGACGTAACGCTTCATCGAGGACAGTTAGGATTACCGCACAGGGACATGCCAAATGAAAGACGTTTATAAGATGTTCTCATGTTATCACTCATTGCACGCTGCTAGACTACAAAGACACATGACATGATTTCAGGCTTGGGGCATGAAGGAGCCGAGAGCTGTCACTGTTATTTCAGCTGATCAGGGTTATGCAGTCGCATTTTAAAGATTATAATGCAAAGTCTGTGAGATTGTAATGTTTTAATAGCTATCACACTAAAACAGTTGCGTCACTCGTGATAAAACACGCAAAGTATCAAAATAGCTTGATTATTTATTAGTGTTACAGTAGTAGATTTAGTAAGGAGTTTAGTAAACACACCATGTGATGCTGCTGTAGGAAAACAATCAATGACGCAGTGGTGTAACGAGTGGAGTTCCTGGTACCACCCTAGCACATCCCTAAGTGAGAAGATCCTCTTACACAACAGCAGTTCAGCAAGAGTTACAGTTTACATTCCTTTATTGGGAAGGTTAGAGTGGGTTATCAAGTACAGTGTGTGTCGAAAGTGCAAAACACTCCAGTAAACTGAATACATAACAGCAAAAACAGAAAACCAAAAGTAAAAACACAACATTAATTCATTCCTTTATCCGTTATATCGCTTTATCCTGTATAAAGAGGGGCCTGGAGCCTATCCCATGAGACTTAGGGCACGAGGCGGAGTACACCCTGGATCAGGTGCCAATCCATCACAGGGCCACACACTCACTACAGACATGTGGAAATGGCAGTTAGCCTAATCGGCATGTCTTTGGACTATGGGAGGAAACCGGAGAACCCGGAGGAATCCCACCAAGCACAGGGAATCGAACCCGGACCCGGGAAGTGCGAGGCCACAGTGCTAACCACTACGCCACCGTATCACCTGAAAATGCAGCACTCAAAGCAAAAGCAATTCAGCAAAATTGAAAACATAAAATCAAAAGCGAAAGAACCCAAAAGCAAAAGAGAAAACAGCAGCAAAAGTGAAAACACCACAACAGAAGCGAAAACACAACCAAAAACACAGAATTTTTTTTTTTATTAATTGAAAACAGAGGTCATTGGCACCTGGTCGCTGTAGTTAATCACAAGCAAGCATGTGGTGGTCAGTAAGGACCTCCCCTTTCCGTTCTGACTTATTGTCATTGTGTTACCATTTGTTCACCCGTTTGATTTGTGCTGTACTTCAGGGTTACTGTAATAAACACTGTACTTTACAACTCCCTGTCACTGAGCTGTAACCATAGAAACAATAACATATTACATGTAATATACTGTACATACTGTATAAAGTCAGACGCAATACTGTCAGAGCTGCGGTTAGAGGAAATAACTCAACACTTAATCAGACCTAATCAGCCTTATTATTATTACTATTATTATTATTATCATTATTATTATTATTATTATTAATACTGCAGTACTGTTTAGTGAGCAGTCTAAACATCTGTACCTTCTACAAGATCTATCCAGGCCATGAACACGTCGTTATCTTCAAACCGAACAGGTGTTATTACGTTTTAAGATGAACATATTGTTTAACAGCCTCAGGACATTTCACTGCCTTCGCCTCGGTAACAATCCGGTCCTGTTCCGTTCTCAGAATGTACGTGCGTGCTCATCCGCTGAGCGTGATACAACCCAGACACCCTGACGATCCGGCACAGCTCCTAACGGACAAATGTAGTGTCCTCATGTCATGGACACACACACACACACACACACACACACACACACATACACGTTCTGTTCAAGAGGTGCACCAGACAAAAGTTGCGTCATTCTCTGTCTGTACCTTTAGTCCCTGAAATAGGTGTGAATCACCCTGAGAGAGGATCTTGGTGGATTTGCAGGTCTTGACAATTTCAGTTTCTGTTCACCCATATTCGTGTGTGTGTGTGTGTGTGTGTGTTACAGTGACATTCACAGAACGAGGCTGTGAAAATAGCATTTTGGCAGCAGCACAAGTATGGGAACAGTGCAGCAGTCAAAACATTATGGCCTACTTTTTTTTTTTTTACCCCACTGCCTGTCTGAGCAGGTGTTCGCTCGGGGCAAAAAGCACTTACAGCGCCGTGATCTGAGACAAACTGAGTGTTTTTCCTGTTTTGTGTTTGACAATATCGTTAAAGAAAATGATGCACCTGGAAGCGATCGATATTTTCAAAGATAAGCTTTGCATGAAGGATTGTGATGAGCACTTTAACACAAAAATGTGGAAGTACTGGGAGTTGATTGATTTGCCGTGACACACACTCGCTTGATAGGACCAAATGTAAGACAACAAAATACAGGAAGGAGAATCACTTGTGCTTCGGGTTCTGCTTGTTTTTACCGCTCCTACACAGCTCCAGGAAGCATGACTTTAATTAACTTATTTATTTTGCCCCGCCGAACTCAGGGCAGGATACTGAAGATGCTCTGCACATTTGCATGATAAAATCTCTTCCTTCAAACATCTATAACCTATTAAAATCTTGACCCAGCCTGTAAAGATGGATTGTTTTCCAACTGTAAAGGTCAATGCTTTGTGCTCCAGAGAGCGGAACGGTAAAACATGCAATAAAGTACAGAAGTAAGCTAAGCCGAAAGCTGGGTTCCCCATCACCATTTAAAGACCGGGTTCTAGAGTTCCGGATTTAAATCATGCTGAGGTTTTAACAAGTTGCCAGCAGACCAAACCCTTTTAACCTTCTGGAACATCACACCATCATGTACAGTATGTACCCTTTTCCACATACTCAGAGCTGCTTACAATTGCCTACTGTTCCTGTGATTGACAAGTGAGATACAGTATGACCCCTCCCACTCAGAGAGCAAGGCCAGTCTTGGTTCAGGGATAAGAATAGCCTCAAAATTGTCAGGAATCAAAGTTGATCTCCTGACAGTAGAATGAACTTTTTTCTTTTTATTTGACCTCATTTTGGTTCAAAATTGATGGATATTTCGAGGATCAGGTTCTTGAAAATATTCATGGGAAAATACGCTCTTAAATTTTTGGAATGGGGTGCCAGAGTTATTCCCCTCTACTTGGAGACAGGGCTCTAAGTAGACTAATTTTTTGAACGCTAAAACGTTCGACATTAACATCACAGTGAAACGCTTTTCATTATGTATCTCAGCATGGTAGGAAGTTGGGGTCAAGTTAAGGTGTTGCTCGAGGGCCCAACAGGGGCAGACTGGCTTTGTTGCGGTTTGAACCCCTGACCTTCCGATCAGAGCCTTAACCTTTGAGCGACAATGAACCTTAAGTTTTATTTGTTCCATATACATTACTGCACAGTGAAATTCTCTCTTCGCATATCCCAGTGTAACTGGGGTCAGCCATGATACAGTGCCCTGGAGCAGACAGGGTTAAGGGCCTTGCTTAAGGGCCCAACAACGGCAACCTGTTGAACCTGACCGACATTCCAATCAGTCCCTAAGCTACCACTGTCTTTAGAGACCTTTTAGTGTATTCTAAGTCTCCAATGGTAAAATTTTAAATTCCTGTAGATCTTTTCATTCCGTTATCACAGTTATGCTCTACATACACTCTTAGAACAAAGGGTTCTCAGCTTGGTTCTAACAAGAAGGAAATTAAGTTCATTGGATAGGCAAGCATACGGCAAGGGGTTTCATTGGAAACCTTCCTTATAGGAAGATACTTTTTGGTTTTGCAGTGTATAGAACTATATATAGAAGCTCCCTTAAGGTGGTAAACCCAAAGTCTTGCTTATTCCTTTAAATTCTTGACTTAAGGAGCACTGCCTCACCAGGATGCAAAAAAAACCTTAAATGTCTTTGTTAACAGTGCAGCTGTGCAATCTGTACTAATTATTTCGTCAAAATGTCAGGGTACTCATAAGTGTTCTGTACACAGGTCCACGACTCGACCCTGCCTTTTATCATTCTGAGTAATCACTCAGTCCTGCTGTACGAAGACATTTCAAACCCAAGAGTAAAAAGTTTCTAAACGAATAATTATTTAAAATAAGAAGCTTTATTAAATAAGCGCTCGGCGATTAAACAGGGGTGCAGTTTGTCTTTCCATGTTGATGCAGCTCTAAATCAGAAGGACAAGTGTTTTGCACAGGATGTAAAGTAATTGTCCTGTGACTCATCAAACATCTCCAACAGAAAAGCCGGAAAATTAATGATTTATTCTCCTCAGATACTGCCGAGGGGTTTTTCGGCCTGAGGTCTCTCAGTTGACGTCATCAAAGTAGGTCGAGCATTCAGTGCAAAAACAGGAATCAGACTCACAGCATTATCAGACAAGAAGAATTGAAAGGAAATAGTAAAAATTGTCAAACAATTCAGTGAAGACAGAAATGTAGTGGCCAGGAAAAAGGACAGGAAAATGGTCCCTTGTTGGATGGAAAGCATTTCAGACAGTCGATATGTTCACCATCAGGGAACTTCTCAAAGCATTAGAATTTTTTAACTTGAAGCCAGGAAAAGGGTGACACAAACTTTTGCACTGAGAAACTTAGGATTTCTTTAGCGTTCCTCGGTTGTTCCTCTCAGAGAACCCTAAAGATTCTATGTGGGGCGTTCAAGTGAAACCAGGACTCGGCGGGACTTTGCCGTAAAAGTGATTGACATCGAGCACGGTATGGCGATGAGACTCGCTGCAGTAAAACATTTGAACGGTGCAAACATTTTAAGGAAGGCTGTACGTCCGTGAATGACGATCTCGGGCGAGGTGGCTCTGAGCCCTCTATAGTTATTCCCATAAACATTCAGTGAGTGGAACACCCGATCTTTGAAAATGGATGGATGATTTGTCGCCAATTTGTGACAAAGAAGAGACATGTCTATCTGTGGGAACTGTACACACAATCATTCACCAACACCACTTGCACATTACAGGAACTCGGCTGGGAGTTATTACCATATCCCCTGTACAGTTCTGGCCTCACTCATACCATTCCCACATGTTTGGTCCATTAAAGGAGTTCCTGGGAGGCCAGTGTTTCTGATGTGAAGTTTGATCGTGGAGAAATCTTGATGGTATCCAAGCACTAGAGAAATGCTGGGATTAAGTGTTGATTAGCAGGGATTATATATAGAAATACAGGGAGTTTTTACTCTGATAACTGCGTTCTGTTATTCTGCACAATCAAAAGTCTCTTTTGAGTTGAACGCCCCCCCCATACCATATGTTAAAGAGTGTCAGAAAGTGGCCCTTTTCTGAAAAAAAAACCCTTAAAGTGCCTTACATGTTAAATGCATCTTCATATCAGGTGTCTGAAATTTAGCTTTTAGATCCTGTTTACATTCTTAGAAAAAGAAAAACACTTCTTCAGAAGTTCTTTAAGGGTCTGTTGGGAAATTAAGTGAGGAACGTTTTTGGAGACACATTTATTATGATTGTGTAAAGCTGCTTTGCAACAAGGACAATTGTTAAAAGTGCTATACAAAAAAAAATAATTGAATTGAATTTCCTAAGATGCCGTAATGAACTGCTCATAATGAATTATATGTTAATAACTGCTGTTTAATTGTTCCACACACAGACACTGTGAGTTAAGCAGATGCTTTTCTTGATTGTTCTCTATGAGCTTTAGGCAGTTCCTGAGTGAACTCAAAGGTCTCACCCGTCAGTTTAGCAACACTTTCCTGCGTTCGGCTCGTTGCTAAGTTGCCGACTCGGGAATTTCCAGCACTTTCGGAGCACCTGTTGTGAAAACATAATCACGCCTGCTGCAAATCAGGCAACTGTTAGAGAAAACGTAAAAAAAAAAAACGTTTGTTCCAAAACGTAAAAGCTGAAATGGTTATAAAGGAGCCTCGGGGACACTATAGATTAGTGGTCGGTGCGGGAATAAGAGAATCTCAGGGTTTTATAAGAAGAAAACAGGTAAGCTCTTGTTCCCAGCAAGTGTGTCTTCACATTGATGCACTGGAATGTTTTTTCACCCACTGTGTAGGAGAGAATTAAAAAAAATAATAAAACACATCAGCATGAATCAGAGGAAACCTACGGCCTCGGCATGACGCAGTGTGTGCAGTGCAGTAATGTGTAAGGAACAGAACACTCCCCCCGTGTTGTGCGCTTATAGGAAATTAATCAACGAAGATGTACTGTGGTAGGATTACTTGAAGTAGATTGTTTCCCAGAGGATTTTGCTATTTTTGATGCAGATTTTTGTAAATTTTGATTAGCAGTAACCTAAATTATCTTAGTAATCTAATTTTAAGAACGTTAAGATAAAATTCTTCACTTAGAGAAGATATATATATATATATATTTTTTTTTTGCAGTGTAAGTTACAAAGCTCACTTATTATCATATCACAGCCTCAGTCTTAGTTTCTTTCTCTCTGTGGTGTCCCATTAATGCGTGTTTTGGGAAAGGAAAACAAAATGCTGGTGAGACCAGAAGCTGTGAACCGAACATCAATCCTGATGTTACATAACACCCTGATCATCAGTGCTTCCCGGAGTGCTTGTGAGCAGACAGACCTTTCTCTCTGACAGACTGAGGATTTAGAGACTGAGAGAAACATTATTAACATCGTGACCTGAAAGAAAAGCGACAGAAGATAAAAAAGAGAGAGAGAGAGAGAGAAAGGATTGGATCATTATGGGGTTTTTTTTCTCACTTATGTCCAATCTTGGTTTCTCCTCACAAATAAAAACAGAACAGAAAAAGTGCAGAAGGAAAGAAATGAAGAAAAAAAAACACTTCTACGTATAAATAAACTGAAGAAAGTGTGGAGTTTAAATGCTCAGAGTAAACAACAGGAAACAGGAAGCAGTTAGAGGATTATATCTTTATGAACAGGGGCAGTGCTACAGTAGCTCAAACCCCTTTTCCATTGCTAATTCATGTCTGTTAGCGCTGGTGCAGAACTGGTTCAACGGCGAATATCCTAAGATCTTGCTTTGTTGTTCTATGGGATAAAGAGTCGTGTCATTACATCACAGTATATGACTGTGTACATCTCTACGTTCACAGCTATGCTAGCAAAAAAATGCTAAAATGCAAAAAAAAAATAATAATAATAAAATGCTAGCAGAAAGCACAACAAAAACAACTTGAATATGGCTTTGTGAGCAGTTCTGTGTGCTTAATCATTACAGAAAGCAGTACTAGAAAGCTGCCCATTGCATATTGAGACCATTTTTTAAAGATGGCAGTCACTTTTAGTTGGTTGTGATAATCCCGCCTCGCAGGCCCCGACGCAAGCGGTTCTTTGTTCTAGCCTAGCAAAGTGTTGGCGCCACCATGGAAACGGTGTTTCTGTCCGCGGGCCTGTGCTTAGATTGTGTGAAAACAAAGTACTGGTTCAAAATTGGGCACCGGTTCCGAACAAGCTCCGGAACCACCTTTGTGATAAAGGCTCTGGGTTACACATCAGAAGGTTGGTGGTTCAAGCCCCAGCTCTACCAAGTTGCTGCTGTTGGGTCCTTGAGCAAGGCTCTTATCCCAGTGGTGCTGTATAATGGGTGACACTTTATATGGGTCTGACCCCAGCTTCCTAACATAGCTGGGATGTGCGAAGAATAAAAAATTTCACTGTGCAGTAATGAATAAGGGCTTTACTTACTTACGTTATTTATGAAGCCTGTTTAATCCTTATTTTTACTGTACTTAGAAATTATTACCTAAATTATGTTTTTTTAAACCCTATTAACTAATTACTAAACAATAGATTGTGTGTTGAAAAGAATTAGCAAAACATGCCTGAAAACCTTTAGGTTCCCAGACCAACATAAATACAAAATCTGACCACATGGCATGTGGATTGTCTACACCTCCAGGCTAAAATATGGTAATCTCCGCTTCAAGTCGTTGCTGCTGTTGTGTCAAGTCCGTGTTGATCTCAAAATAGAAATAAATTTAATAAAGCCATGCTGGCTAAGCCTGGGTTATTCCAGCATCATGCTGTCATACATCGTGTTATTACTGTAGCACACGTATAGTACAGGAAAGTAGCGTTACAGGAAACCTGCCGTGATAAGGTGTATCTGCTGAGACGCAGCTGTCAGTCAACGCCACCCAAGTTCCCATTAAACAACAGTGTGGCCTAGAGTGTGCACTGTGTGTTCCTGATAAATTTTAACACATGCACGCACACACACGCAGACACACAGAGGAGTCCCGCTGCATATGTGAATATAGATATAAAGTCTCAGTGCTGTGCTGTTAGAGGAAAATCATCCTACTGTATGTGTGTGATGAAGCTGAGTCAGCACTACTACTCAAGTTTATTCATTTTCCTCTAAATGCATGTCTCAACAAGTTTGTTTTTCTCTTGCATCACAACAATTTGCACTTTTTATCCATCTACAGTTTTTCTCATATCTTCATATTAAATGAAAGAAACAGGAACACATGTTTTACAGCGACAGGCTGCAAACTGTTGATACAATTTAAAAACTGATTATTTATGTAGCAACCTCAGCAGCAGCCTCATTTCTCCTCTCGTCTGTTCCAACCAGCAGTAAACTAATAACCGGCCTGATCATACAGTATGTTATCATCTGTTTCTCACTGGTTCATGTCTTAACTCTTAAAACCCAAGAGGCACAGATACGTGCTGGCACCATAGCAAAGAGTAAATGACGAGTTTAAAAAAAAAAAGAAAAAAATGTGCTTATGTAGAAGTGTTACCAGGGAGGTTTCAGACTTCAAAGTGTGTATTTGGGTTTTTGTATATGTCAGGTAGAAGAAAAAGTTACCATTACTTTTATAAAGGGTAAATTTTACCCCTACAAGAATATTGGAATGAGGTTGCAAAAATGTAAAAATAAACCATAAACCTTTTTTTTTTTTTTTTTTGCCTATGCAACCCAGTTTCTAATTTATTGCTCACTCATGTTTGGGAACTAAAATTCAGTTCATCATATTACCTACTGTATTTTGTGCTGAGAAAAAGGATATTACATTTTATACTGTACAATTCTATATATTCCTATGTACTGTACAGTGTTGGGTGTTACAAAGTAACCCGTTAGAGTATTTGGATAAATTTTTTGATGTAACGAGTAATCTAACGTGTTAGGTCCGCCATTTATTACTCAGTTATTTAGTTATTTTTTCAAAAATGTAATCCGTTATTCAGACAATTTATGTAATCCGTGAGCCAGACAGCAATCATTCCCAATCCATTGTTGTGTGTGTGTGTGTGTGTGTGTGTGTGTGTGTGTGTGTGTGTGTGTGTGTGTGTGTGTGAAAGCGTCCTACAAGCCCCATTCCCGATAACCCCCCCCCTCTGTTATTCCTGCTGTGGACCGACGCGCGGAAAGATGGAAACCTAATCACAGCGCCAAAACTCGTGGTGAATCATGATGAACCGTACTTACGGCCACCGCGCGAAACCGCATAGGTGAGATAGGGATATTAGTAGGTAACGGATTATGGGCCAAACTTCGCTGAGTGATGAAGAGAGTGTTGAGTGGTCTTGACTAAAACAACATGCATGAGGAATCACAAAGGAGTTCTCATTTTCTGCAATGGAAAAGTACTCGTACTAGTTACTTTTATCAGAAAGTAACGCTGTAATGTAACTGATTACGTTTTAAAGACAGTAATTTTGTAATGTAATTAGTCACTTTAAAAAGTAACGTCCCCCAACACTGCCTATATAGACCTATACAGTATATGTAAAAAAAAAAAAAAAAAAAACATTACTCTCATACAGTATAAGAGACTACTCATATAAGAGTATATATGAGACAAAAAAAAGTCCTTTAGAAAGCCTGGAGAAATGTTCCTCAAGACTACATTAAAATACAAGAATGTCTGTCTCTTTGGAAGCTAACTATGAAGAAATTAGGGGGGTCATGACTTTTGCACAGAACCGTATAGTTATGTTTTATGATGTGGAATCTTAAATATAGCTGTACACTTCAGACTGGGCAGCTGAACATCAGGTTATCGTCTTCCAATCTTCATCTGTGTCGGCCTGTGCCTGGTGTAGTATTGCTTTAAGGGTTGACATATTGTCCATGTTGGGATGCTTTCCTACTTACAGCTTTTGAAAATACTGGTTATTTGAGTCACAGTAACCTTCCTGTTAGCGCAAACCAATCTGGTCATTCTCCTCTAATCTCTCTTATCAACAAGGAGGGAAACCAGACATATCTAAAATAGCTGATAATATAATATCTGGCGGGACGTTGGCATAGTGGTTAGCGCAGTGGCCTCGCACGATGAGGGTTCGAGTCCCACCTCGGGTTTGTGTGCTTGGTGTTTACATGTTCTCCCAGTGGTTGGTGGGTTTCTTTACCCAGTCCAAAGGCATGCAGATTAGGCTAATAACCCCGCCTAGTGTCCCGTGTCCCCTGGGACAGTCTCCAGGCCTCCTGTGACCCTGTACAGGTTAATCGGTATAGAAAGTGAGAGAGCAATGCCTATTGTTAAGACATAAAGTCTACATGAGCTCCCTATCCCTGATATGACGTTAATGTTTTGTCCATCATCGAGGTGTCAGGAGCAGCCACCCAGTGTCCTCTTGGGATCTTTTTTTGATTGGAGTCAATAATTTTGGAGCTTGCTGTAAGCAAATTGGATTGGAATCTGTACATATCTCTTTAATACACATCATAAAAGTGTCAAGACTGGTGAATTTTTCAAATGTAGATTCACAGCACACACACACACACACACACACACACACTATGTATGGCGTTATATTCCTGTCACAATCCTGAGCGCGTGGTTTGACATTTTGAGAGCAGACAATGCACTCTATGCGCGTGCAATGTCTCCCCTGCGCGCTCAACAGCTCGATTCTGCGCGTGCAGAGTCTTCCCTGCTCGCTCAACGTGTTCT
>JAQMYG010000023.1:33299498-33310117 GCA_030014215.1 Clariallabes teugelsi | reverse complement strand
ACACAACCCTCTGCATTTATCCAGACTTGGGACTGGCACAAGAAGACACTGGATTGCGCCCCCCCATGGTTGCATTTAATAAGTGAATGAATAATATTAAATAAAGTAATTTTATCTGTTGATTACTTTTAATGTTGTGAAAAGTCCATAAAACAAGTTAGAATGTTCTGTTCTCATGTAAGTTATACTGTAGCAGCTGTAAACATCTGTTCCCTCTCTAGCCTCTCTTTTAATCCACTCTTAAAGTTACGTAATTAGACAAAAAAAAAAAACCTTACAAAGAATAAACTCTCCTTAAAGAAATCTTTTATTTCCGCCATATTGGATTTTTTTCTACCATTTCGAGAGAAAAAATTCCACTTCTCCTCCTCATTCCACTACAGTCTTTGTCCAAGTTGTATCATTACAATTTAATTTGTTTACTCTCCTAAGGTACAGTCCTTAAATACACAGCTTTATGATGGTGGATGAAAATTCTCCTTCTTTACAGGATTACATAAGAAACATTCACAGTGTGTACACCATGCACCATACTCATCCCCACATCACCCACCCCACCCCACCCCCCATGTCTTCGCCATTACTTACTTGCGTCCCAAACTCCCAGAAACCCTTTAAATGTTCTTGGCATGGTTCCTCATTCCCTTAGCTCTCTGGTACTTCGAGTAAAATCTAATTAAGACTTCAAGGCTCGCATTTTGTAATTACAAGCTCTGAGTTATATGTAACATGACTTGCCAAGTTCTGCGTTTTTGTGGTCCTGGGGTTTGGCAGAGATGACTTTATATTCAACGCCCGCGTGTATAACTACCGTACTCAAACCCTGACTTTGTAAAACAGTTTGCTTTTTCTGTTCATTTAAAAAAACAAACTGAAAGACAGCTATGGTTTAGCGAATATGAAATGCTAATCTCTGGAGAAAACTATATGCCAGATGTAAGTGCGTTTGCACCAGGCGGGAGAATTGTGACATGCAGATGGTATATAGTCATATTCGCAATTTTCTTTTTTTTTTTTTAACACTAAAAGGTCAACAGGATAATGCAGTCAAGCTGCATTAAAATGCAATCACTGCCCAATCACAGCACTAAGCTATACTTGTGGGTGTGGCTTAATCTGAGAAAAGGAAAAGTACTTAACTGTGTCATTTATACAACAGTTTTTGTCTTATCCCTTTCTTTTCAAAGTTGGACTGAATCAGCCTAGGATCCACCTCGGTTTTGATGACCAGTTACAGGCATTATCATGTGGCTTGCACATGTTCTGACTTTGCTCAGCTCTCGTGTGCATGGCACAGCAAGCACAGCCTGGACGTGGCATCTGTTTGCTTCACATTTACCTCATATTATTTGCCGAAGCCATATTGTTTCCATTCATTCCGTTCATGTATGACCAGATCACTGAGCAAACTGTCAGTTTTGCGAGTTATAATCCCAAGAGTCATCTTCAGATCCGTTGTGTATGACACGACCAACTTGCTGACTGCCAGCACAAGTGACTGTTCGCCGGGCATGTGTTTAACCGAGATTGCCAGTAAAATCCCTAAGCGCACTAACAGACGTGAAGAGGATTGTATGAAGTGGTGCGTGGGAGGCTCTCCAGAGCCCTCATGTCACCTACATTACACCACACCGGAATAAGTGAACCGTCGATGCCGGATCCTGTAAAGGAAAAACCATTTGCTCAAATTGCTTTTGCATAACAAGAGATGAAAAGGCAAACGTGCTTAAAAGCTCAGCCGGAGAGTTAATGGTATAATAGCGTAATAGTATAATCATGCAATGGTGTAATAGCATGACTGCTTATGTAGGTATTCTACACTTATGTATAGATTTAGATTTCTGTGAGGTCATTAAGCAGATACTTTTATCCTGAAGCAGAATAAATTACAAATAATAATTTTAATAATTTAAAATTACCAGAGCTGACAGTTGTGGTAGTGCTGCAGGACTGACTTTCATTATCAAGACAAAAATAAGTAGGAAGAAGGCTAAGCTTAATTTAAACCATCTCTAACGTAACTATATCCTTTGTAACCTGAACCTTAACATTAAAAGCCTTAGCCTTAACCCTGACCATGTAAGCCTCACCTTACATCAGAAATGTTAACTTTGATAATCCATATCCTTCACCCCACTGACGCAAACCTGAACCCACTGACCCTAACCTGAACCACTCTCAACCTAACCTGAACCCACTGATCCTAACCTGAACCACTCTCAACCTAACCTGAACCCACTGACTCTAACCTGAAGCCCACTGACCCCGAATTCAAAGCCACTGACTCTAACCTGAAGCCCACTGACCTTAATTTGAACCCATTTACCCTAACCTGAACCCACTGACCCTAACCTGAACCCAATTGACCCCAATCTGAACCCACTGACCATAACTTAAATCCCACTGACCCTAACCTGAACCCCCATAACCTAACCTATACCACACTGACGGAAACTTGAACCACACTGACCCTTACCCGAACCCATCACCCAAATCTGAGCCCCTCTGACTCTAACCTATACCACACTGACAGTGACCCTCACCCCTCACCCTAACCAGTACCTCACTGAGCCTAACCCTTTACCCCACTGACACAAACCTGAACCCCTCACCCTAAACTGAACCACTCTGATCCTAACCCAACCTCCTCCCCCTTCCCTGAGCCCCACTGACCATAACCCTAATCCTGCTGATCCTAACCTAAATCCCCTCACTGTTACCTTAACCTCATGACCCTATTCTGAACCTTACTCATCCTAATTTGAACCCCATTCACCTGAACATGACGCTTGTGTCACCCAGCCCTAAATCCCCCCCCTCCTAGCCTGACAGATCAGAGACCACTTGATGCAAAAGTCCAGTATGTTTGAATAGTGTGAACACTCTGTATTGTGACTGATCTCATCCTCTGACCTGCACAGCCAGAGCCCATAAAACAGGAAGGCAGGGAGAGGGTCACTCTTGGCATAGTGTGAAGGTCAGTTTCCTTGTACTCTTCTTATCCTTTGTGTTCAAGATTGGGGTTAGAGAGTGCTACAGCGAGCGATTACTCAGCCTATGAGTGTTCATGTCCTGACTTTAATCACGTAGCTTGTCTCATAAAGCACTCATGCTATCAGGAGTCTGAACACTCAGGTCAGTTTCTCAGTCTGTTGTGTTTGTTTTGCAGACACGGAGGCTGAGTAAAGCGGAGCGCCAGCGCTTTAGCGAGGAGGTGGAGATGCTGAAGGGGCTGCAACACCCCAACATCGTTCGCTTCTATGACTCCTGGAAGTCCACTGTTAAAGGTCACAAGTGCATCATCCTGGTTACTGAACTCATGACCTCAGGAACGCTCAAGACGTAAGCTCAGTCCTGTCAGGAACACACACATTTACACACACACACACACACACACACACACACACAACACACACTGTGACACACATCTGTCACTATCTATCTTTCTATCGGTCTATCTGCCTGTCAGTTCGTTCTTTCTTTCGTTCTTTCTTTCGTTCTTTCGTTCTTTCTTTTCACCTGACACTTAGCGAAACAGCTCACTCCTCTGTCTTACTTCCACTCAGATACCTGAAGCGGTTTAAAGAGATGAAGCTGAAACTTCTACAGCGCTGGAGCCACCAGATCCTGAAGGGCCTCCACTTCCTGCACACCCGCACCCCACCCATCATCCACCGGGACCTCAAGTGCGACAACATCTTCATCACGGGACCCACTGGATCCGTCAAGATCGGAGATTTGGGTCTGGCTACACTCAAGAGCGCCTCCTTCGCCAAAAGCGTCATCGGTAAGTTAGCACATCGCCTGAGGGTTGTTAGGGTCCGTTCGCATACTTTTGCTCTGGTTTGAGTCAAGCCATTTGATTCCGAATCGACTCAGTGCAGGAAGTGAATCAAACTATTTGTGTCCAGACATGAGCTGATTGGCCCCAGAGCCCCAGAGCTGTCCTGTAGAGCTAAGAAACAATAATCACAGGTTGTGAAAGAAAATGTTTAAAACAGGGTATTTCTGTAATTATCAAATCAGCCATGTGGCACAAAAACACAACACAACACAAAAACTGAACAAATTAACCAAAAGATTCAGTTACATCCAGTTACATAAGATCCCTTATATATTACAGCTTCTTGGCTTATGTGCGATGTTATCTCAGGGGTTAAACTGACCTTCACAGTTATTACTGTAAACATCACCTGCGCCACCTCTTCGTCCAACATGGAGTGTGTGTTTATCTATTGATTCCTCCATATTTACACCAGCACAGCTCCAGCCAGAGATTAGATTTAAAGACGTCAGCTGACATGCTGCATTTACACTGGAGGTTTCCGTGAAACTCCTACACTTCTCACATTTTGTCATTGATGGTAAACGTTATTCTGTTGACCTAACTGCGATGATTGTGAGCACTTCTTACTACAGAACAAAATGTTCACGGGGTGGACTCTGATCTGATCTGGCTCCTCCTACCTGAACAGAGACAAGCCAGATTGTTGTACAGCAATGTGCAGGTTGGGCTTAGGGTTAAAGGTGAAGGTGGATCAGATCCAGCTCCACCCCTGGAATTCTGCTGCTCTTTTTAGTTTTATTGACCTAATTCATTGTGGTGAGGGAGGTGGCTGTCTCTTAATGGAGGCTCTTAACACTGAAATGTTCTCAAAGACTAGGCCTAGTCTCTGACACTCCCCTGTTTATTTATTAGAAGCAAGTGTTTAGATGTGAAACTGTATAAGGTATGCAGATAACTATATGAGCAATGCTGCTTAGCAAAATCTCTAAAAATGCTCATGCCATGATAAAATGCTTGCCATGATAAAAAGGCACCAGAACAACCAGTACAACAACACCTTTTACGAGACCCAACAGGCAAAGAGCCCAAAGCCCTTAACCCAGCCTCTAAACTCCCCAGATCCTAATCCGATCAAGCAACCATGGAATGTGCCCACATTCTGTTGCCAGGCACCGCAGCACACAGATGTGTTGTCGAATCATACCCTGAGAGGCCAGAGCCACCCTGATGGCAAAAGGGGAACCCAAAACCTAAGTGGTTTTAATATATATTATATATGTAAATTGCAGGTGAAGGTGTTCTTCAAAGTTTTGTACTGGGCCCACTAAACATTTCAAGTTTTGCATTCTCTTTCTTTTTCTCCCTTACAGGCACTCCTGAATTCATGGCTCCGGAGATGTACGAAGAGAAGTACGACGAGGCGGTGGACGTTTACGCCTTTGGGATGTGCATCCTGGAGATGACTACGTCGGAATATCCGTACTCGGAGTGCCAGAACGCAGCCCAGATCTACCGCAAAGTCACCAGCGTGAGTGATGCGTAAATTTCTTGCTACCTCAGAAATGTGAGGTTAAGGTTAATGCATATATGCATGAAAATGTTACCTCAGTGACCTCAAACCATCTGACACGACCGGCCTTTTGGATCTGTGTGAAAATTTTTTAAAAATTACACATTGTATGTTTTATCAATTCTGTCTACATAAAACGTCATGGAAAGTGTTTACTATAGATAATACTGTAGCAGCTATGAACCGTTAATATCTTAATAAAACCACATAATTACAGCTTTACCTCAGGCTGATGTGTATATTTAGAAAATGTCACCATATCAAGCAGTATCATTATACCAGTTTTTTATCTGTCTGTCAGGAACATCTACTGTACACATCCCTGTGAATAAACTGTTACTATAGTAACATCGATGTATCAGAACAAGCGCATTAAGATGATCCTGTGATTTCGCGGCTTCTGACCAATCAGAGTAAAGAACTCATCAGAAACCGTGTTACAGCTTGCATTTCTTCCTAAACATCTTTTGCTAACGGCCTCGAGCCTGTTTCCTGACCCGGCTCTCAGCAGGACACTGTGTGTGCAGCTGCTTATCTTCGTGCAGACGCCCACGCTCTTTTCTTACACTCATCTCTGCGAACTCTTCACACTCTCTCTCTCTCAGGTTGTCTGCACTTTAATAACCTCCTTCTCCGAGGGGTTTTTCAGGAGCCCTCTAATGGCTCGCTGAAGCCGATACGAACGTCCCAGGGATCCTTCATCACAGCAGAACGGACAATTAACACGTCTCGGTAGAGCTCTAATTCTATAAACACACACGCTTGTTTCAATCTTAGCAATAATCAGGCTTGCTTGGAGACCACAGGATTGTAAGTTACAGCAAGAGAGCGCGTCATTAACGACGTGGACAGATCCATAAATGTGACGTCTGCGCGCCGCAGCCTGTCCCAAGCGTCTGATCCCGAGGTTTTAGTGATCTCACAAATGGCGCCATTTATCCAACCTGAGCTGAACTGGAATTTCAGGATCTATTTAATCAACAGGGAAAGATAGCACACCAATAACATATCTTATGTATAGTCGCGTACCACAATGACTCGAATCCTATGTAGTCTACAGTGTGTAGCGCACCACATACAGTACGTCTGTATGTGTCAGTGTTTTAAAAGCTGTAGTGGATTTAAAGCTGTAGTGGGTGTGGCATAAACTGGAAGGGTTTCAAGAAACCTTCTGGTTTAGGCCACGCCCATTTTACAGTTCAACAGGTACAGTTAGAATAAAGCTGCAGACGTGTGGAGCACTTTATCGATCAGATACAGATAATGTCATCATGTTACATCCCTGATACAGTAGCACTTTAACTCGGTAGACAATGTGTGTGTGTTGGTTTCAGTGTCCTTGAGCTGCGCTTTGTTCTTTCTCCGTGTCGCGTACTTATACCCAACCCTTATCTCGTCCTCTTGATTTTCAAAGAGGAAGGAAAGATTTGAACGTACAGTACAAGTGTGTGCAATGCTTTCGTAACACTTTCCAAGTGCATGCGTTCCTGACAGTGGTGTGTCTGATTCCTGGCCTCGTCTCTGCGCTGATTGTACGCCGTGTCTGAGCCACGGGAATCAATGTTGGGAGACTAGCATGAGTGTTTTACTGTCACAGGAGAAGATTGGAATTAAAAAAATGAGAAACTTTATTCTTTTGGACATGAGGGCGTGAGCGTCTGGATTCTGCGAAGCATGAATATGTGACGTTCGCCAAGAAAAACATCTGCCAGAACAAAACCTCAATCACATAATGTCAGTAGAAAAGATTTTTAAAAAGGAACGACACACTTGATGTCGTGCTGCTTTAGGAAAATAATAATCCGAAATTCAGGGTGGTTTGAGCAACTCTGCTTCACCACACCACGTTATTTTTCTATAACAACACAAGTCTAGTGTTTTATTGCTTACACAACACACTTAATAAATCCGCCTGTACATACAGTAATTACTGTTTATGGTGGTTTTTAGTGCTGGCTGTAGACGGAGAAGGACTTGGCTTACTCAGAAAGTCGCTGCTGCTCATGCTGACGTTGTTGTCAAGATGGCAACATGAGTGGAAAAGTTGTTTGGGTGGCAATGCTGCGGGTCGGGGGGAGGGGGTGTTGGTATTACAGCTGCTCGAGGTCACCGAGGGAAAGAGCGGCATGAGAGGAAAGTAATAACAGCTCGCGTATCAGCTGACAAGGGAATGCTGCTGATAGACGAGTTCATATGCCTCGATCTAGATCAAGCCTCAGAACGGGAGACGTCTGTCTGTCTGTCTGTCTCTCTTTCTCTCCACACGTCATCTAAAAGTTAATAATAAAAAATATTTGGGGAAAGTTTTCTCTTATTAACTTAAAGAGAGGGAATGACAGGTTTAAAGATTCTTTGACGTATGTAAGAACAGGAACTACGTTAAATCGCAGACATCCAATAGATTAAAGGAACTATAAACAGAAAAAAAACAAAACATAAAAATGATGTATCATTCCATAGCCTCTCTACAGAGTTCGCTCCCGTCTCCGCTCAGGTCCACTCCGTGTATATCTTTGTAAGATAAATCTTTATATGAGGACAGATGGATTTGCTGAACTTGTTCCTGTTTGAAGACATTGATCATGTTCAGTCATTATCAGGTGGCAGAAATTACACTGAGGAGGAAATGGCACAGGCACAGTGTTAGATTATGGGTTTTTAAAAAGGTTAATGAAAATTAATTTAATTGTTGGCAAATTACTCCTGTTTGAGAGGGGGGGGGATTCAACAGGACTTGAGGATACAGGAACATCATCAACCTCTGCGTGATGCAAGTAACTGAGCTGTTCATCACCCTACTGCTTAAGAATTCATTATTATAGCTGTGACTAAAACACTGAGAATGGTTTGGGAGAAATAATGAATTTATGTATATGAAATAATGAAAGGTAGAAATAAATCTACCTTTATTTCTCTATATAATCCCCTGCTACACTAATGCACTCATCCCAGCGTTTCACTTGCGCTTGGATATCATCAAGGTAGAAAAGATCTACTTTGACTGTCTGATTCGCGTCTGAAACGCTGGCCTCCCAGGAGCTCCTTTAATCTGTCCAACATGTAGAAACAGCTTGGAGCGAGGTCGTGACTATGCGGGGGATGTGGCAATAACTCCCAGCCAAGTTTCTGTAACATGCACATGGTACAGTAGGCAGTATGAGCTCAAGCATACATTGTCCTGTAAAAACAGAAAGCCCTCGGTAGGCCGTTTGTTCCATTAAAGGGAAGGGGCATTAAAGGAGTTCCTGGGAGGACAGCATTTGAGGTGTGAATAAGACAGCCAGTCCGATCATGGCACTGGTGTACTGAGAAAACTTTCTACCTTGATGGTATCCGAGCACTAGTTAGACATTGGGATAAGTGTATGAATGTAGCAGAGGATTATATATAGAAATAAAGGGAAGTTTTAATCTCAGAACTGTGTTATTCTGTATGGTCAAAAGTCCCACTTTGACTTGAACACCCTGTGTTTAAACTAGCTTAATCTCCATGGCTTTTTAAATATTCTTTATATAAAATACACAAAAATAGCACTTCTAATTGAAAAGCATGAAATCTATATATAGATTTATATATAGTATAGCTAACCTTCTTACATTCCATTAAAAATTACATGACACTAGAATCCTTTATAGTGATCCAGGGTTTGTGGAGCACATGATGAAAAAGTTCTGACTTTTCTGAGAAACACAGACGACACAGTTGTTTTATTTTAAACGTTGCATCGAGAGTAAAGAGAGTGTGTGTGTGTGTGTGTGTGTGTGTGTATAGAGGGAAACAGCTCAAAAAAAGCACTACCATTTAAAAAGATGATTGTCTGATGCGTGATCATGTCCCTGAGCCGTGTGAGAAGCTTCACATTCAGCCCACAGTTGAATCCGTATGTGTTCCAGCACACCGCACCACTTTAACACAGCAGTGCCGTTAAAGCATTCATTCCTTTCAGCTGTGGAGATTTCCTCTCCTCAAGGTTTTTTTATACGGTACTTGGCATGAAAACTCGACTCCGTATCCAGACCAGGCTCAGTTTTGGGCTTCTTATTTGAGTTTGTTTTCACATGGCTGGGTTTTTCTGAACTGCTGATTGATTGCACTTTTTGCACATTAATTCCGTTTGCTTTTTCTTTCTAGAAAGCAAAATTGTTTCTGTCCTCAGCATTGTAAAACCTACATCAGGAAATAACACAGCAGCTGAGATGAGTGTATTAGCTACTGCAGTGGTTCTCAGCTCCAGTACTGGAAAACCCGCTTCCCTGCCCAATCAACTAATTAGCAGCCTTTTCTTAATTGAATTGGGTGTGGTAGAAACACTGGTTGAAAACCACTGGACTAGAAGGGAATCACCAGCAGTTACATCGTCTTGGACAGACAAGCAGTTGTTGTTGTTTTTGGTGGTGGTGCTGGTGGTTAATTGGTTAGTTGGTTGTTTTAGTTCTTTGGTTGTTTGTTTGGTGGGTTGTTTGTTTGTTTTAGTTAGTTATCAGTTATGTTGTTTGAGTGTTGTTTGGTAATTTTGGTTGTTTCTTTGCTGGTTAATTGTTTGTTTTGGTTTGTTAGTACTTGGTTTGTTGGTTGTTTAGTTGTCGTGAATGTTGGTTGGTTGGTTGGTTAGTTTGTTTTGTTTGCTTGATTAGTTTTTTTTTGTTTGCTTGATTAGTTTTTTTTTGTTTGCTTGGTTGGTTAGTTTTTTTTTGTTTGCTTGGTTGGTTGGTTAGTTTTTTTGTTTGTTTGCTTGGTTGGTTGGTTGGTTAGTTTTTTTTGTTTGCTTGGTTGGGTGGTTAGTTTTTTTGTTTGCTTTGGGTTGATTCATGTTTTTTTTGTTTTGTTTTTTGGTTGATTGGTTGGTTGTTTTGGTTGGTTTTTGTGTGTTTTTTTTTTTTATTAGCTGGTTGTATTATAAATTATTTAAAAATAATGATATGTTTATTTATACTCTTTTTAATCAGGCATTGGATATAAACATTCACTGCCATAACAATTCTGGAAGGTTTCTTTAATACAGTACATTATTAATTTTCTTCTGCCAAAAGTGTCACATAGCAGGCTTAATGGTAAATAAAAGCATGAAGTTTTACTCTAATTAGATCTTACTCATTAAATGTGTTGATTAACTGTCTGTAACAACAGCTCTGACAGGAGTGCACTTGTTATCTATTACAGTTAATGTTTCTATAGTAACAGCTCGCCCATATGAAAAAAACCTGCATGATTCATATAAAGCAATCATATATCTTCCTTACTTAATCCGGTCAGAATGACATT
>JAQMYG010000023.1:33234316-33252486 GCA_030014215.1 Clariallabes teugelsi | reverse complement strand
GCGGTTCGGAGGAAACACGTGATAGTCTTCGGCCCTCCCGGCTGAGTGGTAGCCTTAATGTGGGAGCCCCCTAGTGACGGGGAGGAATTGGCCACGGGAAAAAATCCCCAAAAAAACAACAACAAAAAAACAAAGCGTTGATTGATAAAATTATTTAATCACATGGTTGTTAATCATATGCAGGTCACCGGTTATGAAATATCACAACGTATTATGAAAGATATTTAAATATTTTTTTCTGTACTAAAAAACATCAAGGACAAATAGTTGCTCCTTAACAGGACCATTTGCAGGGCTACATTAAGAAAGCTAACGTTACAATATTTAAGGTTAAGATTTATTTTAACAGTTCAACAATTGCGTTATATGAGACAAATCAAAAAGAATGATGAAAAAATAAACAAATGGTGCAAATGTTAATACAGATAAATATTATGCAAAACAAATATGTTAATGTTTCGGATGATACATGAATAATCAGTGAAATTCTTAACAGCTATTGATGGATTATGGTTAATCTTAAACCTGCCTAGAGGAAACGGATGCACAGCGTGGTGCTGAACAATTCGGTTTGGCATCATTTGTTCGGAAATGAGAGAGATTTATTGTTTGGTATTCTTTCATTCATCTTCAGGGATGTTAATGAAGCAAGAGAAGCCTTTCATCTTTACTTTTATATAGCTGTGTGACCAATAAGCAGCAGTTCTATTCTATTCCCGCCCCCAAGTACCATTAGGACTGCACTGTATGGAAAAAAACATTTGGTATTGCAATGCATTAATTTATTTATTTATTTATTTATTTATTTAAAATTTCGGATATGATTTGTAGCTTTTGGTGCTTTGTAGCTTTGGCACTCTAAAACCTGTGTCTGAGGTACGACTCCTCCTCTTCCTCCTAATTCTTCTTGCATTAGTTTGTTGGCTAATGCGGTGCTAGCTAACATGTCATGCTAATTTGCTCGCTCAGGCTTCTGTCTCGCCAGGTCAAACAACCTCACAGGGTCAAGTCACTATGGAACGCTAAACCTACAAATCCAAAAACAGCAAGACACAAAGTTGTGCGGCGCGCTCGCTTGTCGTGTGTGTGTGTGTTGATCCAGTTCTGGCTAATAAACGTATGTGATGTAATGCAGTGTAATGTTGCAATTTGCTCAGTACACTCCGTTGTATTGTTCTAGCGTGTGTGTGTGCGCGTGTGTGTGTGTGTGTGTGTGCATGCGTGCGCATACATACTCCGAAGGAAAGACAAAACCCAAACTCTCACCACGGCTTGATAAATCGTTATGTCGTTACACTGTAACTGCTTCCTGGAATCTGTTTTAAAATAACCCCCCCACTGGTCTCTCTCCTCTTTTCTTCTCTTCACATCCTCCTCCCCCCCTCCTGTTTCCCTCCACTCATCCCTCGTCCAGTCATCTGTCTCTGTCTCGGCAGTCTCGCAGGGAGGTGGCTGTACTGGTTTAACAGCAAGGACTGGCGCTACCGCTTACGCCGGTTACGCCTCCAAGAGCAAGAGTAGCGCCCGGAGGGAAGAGAGAACGAGGAGAAAGAACGGAAGGAAGGAAAGAGGAGAGATTGTGGAGGAAGAGAATACGAGAGTGAATGCCGTCCTTGTTCTTAGGAACGAGAAACTCGATTGTCAGTGGTTCATGGGTTTACTCGGATAGACCGAGTGTGTTGAGTTTGTGTGTTAATTTTGTGCAACGGTGCGCCACTGAGAGAAACAGACTTTTGCACCTGAGTGTATGCACAACAGATGTGTGTGTGTCGGCGAATCCAGCGATGTTTTAGGGAAAACAGAACGAAAAACAAGAAAATATGAGATAAAGAGTCCGGGATTTGGCTCTCTCTCTCGCACACGCGCGCACACACACACACACACAGTTTCCATAAAGTTGGATGTGGTACATTGCCTCTGCATGTGTGTATGTGTGTGTCTTAAACAACATACCAGACCTGTAGCTACTTAAGCCAGGCTTACCCAGCATTAGCCCTGAGGCTTGCTAACATCTGGGCCCGCTCAGACGCCCAGATGATTGGACCCATCCTCCTCCGCTCCTCAGACAGCCACAGAGAGAGACAACATCTCATGCTGCCTTCACATGCTCCTCACATGGTCCACGTGCGACATCGAGAGTAGAAAATATTTCAGTTCGGGGATTAGCGAGCTAGTTCGTAGGATCGTTTGCAGCACCTCACTGTATAGAGTTCTTCTCCAACCTACCTGGGTTAAGGGAGCATCGGTTAGAGAGAAGAGGTAAACTTGTGGGAAAACTGTCATCATGGAGTTTTTTTTTTTTTTTGGAAAATCTTAATGAGGAAATCTAGTTTTGGGGTTTTATTATAAAATGGCAAGCTGGACTATTCAGGAAGTAACCAGTTTCGCAAAATTAATAGTCAACTGTAGCTAAAGAAGGAGCAGTGCGCCTTACGGTTCTTTAATTAACACATAAATGTAGAAAGCCAGTAGAGCCAGGAATCAGGAGGGACGACCCGATATCACGATACCTAGGTGCCGATCCGAGTCCAGGTTTCCTCCTGGAGTCCAAAGATATGCAGATTAGGCTGATTGGCATTCCCAAATTGATGGATTGGCAACCTGTCCAGGGTGTACCCTACCTCGTGCCCAAAGGCTCCTGGGATGGCCTCCAGGCCCCCATTTTACCACCTCAAATGCAATCATATATAAATAAGAATTATTCCTTAAAAAATCTATTTGGGAGAAAGTGTGACGATCCTGAAACTGAATCCGTTATGATTTTGGTGTGTGTAGAGTAAAGACGGGAGAAACGTGATCACGTGTCATTAGTTCATTTTTGAAAGCTGTAAAGCGCGATCAACGATCTAAGATGATGAGGTGTTTATATTTCCAGACATGTTCATAAGAGACTATTTATTTATGACCAGTATCGTCATGAGCTGACGCATGTCGTATGTTAGTTTAGCGGCTTAGGTACGACAACATCCTGCGACGGAGCAGCTGTTCCTCCATCCAAAGGACATTTCTAATTTCTGCAAGAGCACAGAAATATCTCTGTCCATGCAGTCTCCAGCCCTCCTCCTGTCTTCTCCTCTCTCTTCTCTCCTGGTGGTGCAGACTCGCCCTTGCTAGAGTACACAGCTCTCTACTGTTTCAGCACACGGCACAGGCTAAAAATAACCAACCCCCCGTCCCCTACCTTCACCCCCCCTCAGGCCTAGCATCTAACACTCAGCACGGGAGCGAGAGAGCAAGAAAGAGGTAAAGGATAAAGGATACTCCGAATGGGAGAGGAAGAGATAAAGAAGGCTGATAAGCCCAGGAGTCGTACAGGCAGGAAAATATCCTGTGCAGCGTTTTTTTTTTATTTATTATTATAATTTTTTTTTTCTTCTCCGCTTGATATTTTCTTCAAATCCCCCAGGAACATTCTTGACAGATCTTCTCTTATGGAGCTAATTGTTATCATCGAGCTAATCTCTAAATCTAATGAATCTTCCTGCACACACACTCCTTCATAACAAGTGTCTCTTTGTCATCTCTGCTCCCATCTGTCATCTAATTAACGACTCGTTTCCGGCTTTCTGTGTAAACCCTGCTTGAGGAAGCCGGGGTCGATCCACCAACCTGAACCCTTACTTCAGCGTTTTTAGAAATGCTACGTCACATCCTAACCCGGGACCTCGGACCTTCTCCTGGCTTTTTGGACAGTGTGTAACCCATTGCTCCCAGAACATTCTCATCAGTCGGGATTGTGCTCTCGCTAATTGATAATTGGTTTATTTAATAGGCGAATACAAATATGCGACTGTTTGTCAAGGCGGTTATTTGCGCTGCATTATTTACACTGGATCGTGTCATGCTTCTTATTATGATTATATTTACTTTGGTGGAGAATCTGCATCATCCTCACCCGTGGTGTATATTTGGCAACTTGCAATGTAGTGACTCAGTTTCAAAAACCATCTAGCGGCAGTTTCCGTGACTTTTCGAGTAGGTGTTAGCGATGCTTCCATGCTCAGTGCAGCTCACTTCACTGCTGCAGGTCATAAGAGGTAAGAAGGCAGTTTTCCTCAATGCAGTGACCTGTGGCCAATAATCAACCACCATGGTTCCCACCGTCCAATGACTGGTCATGGCGGTTCCCACCGTCCAATGACTGGTCACGGCGGTTCCCACCATCCAATGACTGGTCACGGCGGTTCCCACACCATTTCCTCACCAGCGTTTTTTTTTTTTTTTTGTCTCTCTTAAAGTTAATAAAACAAAAGAAAAGCCTTTTTCCTGTTACCTAGAAACTGTAAAAGCATAACGTCATCTGTCCTATTGACTTAAAGCCAGAATCAAAACTGACACATACACGACTTTGATGAAGCATCAACAATGGAGACGACTTCAAATAAATGTTAAAGAGAAAAACTTCACCCTGGCACCGTGCTTTTTAATCTTCTTTTCACTTCCTTTTTTAAAATTTTTTTTATCATGAGCACGCTATAAAAATAATAATGTATTCAAAGAAGCACAATAAATCCATAAAAAGCTCATCCTGATGACTCTTCCACTCTCAGAAGGTATCTGGATTACTGTGCCATTGATGCCAAATCGTTGATGTTTACACCTCATTTACAGTCAGTGGTGTATGTCACCTCTCGTCATGTGTTTTCCAAGTCACATCATGTGAAGAATATTTGCTTTCTGACTCAGATCCTCCTCGCAAAGGTTATTTAAACACTCATGTGGTATTAGATTTCACTCTGTACACGCAGAACCAGTGAGACGCCGTATCTCAGTGCACTGCGCCGTTCCAGTTCTTCTGCAACATAATTCGCGGAAAAAGTTCCGCTGAAACCGGTGTCTTCAGACCTTCTTAAAAAGTCACCGAGATCCAGCTCTCACTCTGTTTCTGTCAAACACACACGCGCGCACACGCTCATACGTCCTGCCGTTATCCGTTACAGGAGCAGATCTCTTTCAGCCGTCGCCGGATGGAAAACCATGTGACTCAACCCTGAAGAAACGTCTGATTACGGGTTTCATGTTACTTCTTTTTGTCATCGCTGCTCTTGTTTTCTTTGTTTTGATCCTTGTGGTCGAAAATCACTTTGGAGGTTTCCAACGTGCCATAACAGGACTATTATTTTTATTATTTTTTCGATCGCCCGACATTTTTATGACCGGAGGCTCCAGGCAAATCTGCACCACAGCATGCAATTAGTGCGTCCTTGCGATGTATCCGAATGTGAATACATTATTCCCAATGAAGAGATAATCATCATCTAATCACAGGTCAACTCTTTCACAAGAGGAGCCTGACAAATGACCTTTAACCCCCCCCTGCTAGGGAAGCTCAGCGCTGCATTGTCTTGTCTGTGAAATTGCGATTTTCCACTCAGTTGGTGTGGCAACTGGGTAATTAATATAATGAGAGGATCCTAGGACGGAGCGATGGAGCGGGACGAGGGAGGAATGAGGCTCGGTCTGAAACGTGCGTCGTCAGCACGTCAACCACCGAAAACATCTTTTATCCGATCCTGTGACCAGATCAAAAACCGAGCCTTGAAAAACATAAACCTCGTGCTGTTTACATCACGATGGACCTCGCTGTTTCCGAGGGTGGACGTGCTCTTGTGTTCTTGTAGGCCGAACCGAGCTACAATCGTCCCCATGTTTACAAATGTCTTTTGTCATTGTCTTTGTAATTATTTCTTCATGTCGTATCTTGATAAACAGCAACCAGATGTAAATTACAATATTCAGAGCACAAAACTCTGTAAAAAGCGAACCACACACAGAACTGCAAACAAGAACCAAACAGTAAAAGAACTTTTTTACTCACTCATCGTCTTTACCACTTTATCCAGTGTACAGGGTCACGTGGGGTCTGTAGCCTATCCCAGGAGACTTTGGGGAACGAGGCAGGGTACAACCTGGACCGGTGCATCACAGGGCTAGTAGGGAATCGAACCCGGACCCTGGACGTGCAAGGCGACAGTGGTCACCACTTTTTTAAATATATATATTTTTTGAAGCTTCCAATAATGAAGTTCATCCACTGCAGCACTTCAACAACAATAAGCACACCAACTTTTCTGTCTTTTATAAAGGCAACATAAATGGATTTGTTTTGGGATTGCTTTCTTTCTTGACAATGATGCAATTCAAAGCCGCAAAGTGCAAACACTTCATTTTCACGTATAAATGCCTCAGCAAAGTGATGCACCGTATAAAAAGACCCGGGGTGAGGGCAAGTCTTGGTGTCTTGTCTAGTTGAATAGCAATCACATTCTTAATGGAATGTCTTTTCCAATTCCACATAAAATAAAATAAATAAAACTACATTTGAGCCTGTGATGTGATGTGATGTGTCTGTTGCAGTCGTTTTCTCCGTTCGTACCGAAAAGCCGAATTGTTAAATCGATGACAGGTTTTGGAATTCAGCACGGGGTGACAGTTGCCATATGGCACCAGAGCGGATAAAGCGAGCGTTGCCGCTCTTTCACGAAGGCCCCTTCCCTCCTCAGTCATTAAAGTTCGATTCCTGCCGTTCCTCATGTTCTCACTTTTCCTCTTTCTAAGATCATTTTTAGGCAATGTAGGATTTAACACTTTTCTTTGCTTCAGCATTAAAGAGACCTCCAGCAACGAACAGAACATTTAGACGATCCCCTGCTTCTAGACTGTGAGATTATTTATGATGGATTGTGTTTTGTAAAACATGTCTATGATCTAAAAGTTATAGATATCATTTGGAATAAATGTAAGATCAGCTAAACTTTGGACTACATGTCTTTTGGTATCTGGTGATTTATCAGGTTACATGATTTAAAAAAAAAAATTCTGTTGATCATCCTTGATATCTACACAGAGTGGTTCGCTTTGCATTGTTTTCCATTTTTATGAGCGAGTGTATGTATCTGTCTCGGATCAACATCTGATCCCTGAATGTGTCGATGTAATGTTTTACTTCCCCTTTGTGGATTTAGTGTGTTGTTTTTGAGGCGTTGCACCCTAGCATGTTTTATCCCTTCATTTTAATCTTGATTCCGGAGTCCCTCAAGGCCCCATCCTCAGTTCGATTCAAAATTCCAAACGACGCTGTTTCGGGTTCCCTCGACACTTTTTAGTTTAGTTTATCTGCTGTGTGCAACAATGACAGGCACTGATCTGAGGGCAGTTACGGGTCTACTGGGGCACTGGGATCTCGATCTCCAGCTATTCAGCCAAGGGGTCTTAACCTCTATAAGCCTTCAAACTGCTGCAGGACTCTCAGAGGGGAGAGAGAGAGAGAGAGAGAGAGAGAGAGAGAGAGAGAGAGGAAGCAAGTGAAGGAGAGAGATCAGGCTGTGCTTTAAAATAATGAGGAATTGTGTGTGTGTGTGTGTGTGTGTGTGTGTGTGTGTGTCTGATGGGTTGTTGAGCAATAAATTGAATTCTGTTTTTTACATTATGAGATGACAACTGTAGTTTTGTGAACAGTATATTTTGAGAAGGAGGAAGTGAAAATGTCTCTTTTTTTTTTTCCTTTTTTTTGGGGGGCATTGTCTTAAGTGTCTGCAGAAACCTATCTGTCATTCTGCTATGTGTCACTGAGACACAGAGACCGAAAAAAAGATGATATAACTTGTATGGAATCTGTTCCTAAATTGTATACATGTAATGCATTTTAGTGGTACTGTCATCTCCAGGGTCCGGGTTCGATTCCCGGCCAGGTTCAATTCCCGTCTCTGTATGCATGGAGTTTGCATGTTCTCCCTGTGCTTGGTGGGTTTCCCCCAAAGACATGCAGTCTGATTTGGTGTTCCCAAATTGCCGTGTGTGTGTGTGTGTGTGTGTGTGTGTGTGTGTGTGTGCCCTGCGATTGACTGGCACCCCATCCAGGCCAAACTCTGCCTCAAATCTCCTGGGATTGGCTTCAGGCCCCCATGACCCTGTACTGTATATAGGATAAAGCAGTATAGATGACGTGAGAGTGATGAATTTTTGGACATTTTTCATGCATTATATACGTGTGCTGTTTAATGTTACAGCTACATATGTTTTTTTTTTTGTAGAAATATGCAAAAACCAGTATTTCACACACAGAGTGTAGACGGCGGCTGTTTATGTGTTGACTGCCACACAAGTGGTATATTTGCCCACCATTTTTAAAATCTATCCGGGAGAACGATGGCATCTGCGATTAACCATGAATTAACTAGTGGCGGTTAGTTCCCTCTCATGCTCCTGCTCCTGTACCTGTTTATTCTTTTACCGCGAGAGTGGTGTACTAAGAGGCAGTGAATGCCAGCTGCCATAAAAAGAATAAGAAGACCATATGTACGATCGCATACGCTCTGCAGAGAAACACAGTTTCACACAGTGAATCTTTAAAAACCCTGTAGGATTAACCCTTAAAACTCAAGCAGCACAGATTTGTCTATGGGAATGATGTCGCAGAAATTCACAAAATGCGAGTATTAGCATAATTATAATTAGATGGTCACAGAAACAACTTAAACAATTATAAAACGCATGATCTTGAATCTGTGCTATTTTCTTGCCTATTTGATCATATTTAATTTTTTTTTTTTTTATATTAAAATGTTTGTATAGTTGGCTAAAATGAAATAAAATTAAGTTCATCATATTGACTAAAGTAAGTTCTGCTGGAAAAAAGGATACGTCACTCTATATTGCATAATCCTGGTCCCATATATATACTAATTAGAAATATATTAATCTAATAACTAGCTTACAAATGCTTTTTATTTTAAGGGCTACGTGCTCTGACACACAAGGACGTCTTTGTACACCAAAAAGTGTTTAGTACTTCGACGACCTCCTCATGTTTGGGTAAGATGGAGGGGAGGGTTAGTACTGTAGGTTGGATCTCTGAATGTGAAATGTGTTAAAGGTCATATGTATTTGCTGTTTGTTGTATGTACATGTAATGAATCACTTTTGTGCTGCCGGTAATTTCGAGCCGTTCCGCTGGCTACCGCCACAGGTATATTTCAGACCGGTGAGAAACACTGTAGGAATAAAACACTGATGTCATTGTTGTTATAGTCACATAAAATTTCGACATTCAGTACTAAACCTTTAAATAAGTGCCTCCTTAAAGAACAAAACAATAGCGCTGTGATAAGAAACAAACGAGACGTTTTCTTAACTAAATGAAATGATAAATGGAGATAACTAAAGGGATAATAGTTTCAAAACAAGTGCCACATTGTGCAACCGGTCGCTACAACGCCTGACACCGCGGACTGCTTTGTCGAGCTCTGTGCTGCTTTTGTTAGCATCCGACAGGTGATGTATATCACCATCAGACCCGAACATACGCGTCCCTCTGGTCTTGTAATCAAGATTTATCTGTTCTAGAGCCAGATGGCTTGCCTGAGAACACAGTTTTTCCTTTTAGGATCCCTCCCATATCCTTAGCTCCGTCCCGCGTAGTTGTCTAGACTTGAGGGATCTCTCCCAAAGGAATAACCCACCCCCCTTCTTGCTTCTCGTCCCTGAGGAATTGAGGTCATCTATCTTTTGATGGCTCAGGGAGCACCAACAGTAGCCTGACACCTTGCCAAAATGGGTTGAGCCAGCGCGCACGGCTCCGTTCGTCTGAGAAATTCATCTCGCCTCGAATGACATTTTTTTAATCAACTTTTTAAAATCTTTTGACTGAAACTTCTCTCTGCCAGCAAAGAAGAAAGCCGGCTGCGTTTAATTCAAGCCACAAGGCCGGAGAAGAATAGAAGGGCACGGGTGACCCGTCTGCTCATTATGTGTTGTCTCGGAGTTTGACTTGAGAGAGCACGGGGACACGTGTCTGCTTCTTTTGTCAAGTCGGACCCAGAATCAGCGCCAGAGACCGGGAACTATTCACAGCCGTCCACAAGGCAGCTATTGAGAGCTCTTGTCTTGCCGGCGCTCATTATCTGCATTGTTGCATGCCATTACTCTTCATTTCAGTCCAGACCCGTAGATAGACATTACAAAAAACCTGTGAGGCCATTCTTTCAGCACAATATCCATGTTCCTCTAGTCCTAGAGGTATTTTTTCCCATTTGCTCGCCATATCAAAGCCTCTCAGTACCCACCTGTTGTCTTTGTGAGACTGTTCCAAATATGGAAAATACATAATGGCATCTTGAATAATAGATCGTCCAGGGAGGACAGACATAACCTACAGTAGTGCATGGAAATGCAAATCGGTATGATGCTGCAGGAAAATAATACATGCCGAGTTGATTACCTTCCAAAAAGCACACGTCTTTAAGATGTTTCGCTTCTTTTGAACTACTAACAATTTGCTGATTTTTAAAATTTGTGCATTTATACTACAGTATAAGTGTGTTTTGTTTGATCATGTCGTATTTCAGTCCTTGTGCATTGTGTGTGTGTGTGTGTGTGTTGGTTTGAGGCATTATAAAGTTGGTGCGTTTAGGGTTTTGATCGTTTTGTGCGGCTCGGGTTCACACACTCGTCCGGCGTGTTTGAGCCTGTCGCAGTTATTTCTCTAAAACCCTTTTGTGTGGCTTTGCTGTTTTATTTGCTTTGTATTTCCCCATCCTTTATGTCATCAGTTTCAGCTCTCATGAGTTTTTACTCTCTAACTGCACCCATCCAGTTTGCTCCATTCATACACTCCTTTTCAAATAATTCTGCATTTGTTCAAAGTAACTGGTGACTTAAGGCAGTAATTATTATGCGTCTGTCACATTACTCCCATTCCCTCAGCCTACAGTACGTTGTCTTATACAGTAACTCTGTAGTCGAGTGCTGCCCTTAGACAGTGAAGAACCTCTCCGTCTATTTACCCTCCCATCTACCCACTTACTCTCTGCAACTGACTCACAGACCCCTGGCCTGGCCGTTGGAAGTTCTAACCCAAACATGGTAAACTGTAGATACTGTATCTGCAGATGTTACTCAATAGCTATATTTTAAACCCTCAGCCCAAAACTTCAGCCGAGATCAGAAATGGACATGTTCTTTGGACGCTGATCAGCATGAAGGAGTTTGTCATTAATGTCCTTAGGGTTTAGTTCCAGCCTCCAAAATGCTTCCAAACATCATGAAGGTGCTCTTTGGAGGCTTTATTGGGATAGCCACTATCTTGTAGGGGTTTATATCCAGCCTTGCTCTTGTCTCCCAATTTGCAGGGGTTTAGACCGAGTCTAGCTGCTGTATGTTCACAGTTTTGCGGGCGGTTAAATACCTGCCTTGCTCTTGAACATTTACTATTTTGCAAGACTTTAAATCCAGGCTTATTTCTGGAAGAAGGTCTAGACCCAACCTTTCTCCTGGATGACCACCATCTCTCAAAGATGTAGACCCAGCCTAGCTCCTGGATGTCACATCGACTGGGTTTAAATACTTGCCTTGCTCATGGATGTTTACGATCTTGCAGGACCTTAAATCTAGGTTTATTTATGGATGGAGGTTTAGATCTAGCCTTGTTCTTCTATGTGATAGGAGTTTAGACTCGTGCTTTCACTGGGACTTATCTTTGGAGGCCCATAAAGGTTTTTTGCTACAGGAATGATTGAATCCATTTTTTAGATCCAGCCTTACTCATGAACATCTACCACCATGCTTCAGCTTTACCCCTGGGTGTCTACCATCTTACAGGGGTTTGAATCTAGCCTTACTCCTAAAATACACCATCTGAATAGGGTTTAGGTCCAGTCTTGCTCCTGGACAACTACCACCTTGCAGGGCTTTAGATATCAAACTTACTCCTATACATGTACCATGTAGCAAGGGTTTTAATCTAGACTTATATCTGCACGTTTACCATTTTGTAAGGATTTCAATCCCGTTTTACTGTCTTAAATGTGTACCACTTGATCGGGGTTTAAATCCAGCCTTGTTTCTGGATGTCCCTCATTTCACTTTGATGTCAGTGAAGCTTCTGGTGATTTACCATGTTGTAGAAGTCCTGCTGTTGGACATGCTGGATGGCTGCCATCTCAGTGTTTTAGATCCGCTTAGTTTTGGATAGTATGCTCTCTCTCAGGGGTTTACATTCAGTCTTGCTCCTGAAAATCTGGCATCTTGGAGATGTTTAGTTCCAACCTTACTCTTTTTTTTTAATTTTTTATAAAGGTTTAGTCTTGTTCAAACATTGATTCTGGTCATCTGCCTTCTCACAAGGGTTAATCTATCTATATTAGTTAATCTAATTGTTTTTTTTACTAGTGCTAGAGCAGGCGAAACTAGAGAAACCCCTTGTGATTTCTTACAGTAGTCCTTCAGATCATCGTGAATAACTTGAGAAATTTGAGCACTTGCTACTGACACTAAGCCTCAGTGTCTGTACTGAAACATATTTTCTGTTTTATTTATTTATTTAATTTTTTCAAAGTACATTTACATATGTGCTGTTTGGATTCTGAGCTTGTCATGCTGGGATTCACGCTGAGCGTCTCAGCATGCGTACAGAGAAGCCTCATCTCGACTTTTCAGTCCGGTATCTGGTTGAAAGCAAAACACCGTGTGCCTCTGAAGCATGGAATCCTAACAGCGTAGTTCTTTTTCTACCTTGATATCTTCTGATTCAAAGTGTTCTGACAAACTGCCTAGCTGTACTGAACGTGTTCGACTCAGTAAGCACTTGAGACACGCGCTCGATATGAAACGCGCAAGCAAAACTCGATCATACTGCGTCTCAGGGTTGCCAGTCGACTCAAAAATGTATTGCTTAATTGACAGAAATGTCACTAAATCACAGTGAAACGTCCTAATTAGTGTTCTGAACAATACACGGTCATCCGGTGTGTGGGTTATTTTTGATCAAATCTAAATGTATATTTAGGGTGTTTTGAGTAGCTGAGTTTAGTGCCAAGGAATTAATTTGAAAGAATTCCTTTATAGTAAGGTATAATTGTCAGATTTATTAAATTAGATGTTTTTTTGCAGAGATTTAAAAATTATGGATCGATGAAGTTTTTTCTTAATGTTTATTTTAAGGAATGTCTCAAAATAAGGCGGTCAGCAGATCAGTTATTTTAACATGTTAATATTTATGATGTGAAATAAAAATTGTTCAATTTTCAGCAGTTGTCGCAAATGAATGCATTCTCCAGTTTTCATGGATGTCGTGCTCTACTGTACTTGAATACTTACTGAGGATTTTAACTCTAGTCTAGCTCTAGCTCAAGTTATCTACTATTTCGTATCATAAGAAATAACAAACCATAAACTAAATATAACGTGTATATACGCAAAATTTTTGACAGAATTTTTAAAGCATAAATTTCTTGTTCTACAACCAGATAATTTTGTTTATTTTTAGAAATAAATGCTTAAAATTATTAAAATTATTGTCAGCAATATATGCTTAAAAATATAGTCAAATATTTCAAGAAATAAGCTGAATAATTGTATCTTGTTTGCTATACTGTAATCTTATATTAAGAAGCTCTACATAATTACATGATTAGATTGAAGATGTTTCCAAGTGGCTCTGTACGTCCTCAATGTGACCCAGGAGGAATTAGATCGGAGAAGGTCCAGCACCTGAAGTCAGAGATGCGCAAACGGAAACGGTTCTGAGAACAGTTTAGAATAATGCAATAGGAACTAGAGTTAGGCATTACCTTTTGATGCCAGTGACGTAAACTTCAAAGCACATTTCTTACGTTGCTCTGGATAAGAGTGTCTGCCAAATGCCTAAATGTAAATGATGCCTTTAAGCCTTCCACTATTTTTTTGCCTTCACTATTATTATAGCTCCACCAGGCTACCACTGTGCTGCCCTTCAGCAATTTTACTGTTACGTTAACAGTTTTTAAATTTTATTTTGTATATTCGTCTCTAAAGGTGGTTACGATGTCTGGTAAAACCACTAAAACCTGTAGCACAACGGAGTCACAACTGAGGCCTAATCCACAGGTCAAGGCGTCACCTTCACGTGATTCGCCGCTGCGCGCTGACCCCACGGTTCACCAGGCAGTTTCTGTGATTGACACGGGGGCGCTGAAGCTCGAGATATTGTCGTCATTGAGGAGCGAAATCGCGGATGTTTTTAAGGCGGAACTGCATGCTGCATTGGGGGATGACTTGTCCACAATTAAATCGGAATTACAGATTGTAAAGGCACACAACTGGCTAATGATAAGACCGCCATCGATGCCGGACTGTCTGCGCTAAAGGGTACCGTGGGTGAGATGGAGCGCTCGCTCTCTGATTGTACTGATGACATCACTGCAATTCAAAGTAAGATACAATGTCTTACTGCAGATTTAGTTAAACTGGATAACAAATCCGAAGATTTGGACGCCTGATCACGGCGTAATAATATTCACGTAATCGGTGTTCCTGAGGGCCCTAACAGTTGAACTACCTCTAGAATCGCTGTGTTGCTTAAAGAGGCGCCTGTACCAAAGCCTGGTGAACGACCTTGAGTCGTTGTGGCCAGATTTCACTACTACAGTGAATGCCTTGATGTTTTACGGCGTGCCAGAGTGTTAAAGCAGATTAAATTTAAAGAATTACGTATTTGTTTTTCCTGACCACACAGCAAAAATTGCAAAAGCTCATGCTTTTTTTTTAATGAGCAAAAGTATTTCTATTAAATGAAAAGCATTAAAATTTTTGCACACACACACACACACACACACACACACACACACACCAGTGACCCTTCAGGTAGAAAGAATAGTATTCATCAGAATGACACCAAACAACTGTAGCCATCTGACCATGAAAGAGGACACAATTAGTGCTTTCCTCTGAGATGAACGCTACCCTGTGATGCAGCACGAATGATTTAGTTGCTTCACGAGCTAGCTAGCGAGTGAGGCCAATGAGCAGTGACCGAATTGATGATGAAGGTACCATCATTTATCTGTAGAGGTTATGCTGGTTTAAAATCCTCTCTTTTAGAACATGTGGTATAACCTGACGTCCTGGACTGGTGCTGGGAACTGGGGACTATTCAAACATATCACGATGAAATACCAAGACGCTAACCAGACTTAACTTGTCTTGTAGAAGATGATGCTAGCAGAGCGCTCAGAACACCATGACTAATAGCTGCAAAGTTCAAGGGCCCAAGCACACCAAACATCAAGCCCAAACCCCTCTTTTCCCCCTGAGACATTTGCTTGAGCAGTCTCAGAAGTAGCTCTTGTGCAGGTCAATATGCACTCCGGATGAGAGAAGGCAGGAATGCTGAGTGCTGAGACCGAGCAGATACGCTTCACGGCTGAGGAGTATCGCTTTGACGAGCAGCTCGACGCTCCTTTTTCCTCTCGGCTGGGTTTTGGCACTAAATTCTTTTCTTCTTTCGTGGGTCTTTATTATATACTTTATTTTTTTTTGGTACATTTTCCACTCCCTGTGTTTGACAGTTGTGGCTCCCGTCCACAGCTCCAGCTGACACGTGTTAATCTCACGCCTCATGCGATAATGAATCCGTAGGTGTGTTTAATGGCACTTTTGGAACTACGCTTCCTTTGTTCCTCTGTTTACACACAGCAGAGAGAAATCAGCTCCATCCTCCATGGAGATGCTGACTAGTTGTGGAAATTTGCCGTTTTATAACAGCCAGGTGGAAGAGGGATGAAGCAAGACTGTTTGTTATTACGGCTCATTGTCCTCATTCATCAGAAAGACATTCAGGTTGCCAAGTCTGTCCCGCTCTGTCTGAATAGTTTAGTATTCAATATAGGTAAGTTTTCATCCATGTCCTGACTATTTCTATGTTCTAGCAGATACAGTTTGTTTCCTGAAAGCTCAAAGAATGCTGGTTGGATCCCGAGCTTGTGTTACTTTATGCTCTCAGGGTTCTCTGGTTTCCTTCCAACTTCTAATAACATGCTGGTGCACGGATGAGTGACACTAAACTGTTACTGAATTGTGAATAAGCATGTGTGGTATTGTTTAAGGGTGTAGGGTGTATTGCAACAGATCCACCTGCGTGTTGTATTACAAGAACAGTTACACTCTTAGAAGAAACACATCAGCTTGTTACAAGTATTACTTCATGCTGCAAAAAATTGCATCTTAGCAAGTGATATATTTTTGACTCCAGCCAAACCTACCTATTATTTCTTAAAATAAATTTACAACAAACCGAATGTAATATGATTTCTAGTCAGATGTTCCTACAATTGCAAAAGTGAAAAATGTCTTGTTCTATTGGCAGGTAATTTTGCCTTTTTAAAAAAAAAAATTTTTTTATAGAAATAAATTCCTAAAACTAGTCAAATTATCTGCCAATAGAACAAGAATGTTTCTTTTTTTTTTTTTTTTTGCTAAAAACTTTCAGGACGATTTGCAAGTGTGATGACTCGAGTGATACAGCAGAGGTTGAGGAGTTGAATAAAGATATATTTAAAGTGATATTTGTTGATACCACAGTCATGAATTTTTTTTTTTCCCCTCCTCTAGAAATCTGTTCAAGGAGATGGGAGTTGTGTTTCTGGCTGCAAGCAAGAATTTTCAATGTGCGACTTGACGCTCCTCGTTCATCACCAATGGTGAGTTTGACTTCAGACCATGTTCTTACACTAATTCCTGGCTGAGCTGTTACTCTGTAAAGGTGAAGGCTAATCCCTGTTCAGATTGATTCCCTTCCTATTAACCATCAAGATTAGTAGATGAAAGAGAGTGCTAGCTGATCTATGTTATATGCATGACCTACAGTAATTAGTGCTTAGGAGTGGCTAGAAAAGGGAAGCCATCTTTTCCAGCCCAGAGTGAATTATACTGCTTTGTGTTTCCGCTCAAGCTTAATTGATGATGCTAGAAACATTACATTGAGAAATAGACATTTCAGACTAATTCATTAGATGCTCGCATCGAACAAATCGCTTTCAGCTGAAGGTCAGAGGTTTATAAGAGACGTCAATGAACAAGAACTTGATGTGATCACAGGTATCACAGGTTTATTTTATTGCGCTTGTATAATTAGACTAGGAGTCTCCAGTGTCATTGAAGAACTGAGTGATCCTGGTCAGGATTAGTAAGTCTGGGATATGTCATCTTAAGACTGTGTATATGTCATATGAAGAAATGGGCTCTGATTATAACCTCCATATTACCTAAAATCAAACGAGTTTTTCTTTTATAGATGAAGAGTTAAAGAAACTGTAATCATGGCTCAGCGCTTGGCTGGATTGCTGTCGCATGTGGTATGACAGATTTATGCGCTTTAGGTACTTGTTCATGCTAACTTTTTGAAATTGTAGTGTAGTGTATGTCATCTGGATTCCATAAAATCCGCAGGATCGGGATTTTAAGCAGCGCAGAGACCTTGCCCGGGTCATTCCTGTTAGTTTGGCGCTGAACCAACGGTTCCTCCAAGGAGCTCTGGTCCACATGGTTCATTCAAACCTGAGAGGGAAGAAATCAGCGACGTGACAGATCTGTTAAATAGATGCAGGTTGTTTGATTGATTCTGGTCCGCCATGTTAGGTTTCTGAGCTTATAAGTTGTACGCTCCATTTGAGCTCACTCCCTTTATTGTCCCTCAACGGAGGGGCCAGAATTTATAGTTTTGTAAAAGTTTCTTCACTGAAAGGCAGCCGGACGTGAAAGACCTCCCTGTGTTGCTGGTGGCTTTACTTTCAACTTGTTTGGACTTTATTGGGGTGAACTTTGACCTGTGAATTTGAGTCGGTAGCACAACAAGACTGTAGTCTGTTGGCTTGGTTAACCATTGTCAGGGTTTTATATGAGATATCTGTAAAAGATTTTTAATCAAGATTTATACTTATTATCCTGGGCCATGTGTTGATGTGTATCGTAAACTAAAGTATGCTTTGATACACTTTTACTTTCACTTTTTTTCCCCAGTATCTTGTAAGACTCACCATTATTTTAAGTCGAAAGAATTGTTTTATTAATATGTATATTTGTTTGCAAAAACTGACTGCTATAATTATTTTTTTTTTTTTTGTAAACGTTAATGAGCGGTGTTCAAGTCAAACCGGGACTTGAGATGAAATTTCTGGTGAATGATGACCTAAAACTGGCAATTGACATTTAAAGAAGACTTTTCAAGCCCAGCATGGTGATGAGACTCTAAGGCAGGGGTGTCCAACTCATTTTAGGGTGAGGGCCGGATGAGAAGAAATGTGACTATGTGTTTAATCATAGTGCATCAAATTACAACAAATACACTATATTCTGTAAAACTGCATTTAACAAGTCCTCAGAAACTGTTCATTAACACTCTTATTCCTTTTTGGGGA
>JAQMYG010000023.1:33205477-33232923 GCA_030014215.1 Clariallabes teugelsi | reverse complement strand
TGTCTGCATAATTACTGTATGTACTGTACAAAATCATTCAGTATTTCCATATACAACTTAAAAAATAATTAATTAATAAATAACGTTATAGCAGAATATATGCATGGCTGTAAAGAAAAAAAATATGAATTATATAATAAACAGTCAATGTTTGGAGTGAAAACTCATTGCTTAAAATCAGAATTTTTAGACACAGATTTGTGCAGTTTTATAAGAAAACAGCTGTTAGGTTTTACTGAGCATGCTGGGAGAATGAATTTTTCTGGTAACTTTGTCACACTCGCTCCTTTCTATTTTTATGTAAATCTCAGGAGTGTACATTCGTCTGTCTTGTACCATTTTATTTTTCTTTACAGTTATGCATATATTCTCCTGTAATGTTATTTATTTATTTATATTTAAGTTATATGTGGAAATACTGAATGATTTTGTACATAATTATGCAGACATGACATACATATATGCAACATATGCAACATACAAAACAAAATTGGTAAAGCATATAATATGGTGCCTTATATATATATATATATAAAAAATTAAAAAAGCAAGTTCTGATCAATGTACAGACAAAATCTTTATTTTATTTTATATAAAAGAGCTGTAAAGCTCCAGGATGTGAGTCTGTGATTTTGTGAGGGTTTTTTTTTTTTTTTTTTTTTTTTTGTGGTTCCTTTCCTTTTACCTTTTTAAAAAAATGTCAGTAGTACAGCAAACAACAGGAAGTGTGAGAGGCCTGTTAACGAGCGTAGAAGCTGGAACACAGCCAGGGATTATGGGGGATTATTTCCTTTTGATCTGCTCCTGAACAGGATGAGTGCGATGAGGAAATGAGAAAAGAATCAAAGCGGATACATTATTCTACCCGTTTTTTTCCTTTCTTTGTTTTGGTTTCCAGGTGATGGTTGTGTGTGTTTTCTGTCAGAATGGAATACATTCAAAGCAGCAGAGGAAGACTCGAGAATATAAACTATCCGGATAGCGGCTTGCTAAAGTGTGTTTAATTTAACATGTTTGTCTTGGTGTGGTTCACTTCACACACTTCACATTCTTAAGGTTTATAGAGACTGGATAGACTTGGATATCAACATTTAACAGGAACAGCACTAATCTCTAAAAGCTGATGTCATTTATTTTGGAAACTCAGAGAGAGAACTAGACAAGGGAAAAATGCTAACAGCTTGAGACGTTACCTAATGTCACCCAAATAGTGTCCAAAAAATCAGTGACCGAAACCGTTTCTGGATTATGAAACTAGCGATTGGAGTAGCATTAGGCTAAAGTTAAATTAGCAAAGGCAGTTTAAATAAATACATTATGAATTGTTTATAAATAATTATTATATTATGGTATTTACAAATCCTTCTTAAATGACAAGATTGAAGCTGAGCTCATACAGCTAAAATACACAAAAACACTGTTCGCTAGCTATTTGTACAGTAGCTATGTGTTTGCCAGGTGTTTGAACGCTAGCTGTTCGTACGGTAGCCGTTTGTTCTCTAGCCATGTATAGTACTTTGTCTTTTCCACAGTGAAACAGCATACATTATTTATTATGTAAATGTTCTCTAAATTGAATAAATGCCAAAAATGTTTTACATGAGGAAAAAATACCCTTTAGATGAATGGATGTATGGGGGGAAAAAAAGGATGTTTACTTTTCATTAGTGTACAAATCCAAGATGGCCGATCTTTCTGAGCTTTTTTAAAAAAAAATGCTTGTTTCACATTATCAAAATAAATGGACCTGGTCCTTTTGCAAAATATTATCCTCCCAATTGAAAATTTGTTAACTTTTTTATTTTTTTTGTATTTATTTTATTTAGTTATTTTGTGATCATGTGCCAGATTTAGCTGGGAGCCTGGACTTCTGTTCTGTCGACAGGGTTGTTTATGCTCCAACGCTCCGCACATATGCTAACTGTTGCACTGTTGCATTTAATCCCAGTTTGCATGTTCACTATATTTGCCATGAGTACGTTTGTACGAGTCCTGCGTAGTCGTATGGTAAGATCGTGATTCGCAGCTTGATTGTGATGGATACAGATTTCGCAACCCTTTATAAAGCGATGTTTAGAAAAAAATATTTAATTATTTTTTTTTAATGGGCAGTTCTCCATTCTGCCTTGAAGCTGAGTTTAATGTTTGAACAAAAAGTTGTAGATACCTGCTGATTACGGCTGCATGATTGGATTAAAAAAATTGTGATTGTTTAGATTTTACATATTGTGATTCCAATTTAAAATGCAATATTTCACTACTAAATGCACCATTTTGCATTCAAACGTATTTATCGAGGCTAACAGGAAATCACGCTACGGATGATCTCATTAAGAGGATGTTTAATTAGGATTAATTTTTGTTTGAAGTTTAAATAATGTTAATATTTACTTATTAATTTAAAATCGTAAGGTTTAGAGTTTCCTCAGCATGACGATTAGCACAAGGCAGAGCCGGGGACATGGGCAGAGTGAGGATTTAATACCACACAACATGAAAGTCATTTGAAATTATATAAAAAAAACAACAAAATGTAATAAATTATTGACAAACCCTACATGTGTTCCAGTCTGTGTATATGACCTGTAATAAATTGCAGCCTTTTGCAGTTAAATATTGCACTAGTCTGTATCGCGATTTAGCATTTTTTATGCAATCAATTGTGCAGCACTAATGCTGATTATAGAAACGACACTAAGAAGCTGTCACATTCTGCATGACGTTCATGTTGTGTGGTAATCAATCCACACTCTGCCTATGATCTTCATGCTGAGGAAACGAAACCTTTACGATAGCCCTAATGGTAGGCTAATGGTTAATAGCCTTTGTTAATGCCTCCCCATGAAAGTGTCCTCTTGTAAACTTTGCCCCGTGTGTTCTCGACGTAGAACATTTTATCACATCTTTGGAATTTTTTTTTTTTCTTTGATGGGGGAAGAACCCCATACTCGTCCGTTGCTCGGGTGTGCCGTGCGCTGCGGTCATAAAGCTGCACTGAGCTGTTTAAGTCACGACATCTGTTTCGCTTCTTAATCACGTCCATTTTTTTTTTTTTTTTGAGCTCCGTCGACGTGAGCCATTACAGCTATTAGAGAAAAATGATCCTCTCTGATTGCACACACATCGTCTCGTTTTTGCTTTCTTCCTGCTGATTTATCTATAAACGGCGCTTCAGGACAGATGGATCATTTCGACAAGTTAATCAATGTATTATTATTATTTATGTGGAACAAAAAGCCCTGGCATCTGGGTCAATGAGCATCGGTATTGATATTTAATCTCGCTCACATTCGGATCTCTTCCAGTTATCCATGGACGCGAATAGAGAGAGGACTCGGGGGTTAGACGATTTTAATTAAGGAATAAATCACACGGTGTTGTGCGATTTGAGGAAACTAACCCGCAGCTTGTGTATGGGTAAACTGATCTTTCCTGAAGACGTCGAAAAATGTTGAAATCACAGCACTGGCACTGGAGACTCCTTTCCTCTAAACATCTCCTTACAGAAAATGTCTAGCTATTAAACATCAGTTGCAGAGGGAATATTGGCTCAACTGTGTTGCTGGCTTGCATTAACATCGAATTACATTTAAACGTGATTTTGTTTTTTGAAAATGATTTTCACGTTGGGTAAATATGGATTTAATTCCTGTTTCGCCTCCTATCCTCACTCGAACCCGTTTGTTACATCTGTAAGTGTTTGTGAGGTTTTTACGGAACAGCAGCTTTGTTTATCCAGTTGTTAGCGAACGAGGAGATGCGAGAGGCTGATTTCTCCGCAGGGGTCTACGGCATGTCGGCATGTCGAGGTGGTCTGGTGCCAGATTCCTGCGGCATGTCTTCCTTGGCAGAGCTCCATGTTTAATAAGGGCTGATGCTCTGAGAAAGGTTAATGCTCACACACACACACACACACACACACACACACACACACACACACACACACACTGGAGTTGACATGATTAGTTGGACCAGGGCTAGTTCTCCTGCTTGGTGACCTCTCTGTAGGACACGGGGACGTTTTAGCTGCACTGCAGCTCTCTAACATGTAAGTGATGATAATGAGCTCCAGGGCTGCAGGTTTATGGCCGACTCCATTAAAATGATGGACGCACAATTGTAGTGCGGTGTAATGATGCTACGGGAAATGTTTCCTCGTGTTGTGTGTAGAAGCGTGTTGTGCGTGCACTATACAGTTAGTACATTATCTGTTCTTTTATTTCTATTGGCTTTTTTGATGCAGTGTAATATCTGTGTAACTGTGATTATAAACGTACAGTACGTAGCACTATATAACGGGTATGTATAGTATATAGGCCATGCCTCTTTCACTGGTGGTAAAGTGGTACTGAATGGGCAGAGGACACCTTTTCTTCAGTAAATTTGACATAGGCCATGTGCCTTTGACGCTGAAAGAAACAGGGTCTCTCTAGCAGTTTCTCTCTGCTCTCTCTAGCAATTGCATAGGACACGCCCCCTTCACAGGCCCTTGCAGGTACATAAGCCACACCACCTTCCCTGACTCAGACGGGTACATATGACACTTTTCCTTTATTGTCTCTAACAGTTGCGTAGACCACGCCTCCTTCACTGACCCTTACAGATATGTAGGCCACACCTCCTTCACCGGCTCTGACATGTACATAGGCCACGCCTCCTTCACTGGCACTGACAGGTACACAGACCATGTCTTCTTCAAAGACTTGGACAAGTACAAAGGCCCTTCCTTCTTGACTCTGACCGGAATATAGGCCACGCCTCCTTCACTGACCCAGACATGTACAAAGGCCACGCCTCCTTCACTGGCTCTGACAGGTACATATGACATGCCTCCTTTGTTGCCTCTAACAGTTGCATAGGACACGCCTCCTTCACTCTGACAAGTGCAAAGGCCACACCATCTTTAGTGGCTCTGACAGGTACATAGGCCACGCCTCCTTCTCTGATCCTTACAGGTGTATACGCCATTTCTGCTTTGTCCCTAACAGTTGTATATACCACGCCTCCTTCACAGACCCTTACAGGTGTATAGGCCACACCTCCTTCATTGGCTCTGACTGGTAAGGAGGTCACACCTCTTTCATGGTTACTGAAGTGTTACTGAGAGGTACAGAGGCCAGACTATAGATCCATTATGACTTTGAGTTATGATTCATTATTTGGATAAGGTCTTAAAGGGAGCTCAGACTAGGACCTCTAATCATACACTGAAAATAAAAATTTCTTAAGTTTGGTTTTGGTGGAAAGTTTTCATTCGAATTAATCAACTTATTACCACTTTCTGTTTGTTTCGCTGCTCCGTTTGCCTTCTAGACCTCTGAAGAGCCATGAGGTTTGCTGACAAATCATAAACACAGACTTCATGCACACACATCATGTGGTGTTTCAGAAAACACGACAAACCCCTACCACAGAAATGGGAAGTATTTACAGGCCATTTCTGCATGAAGGGTCACATGTTTGTGGTCAAATGATTGTGAAATAGCTCTTAATGTCCTGCTCGCCACAGGAGCTACAGGATCTTAAAGAACACCAAGTATGAAAATGTCTTCAGTTTTTTATAGATACATAATGCTTCTGTGTGTCTGTCTGTCTGTGAGTGTGTGTAATACATACACGCGTTTATGTAAATTTCTTAAATATCTTGACTCTCCACTTTTAAGAAGTTAAACGCTGGACTCCTGAATTAACACCCAGCAGGAGACGTGACGGAGCCGCTTTTGCGGACGGCTTGTTCCTGACGCCGTGAGTGTTCGCGCATCTGAAATCCGGTCGCCCGGCAACAGTTGCTATGGCAACCCCGGGGCGTGTGTTCTCATACAGCTCCATGTGTCAGCATGTGACCTGCTTGTTAACCCGCTTTTTTCTTTAACCATGTTTTTCATTTAATGAGGTAGGAACGGATTAAAGCACGAGGCCTCGTAATCCCTACTGATGTTTCTGTTCTTATGTGGCTTTTCTTTCTTTTTTTCTATTTTGCAAGAAGGAGGATTGAAAATTACCCTAAATGAGTCGCACGATAATGTTTATAATTAACAGGATTCTCAAAGATCTATGTTCTTATCGTGAACACTTTCCTACATTACCCACACTCCCCTGCTGATAACGCCCTCACTTCATCTCGACCTGAAGAGAGCGATGCAGTGGCGCTTTAGTCATTCACTTTATCCAGCTCTCTCACGTCCCCTTCTCTACACATTACTCAGACGCACCAGCTTTACCACGAGGAGCCAGAAGTAGATCAAAGGTTCTCACATTTTATTAAAGACTATTTTTAATGTAGAATAAATTCTTCCGAGCACAGAGTAAGGATTGTTTTCATTAGTTCAAAATATTCAAATAACAGTTTGCACAGCCATAGAGCATAGATGAACACATTAGCAACAACAACAGATCAGGTATATACGAGGGGCGTTCAAGTTAAACCGGGACCTTTGATTGTGCATAGAAACAGAACAGTTATGAGAGTAAAGACGTCCTTTATTTCTCTATATAATTCCTTTGTACACTAATGCATTAATCGCAGTGTTTCAATAGTGCTTGGAAGCCATCAAGGTAGAAAATGTTCTCAGTTTTCTACACCGGAGCCATGATCACATCGCCGGCTTCACATCTAAAACGCTGGCCTCGGCCGGGATCATCATTCACGGATGTACGGACTTCTTTACAATGTTTGCATCAATCAAATGTTTTACTGCAGCTAAGAGTCTCATCACCGTACTGCGCGTGAAGTCTTCTCTAAATGTCAATCACGTGCTTTTACGCCTGCTTTCAACAGGGATTATATCAAGTCCCGGTTTGACTTGAACGCACCTCATTCATTCCAATAGGATAAACGGGATTGATCATAGGAGCCAATAATATACGAATGATGGTCGTCGTCGTCATCAAGTGTAGCACTTTTCCTATCCTAACTCAAATTGGTTTATAGTGTTAAGTGAAAAACGGACAAATAAAGAAATAAAAAAGTGGTCAAAAAAAATTTAATAATAATAATAAAAAGACTTAATTATTTGCCACACATACCTTACAGCACAATAAAATCTTTTTTTCACATATGCCATTTCGGAAGCTGGGGTCGGAGCGCTCAACAGTGGTCTCAACAGTGACATCTTGGCGGTGCTTGTGCTTGAACCCCTGACTTTCTGATCAGAAACCCAGTAACCTACAACCTGAGCCACCACTGCCCACTAATCAAAAGCAAATTAAAAGAAAATTGTAGTGAAATAAACAAAAAGTAGCCCAAATTAAAATGAACGTTTAGTCCAGTAGTATAAATCGGGTAAATACGGTACAGTATGTAAGTTTTCTCATTCATTCTAGTGAACATGTGGCAAATAATAAAAGCTAGTCAGATGTTGGTCTTAACGCACTTTACTAACATTCACAAGTGCTTCTGGTGTTTAGAATTTTTATTTATTTTAGCTTTTTTTTTTTTTTTTGTACCCGGTGACAGATTGAGGAGCACTGCAACTGCAGATATCACACACACACACACACACACACACACACACACACACACACACACACACACACACACACACACACACACACACACGCACACACACACACAAAGGTCACCCGTCATTCTTCAGTGCGCTACATTTCACAAGGCCCAGGCTTTCATCAGATCTTTTTTTTTTAATGTTGTGTAATTCTCTTTAATGTTCTCCTCATTTCCTTTTCAAGTTTTTGATGTGGTTAAGCGGTGTATCCTGTGTGGCTGCTCGTTTGTCCAACCTCGTTATAACCAGACGTGTGCTGGACGTGTTTGTGCTACAGCGCTGCCGAATTCTGGATTCTGTGCAGCTTCTATAACATACGCAAGACAAGGGACTGACTAGTATCATAAACACTGAGGATTACGCCAAGTTATCATTCATTAATAAACAACACACAATGTAAGTGAGAGATGTGTAAAAGACAGGCACCTGGCTGTTTTAATGATTTTAACTTGCGTATCATTTTTAGAATAAGATCAAAAGAAATTTGAAAGAGACTAAAATGGCTCGTGTTTGTGCAAGTGCGTTTCTTTTCTCGAAGCCGTTGCGGTAAGCGTGCATGAATTTGTTAGGCAAATCAGACGCTGTGGAGATTTAAACGAAGTCTAAGTGTTGCGACTTGTAACGTAACACACTACAGATGTGAGGCAGAACACCACAGATGGTCTTTGACTGAAGAACAACAACAAGAAAAAAATTTTTAACGCTTTTGTCCTGTAGTCAAATCATTACAATTAAGAAGTCGAGACTTAAGCAATAGAACACTGCGTGTGGTGCGTGGTGTAGAAAACTAATCAGTGACCAGATGTGTAGGGATTGTGAGGATTTTCACCACGTCCTGAAGTGTTCTGTCTACACCGCACCGTCCTTTTACACCGCAAGCACCAATTTGTCCTGATGACCAATTTAGATTGAATTAGTGATGCAGCATTTTATTAAACAATATTGAGTTATAATAATATACTGTACCACATTATCAACACTAAGCATTTGCCTTCGCAAGATAAACCTTAAACATGAGTAGCTAGAACCCCGTTGCTAGCAAATTGGACTGACAATGTGTTTTGCAGAAAGACACTTTGTAATCAAATAAAATCATCACTATTGTGGTTAAAAAGTATTTCATTTCCATTGAATTTTTAACATATCACAGTTATCTACATAACAAATTAGACAAGAATATTACGAGAGGCGTTCAAGTCAAACCGGGACTAAAACAGGTGATCGACATTTACAGAACAGTACGATGTTGAGACTCTTATCCACAGTAAATCATCTCAATGGTACAAACGCTGAATGGTTGGATGTCCATGAACGACGATCCCGGCCGCGGTGACTCGGAGCACATTGCGTTCGTGAACATCCTGAACGTTCAGCAAATGGAGCGCATGATCCTTGAAAATCGACAGCACCAACTTCTGGAAGAGACGCGTCTGTCTGTGGGAACTGTGCACACATTTATTCACCACCACACATTACACAAACCTGACAGGGAGTTGTTGTCTCATCCCCCGTACAGACCTGACTTCACTCCAAGCCATTTTCATAAGGAGTTCCTGGTCATGGCTCTGGCGTACTAAGAAAACTTTCTAGCTTAATGGTATTCAAGCACTAGTGAAACTCTGGGATACAGTAAATGTATTAGTGTAGCAGGGGATTATATAGAGAAATAAACTGTGTTCTCTTATTCTGCACAATCAGAAATACTGCTTTGACTCAAACGCCCCTGATATAATTGGATAGACAGACAGATAGATAGATAATCATGATTGTGTGTGTGTCTAAATATATTTAATTTCCATCTCAGAGACAGTGATTTTTCACACTGGTAAGATGACCACATGTTGAGCAACAGTAGCAATTTGGAGAAATTATGGTTGCCATGGCAACACTATTTTGACAGTACATTTGGGCTGCCTGTAAATAAACCATAAAATAGTATATATATTTGTGTGTGTGTGTGTGTGTGTGTGTGTGTGTGTGTGTGTGTGTGTTAATAACAAAGTTAAAAGGCAAAACATAAATGCCTTCTGAAGTAAAAAATGTATTGTTGTATATTAGGTATTTTATTTAAATGGTTTAAAATGGTGTGTGTATTGGCTCGTTTCCATCGCCGCTCAGCAGATCTTGTTTCATTAACACTTCATTTTCGCTTCCTCACCGTTGGGGTGTGTGTGTATACACACACCAGCGTTTATTTGCTTTTAGTCTTTAAGTCGATACGAATTTGTAGCCGAGGTCGTGAGCTCATGTGTCAGCCTGATTGAGTCCTCATCTGTATGTCTCTCTCTCACTCTCGCGCACACACACACACACACACACACACACATGCACACCACACAATAACAAGTCCCCGTTTTCCACTTTTTAGTTCTGTTTTTCAGACATCTCTCTCATCCCTCTCTCTCTGTGTGTGTGTGTGTGTGTGTGTGTGTGTGTGTGTGTGTGTGTGTGTGTGTGTGTGTCGTGTGTTAATCTGGAGGACACTGTCCCCTGGAGGACATCCCGTCTGGCCACCGCTTGTGATTGATTGACAGTGTTTGCGAGTGAAAGGTCTCTCAGGAGTGAAGGGCCATCACGGTTGTTTGTTTAAAGCAGGACCTGTGCACGGTCGGAGCACAAAGAGCCTCGTATGTATTCGTTCCGAGGCCGAGCCTGTCACAGGAACACGGGTTTGATGCTGTTACACAGCGAGCGGCCGGCAGCTTGTTAGTTCTAACGTTTCTGACGGATGTCTCCGTCCTTTAAATATGATCTCAATAAAAATAAGCATGAACACAACATGTGGCGTTGGAATCGTTTCTGCCCGATACACAAGTGCCCACCCTAGGGGTCGTGAGCGACAGCAGCGGCTCGACAGTAGGGTTTCGTTTTGTGTTCCAGGATGATAGTAATAACGAAATAGCCTCAAACTAAATAAAGTGAAAAGGCTATTACACATGACTCATGCTACACGCTGATATTGGAACCGGTTTTATTCAGCCCTGTTTGAGTCTGTCACCACGGTTGCCAGGTTGTAAATTTTACAGCATTTTAAAACCCACAATATAGACCAGACTAAAACATTAGAGCATTAGAACATGTAAGTATTTTCTTTTCTGTGTCAAGATTTTCTTGGAAAGCTTAAGGCGTTTTCACATTAGGGCCCTGGGATCATTTCCGAGAACCCTTGACCAGAAATTCTGGTTCATTTTGATCAGTGAGAACCCAATCATTCCACGCTCGGGAACCGTGCCTGGGTCCACTTGAAGAGGTGGTCTTGAGAACAATATAGAGTGCTCAGACATTGGACATGGATTCTGATCGTTGTTTAGACGCGACATCATCAGTGCTGAAATCTCCATGTGCGCGTAGTATGCTACAACCCCATCCTTTGATCTACACACCCATAGCTGATGAAGTTGGAAGGCATGCAAGAACGCTGCTCTGAGATTTTCTCAGAAATCTCAATAATATTAGGCATAGCACAAAAGTTAACCTTTAAAGTTGTCTTTCTCTTGTGTTTAATGGTGTCTCACAAACCAATCAGTTGCCTACTGCCACCTGCTGTATCGGAGGGTGTAAATACTAAGTGTACCTGAGAACAGAGTAAAAGAATAATGTGAACGATTGAATAATGTGCAACTCTGTGCTTAATTGTCCAGTCTCTGGTGCCTCCATAAAGCATGGGGCAGCGTGATCCTTGCCTCATTGGGCCTCTGTTAACCATGAAATGTCGAGTAGTGACTCTGCGATGTGATGAAGCAAGGTTACAGACACAGCCACAATGAAACCCTTTTGTAGATGACTTTATGACATTGAAATGACTGTTGAGGTAATTAATAGGAAAAAAATCTTTTCCTATTAATAAGAAAAGAAAAGGGTGGGGGGGTAAATTAATAAATAGAGGGTACTCTACTTCATGTTTAGTCCATTAATTGAGCATTAGAATAGTCGATCCCAGGTCAGGAGGGAACGCAAGAGGCTTCGGTTGATTCACGGCTGAGAACCTGTCTGTCACTCTGCAGGAGACGGAGCACAAATGATCTCTCGCTTGGCTGGAGAATCCTCCCCAGAGGCACACCGATGATAGCCATCATCATGCCGAAGCTCCTCTCAGGGCGGCAGCACTAGATTTAATCACGCGCCGTTTCCAGCGCAATCACGTTTCCTCTGCCGTTATCGAAGACCTGAAGTCAGACGAGGTGCATACTAACCAGCCGTGAAAGACCATGGGGCATTGCTGATCTTCTTTATCAAGGTTGCATTCTCATTGGTCAGAAGGTGTTTATTAATTCTCTATAACAACCAGGTTTTACTGCCGTTTCCATCATAACACCTCAGTCACAGGTACTATACATCACCCCACCAAACTGATGATTATTTTACTAGTACTGTGCAACACTGCACTTTATTCCATCCATACTGTATCTTAGAGCTACCTGATTATTTTTTATAAACTCCTAGTGTAAGTCTGAGCTTATCCTCCATCTCATCTTTGTGTACTCCGCATCATCCCTCGTCTCAGCCAATGCTGGTGGGATTTCTGTCGCTCCCAGGGGCAGGACGTAGGAGAAGAACACAAAATCTAGGTCAAGGCTGAGTAAATGATGCATCGATTCTGACAACCGTCCATTTACGTCCATTTACGGCTCTGTTTGTGAAGGCGGGGAGTGCGGAAGCGTGGAAGAAAAAAACACTGCTACTGTCACTATGCTCTTAGCAAAATAACTCTAAGGGTTCTTCCAAGATTTTTTAGATAAAGTGTAAGAATCTTGTAGCTCTATATCTTTGGTCATATATGGGTTCTGTGTTTTAATGAGACGAACATCTAGTGGGATATAGTTTTGAGCATTTTTCCAGTGGATGTTTAAAGGTACCGTATAGAACCTTCAATCAGAGGCTTTGTCTTTCTCTTCTTGGCTTGCCAAAAGGGTTCAACCGTTGAGTCTACTCAAAAGCGAAGAACCCATCTGCTTTTTCTGTGAGAGAAGAACCCATTTGAATATCTAGAATAGTTAACCAGTCTAAGAACCTGTGTTTGGTTAAAATGTTGTAGCTGTGGTTAAGTTTTCTGCCAGAGGAACAGAAGAAGAACTATTAAGGGTTCTGGAGTGTTAATTTCACAAGTTAGTCAGTGCTCATTGGGAAATGACTTGGGAAGGCTGGTTTAGGGTTCCTACCATTTTGCCATGAAATTTAGAGATCGCTCTTTAATGTACCCCAGTTTTGTTTTTGTTTTTTTTGGATTATGAGAAAGCTGCATGAAAACTGTATTACATGCTCCTGGGTTTCAGTATCAGGTGGCATTTTATTCCCATTACCATCCCGGTCTTTCTTCAGAGAAGAGCCTGCGAGAGACAGCTCCACGTGTCGCACTTTGCCTCAGGCTCGTTCTTGTCTTGTTGGACATTGGATCTTTTGTTGGTGTGTTTTATAGATGACAGAATGAAAAGAACTGTAGAATGGCTGCAAGGCTGGAAATGGACGAGTAATTCAGCCAGAATGGATTCTTTTTTTTCTTGTGCTTACAAAAGTGTAGTGGTTTTTCAGAAGAGACGACTGAGCAAGAACCGGTTCTTGGGCATGATCGTGACGGGATGCTACGGAAAGCCGGGATTTTGTTGTTTTTTTGTCATCTGTTTGTCATGAAATTGTCCTTTCTGTCTGTGACTTGTTTGCTGGCGTGCTGTTTTTCTCCTGGTGTGGTGCTCACGTCCCTGTAGGGACTCATCTCTTTATCGATGGGTTTCAAAGAGAATATGGCGTACTGTCGTTCTTACGATCGATCTGTCTAAAGGCAGGTTCTTCTGTTCTCTGAACATCTACACTTTTAAAGCTGTTTTTCATTCAGCTTGTCATGCCATGCCAGTAAACATACAGATGCTAGACAGATTAAAAGGGGGGAAAATTATGAAGTGTTACAGTAGTAATGCATAACAACAAGCTTCTCTTGCTGTATCATTTTATATTTGCAAACACTTGACATTTATTGCTATGGTGGCTTCTCTTGAACATTTAGTGTTCTTAAATGCTAATCTAATTGGTCCTGATGAGAAGGTACATCTTCTGCCTATGTACATTTGTAGCTTTTAAAGCTACCTAGTTAAACCCAAATTCATTAACACACTAATCAGTAAAAAGATTCTGTGTTTGGTTTACATGCTATGTGCTAGCTTTCATACTAGCTTAATTCTCAGATGATGTTCAATTAGCAAAGCAAGCTAACTCTCTCCTACATCTCTAATGCTGCTTCTTTTTAAGTCTTTGTTTTTCCTCGTCGTGTCTAAAAACGTTTTAGAAGGCAAATATGATGAAGTTTTTTTTTTTTTTTTTTGTAAATGAAACAGAATAGAAAGGTCTGTGGGAAATTAATGCTCGCATGACACTTGCTAGCGTGAAAACAGCGCAAGCATGTCTGCTAAATGCTGAAAATGTTTGTAGATCACTTGAACACTTTTAGCAGTCACATAGTTCTTTGTCAATGTAATGTTGATAGAGCTCATAATAGTCCACAATTAACTTAATATCCACCTATTGTGCAAAATTTACTTTTGAGATTTTTTGGACAAACAAAAAACATGAGGAGGAAAAAAAAGCAATTTATTTTGGCTGGCATTTAAATAAAATCTTTTTTTTTTTTTTTTTAAATAAGCAAATCAAGTTGCCCCCTAATGTGACTTCATATAAGAAGAGTCTCTTCCCTGTTTTGTTGTTCTCTGGAGAGGCGTGGCTTAGGAGCAGGTCAATTACATAAACACTAATGCCGCATTTGAAGGCGGAGTGAAAAATCGTTATTTAAGGGATATTTTAGCTGGAGCGTTAACACACACACACACCTACATACTCACTTTGGGGAGGTGTGAGACCTTTAAATTCAGCACATTTGTATGTTCATCCGACATCCTCTTGAAAGATGTAAAAGGGGAGAAAAAAAAAACGGTGCGCTGTACCAGCACAGATCTGCACAGCTGGATCAGAATAGCAATTAAATTCCAGTTTGATGCTAACTCTAGGGTTTATGTTCTCTTTTGATGTGCACTAACGTACAGATTTTTTCCGTTTTTCCAAAACGGCTCTGTTTTCCAGGTGTAAATAAAGGAGCAGGATTTCCACATCTCAGAGAGAGAGAGAGAGAGAGAGAAAGAAAGTGCAGAGAGACTTTCAAGTCTAATGCAAATACGGCAGCAATTCCACCAGGCGATAACGAGCGTATTCAAATCCAAAACTCTAATTAATGCGCTGCTTGGTGACAGGACGGGGTTGCCTAGCAACAACCCATGCAATGAGCTTTACAGGAAGTGCTGGAGTTCGAGATGGTGAGGAGAAACGAAGCAAAAAAAAAAACCAAAAAAAAAAACAATTGCCCATTTTTGATCTTTAGCCATCTTATTACTTCCTGCTTTTGAGCATAGCTTTTTAAAGGAACGCATTAGCCACAACATGCTAACAGGAGCCACCTAGCTTAGCCCATATATGGTCTTAAAAGCATCATTCGCATTTTCCATATTTGTTATTATTATTTTTTAATCCATGCCTTTACTGTTCATCCTGCTTCGCCTGCAGCTATCATGTTCATGCGTGTTTACTGTTAAACGTTTTGCAAGGAGGACAGGAGAGCTCACCTTGGGATTAGTCGAGGACGGGGCTGTGAATCAGGCCGAGCTGGGGTAATTTATTGAAAAGGACAGATAAGGTATTCTGCAGTGCAAGCAGTTTGGTGGTACACACATGCATGCGCGCACACACACACACACACACACACACACACACATACACACACACACACACAATGCCATACATCATCTGAGGTACGGTTTCAGGACCATGTGCAGGAGACAAAAAAACCCCACAAATGGCTCACAAATCCTCATTAATAATTCATCAGCAGGACCGAGCGAGACTCCGAGGAATCCGAGCCGCAACGCCGCAGAGACACTCTGTTCTTCTTCGCTTCTGTTATTTTCAACGACCAACTTCCAGGAATTGTCACGGATTCTGAGCAGTGAAGCGAATGCTCCTGCCTCGAGGCCTGCTGTAAAATAAAACAGTTTCCTCTAGTAAAAAGCCAGGCACTGGATCCGGTCCAATGAGTAGTACGCGATGTTTAGAGACTTAACGCATCATGAAAGATTAGCCACCACCAGGGCCTGGGGACAGGGCTTATATTATATATTATAACCGTGAACACCTTGGTCTTATCTTACAGTACATAGTAAAAGAATGTGTCACAGTGTTTATTTGGATTTTACAGAAAACTCAATATGATGGATGTTTGTAGTCTGGGTTCTGAAACCTGATTGGCTGAGACACGTTCAAAGCCTCAGTACACACACATTAATAGTGTATTAATGTGCCAGCTTTTAAACCAGTAACTCGGTTACACCTACGCTGTTCTGTTCACAGAATAAAGTAATCTTTGCTTATTGTGTTGCTAAGCAACCAGAGGTTACTGTTAGTGGAGTACATTGTGCGTCAAAGTGTAATCAAGAATATAATGATTTCAAATTTGTGTCAATTTAAGCCAACTATAAACACATTTAACATATTCCATACCAAACTTAAACCATATGTTATTCCACTAATTGGTTAATAAGCATTGATATATATATACATTATTATTATTATTTTTTTTTTAATTAAAGCTTTGCAGGATTAAAAGCATTTCCTACTCATGCTTTTTTAACATATGATGATTATCATATGTTATTTGTGGACCTTCTGTAAGGTTATCATGTAAAAAAAAAAAAATACTTTATTGAATTATATAATAAACCAAAGCAATGCTCAGAAAGGCCAGACCTGGTCTGTGCACGCTGGAAAAACACACGTTGTGTCTAATACAGTTAACATCACTGATCGTTGTATTGGCAACTACGAAACTTTTCCAATAGCCGGGCTGATGCTTTGAGACTAAACGCTTTGTAGACTGCCATTAGGATCGATCTGCAGGTTTTTGTTTGGATTAATATCCTGATTTAAAACAAAGGCTTCTTATATCTGATTGGTCAGAACTTTTGCGAGTCAAATCGAGTCACACCTCTTTATCACACAGATCTGCACCAAACTACTGAAACAACTATGCTAATCTAGACAGCAAGCTAGGCTAGTTAGCTAGCTGAAAAACTAGCTCAGAGCGTTATGGTCAGCACAAAAAATGTCCTAGGCTGGAGAAGAGCCAGAGCCACGGGTCACATCAGATCCCCAGCATGTGGTAAAGTTTCCCCACATCCCTTCCCAAAGAAAACACAGGATGCCCCACTGTGGCAGGGCAATTCATTCCGCTTCCTCTCAGCAGCCACGGGTTATTACCACTCGGTAAAAAAACAGAAAGGAATTTTCATCAGAACAGACGTGATGATGTGACTGGAGACGATCGACCAGCGTTTTATGAACGATGCTGTAACAATGACTTTCGGTCTTTATTAAAGGGCAGGATATAAAACGTTCTTCGTGGTTGGATAAAGTCATAAATAATCAGCTCTCAGGCTGTACTTAGAAAATTGAATACACCACTGAGTGCGTATAAGGTCTTTGGTAAACTGTCTGGAAACCTAGGTTCACAGAACATCTTAACTTGAGTTTTGTTGTTAGCATTGTTGTTTTAGTCTGGTCAGTCTTTAGCAATAGAAGATAATGATGAAATGGTATATGAAATGAGTGGGGGGGGAGGGGGGGTGAAAAAGAGAAACAAAAGTGAAGAGGTGTTCTCTTTGTTCCAAATTTTTCCTAAAGATCACTCTTCGCTGTGAAGACGGCTGCTTAAATGACTTTTTTTTTTTCTTCATTGCATCACTTGTTGAATTGAGAGAACTGCTTTATTTACACCTTTATTTATCCTCTGTTACCTTGAAGAAATGATGGAAATGGTATAAAGTTATTAGCTAGCTCATGGGGCCGGTTGCTCCAGTCACATGGTTGGGTTGCTTATTGGCAATAGGCTAAGTAGATATTGCTAATGAAAGTAAGGATTCTTGAATTTATGGAAAACTGTTGGAACTAAAACCTTGGATGAATGTTTTTAAACACCTTGTGGAAGCAAAACGAAAAAAATCGGCTAAGAGCTAGTTAGGGAAAAAAGTGCTAGCTGCAATAGTCAGCTCCTTAGGTGATTTATTAGGTTATCTTAGGTGATGATTTCATTTTGTGCCATGATGTGCTTAAGTAATATCACACTCAGGGTCATGCTGATATTCAATACAACATCAGGACCACAAGTGTCAGATTTCTTTTATACAACAATTCCACAAACACCATTTATTATCAGCAGATTATAATTGGTTTCTATATCCTTCCACAACTGGGAGAGCTAACTAAAGCTACTACACTACAGTATGTAAGATGTACAATCCCTTGTCCCACACACAAAAGTAGCACCATTGATCAGGGGTTACAGAATGATTTGGGATTCAGCCTTGTGTTAGGCACTGGTTAGCTTTGTAGCTTGCACTCAGAACTAAATTTCGAACCTCTTAGAAGCAATTACTAAGGAGACAGCATGTTGCTTTAGATGTCATGGCTATGTCAACATCATCAGGTGCATTTGTTCTTGCTGAAAGTGTCTGTGACTGGTTTTGAATGTGGGTTTTGGCAGGCAGTTGCTCTCTCCCCAGTACTGCGGACCGTACAGACCTACTTTCACCCATGCTGCGACCGACAGTTAGTGTAATTACCGATTGCACTCGCTGAATGCCTCTTGTCCAATCAGCGTACTCGGTCAGAACTAACCATTGAATAAAAAGTTATAAAATATAAGTACATAAACCACGTTTACATAATTATTTTTCGTACCATGTTCTTCATACATGATTTATGCCCTAAAGAAACTCTGATAAGACAGTTAAATGAAAGTAATTTATAGTGAGAATGCTTTAGGACATATTTCGCCTTTATTTCTAATACATGTAGTGAAATGCACAAAAAAACACTCCAAAATGATTTGTATGCAAATTTCTTGCCGCTACTCTCATTTCCTTATTTAGTTTTCCCCACAGCACAGCGCATTTATCGCTCTCGTTAGTATCTGATAGATCTGATGTCCACCCAGAACGAACAAAAAGATTACAGAATGGCTTTGCGTTTGCAGAATAAAGCAGCAAAAAAAAATAAAAATCTCTTACTTTACATTTTTGAGTTTGAAATAAACCAGCTGAGAGTGTGTAATAAAAGCACTGCTGAAAAAGAAAGGCACTGATAGTAGGCTGGAGGCAAAACCAATCGATCCCCCTGTGCTTTATATTCTCAGATAGGACTTTTCAGGGATGTTGGCGTATCCCAGTATCCTTTAAGACAGAATGGAGTGAGGTTCCTTAACAGCCCATGTCACCTGAACTCACTTACTGTACCTCACAACCCTACTGTATGAACAACATATTAGCATAACTGAAGAATTAGCCCTAATCAATCAGTTTAATGAGGTTATCGCTGATTGTCATAACGGAGACCAAGATCCGTCTTGATCTGCTTTGAAGGTGACCTACACTGCCTGACCAAAAATAAGTCCTGGATAAACCACCTGGATTTAACTATGCAAATGTGTAAGAGCCTTCAGCAGTGATTAATATGGTGGAGCTGTAACAAGTTATTTAACCCTAACTGATCCGGTGAATAGCTTCTCATTTCTTAAACGACCATGTTTAAGAACAAGGCAAGATATTTTAAAAGGGGCAAATGATTGGCCTGCATCAAGCAAAGAAAACAACTAAGGAGAGTGCTGAAACTACTAAAATTGGGTTAAGAACTGTTAAATGCATTATTAAAACTTGGGAGGATAGTGAACCATCTTGTTCAGTGTCAATCGGGTACGATTGGCTTCCATATCTTATTTGATCAGATCCCGAGTACATTGTACTGTGCCCGTGTCCTCCACCTCAAGTGGAATGATTGCTCGGAATGATTGTGATCTCACCAATCAATTTGAACCAAACTTTGGGCTCAAGTGGGCTTGTAAATTATCCCAGGTCTTTAACGTGAAAACCCTCTGCAACGCTGGTGAAAAGCTCCAAGCTGTGCAGGTGAGCGTTCTTCTTGCATGAACACCATGAAGGTTATTAGATCAAGCACTTACGTACTCTTATGTGTCCTTCATGGACTGTCCACTGTCTTCCTCCAGATCGCTGAATGCAGCTCTGGTTATTTAAATGAGGTGCCAAATGTGAAACAGGGGTTAGTGTGACCTCTTGGTGACCCTCGTGTCTGAATCTCTTCTCTCACTCCATCATTTTTTCCGGGTTTCACTCCTGGCTGCACTTTTTCTTCCTGCCTGACACCAACCTGAAAGAATAACACAGTTCTTATCTCGCTTAGATGAAGCATGCGAGGAGTTCAGAGCCTCCAGAGCAGCGGGGATAAGCTCGGTATCTGTTGTCCTCAGCAGGAAATTCATGAAAAACAAAGGTTTGACGGTTTGGGTTGCTGAGATTTACAGACATTGTAAAATGTGCAGTTATAAATTGCCAGTTTCATCGTTGGCGAAATAAAAAAACAATAAATCCAAAAGAGGGTGCGCAAGACAAAAGGAAAATCCAAAATGTCAAATCTGCAGTAAATTGTTGCCACACAAAAAAATCTGCTAAATTGTTAGCTGGATTATGTTAAATGTAATAAAAAGATGTGTAAAATAAATTATGTAATTTTCTTTATGAATGCCAACTCCAGAGCAGGTTAATGGATTTTTCCTCTATTGGCAAAATTGCAGGAATGCTCAATCAATGTGTCAATGTTTTTTTTCTTTTATAAATTGTCAATTCTGACAAATCTATCTTTAAAGTGACAAAAAACTTAATTTTTCTTTTTATTCTAAGCTGGTTGATTTAGTTAAACCTACTGAAATTATACATAAGAATTTGGAATAAGTGATCTAATGTTAAAATCAGTGAAATAAGCCGGATTCTGAGCAGAGCTGTGGATCTTGTTTTGGCAAGATTATAAAAATATTAACAAATTCCAATATACATTCAACTTTATAAAAACTTGAATTGCTAGCTTCGGAATGACATCTAATCTCGCGTGTGTTAAAAAGCGTCATGAGCAGGTTGGAATTTATGTTAAACGTTAATTTAAAATTACTTTTTAAAAAAATTTAGCTTGAATGTTTTCAAAATTTAAAAAAATCTGAAAAAGCTTATTTTGAAAATAATTTTTGCTTTTTTAAAGGTATTAGCAAGAATGAAGCCTTAGCAATCACTTACAGCCTGATTTTAATATAAACTACAGTATGGTGAACGTTTTTACATGCTGTTTTTTTTTATTTTTTTTTTAGGTTTTTATATCATATTCATCATATACTTTTCACACTTGATATTTTTACTTTGTAAATTTCCATCCATCCATCCATCTAGGAACCTCTGTAGTCCAATTAGGGACCGTGGAGTTCAGTGGTGGCCGTTGTATTTATTCCCATTTTTCGACCGTGGTAGGACCTTCGGTCAGCATTCACACACTAATGCAATTATGTATAATTGATTACTATTTAATTTAAATTTGTATAGTAATCCTGTTTTACTTTTAAAACCTAATTTTCAGTGCAAATTTTATAAAATTGTATTTTATCACAAATTCTATTCTTAACATAATTGTATTTTATAGTGGAAAATCTTAATGTGTAGTGTTATACAATTTAAATATAATAAAAAGATTACATTGAACATGTTATGCACAGTTGTATAAGCATTTTACTGCACACATGACCAAGAAAAAAATATTTTTATTTAATTCAGAATATGCTTATTTGGGTTTTCTATTTTTTTTTTTTTTATTGCATAATTGTCCATCACTTCAGGCTACCACATCTTGTTTATGAAATGTAACATTTAAAATGTTGTTTTACTACCAATGTGGGAAATATATTGAAAATGATTTAAATATATTGTTAAAATTTCAGCTGTCACAGAGCACAAGTGTCACGTTCTCCTACTGCTCTGAGGTCTGGAGTAGAGTAGCTGCATTGTTGTTGTTCGGAGAAAGAGGGATGTGAGCGCTAAACATACTGAACTCATTTATTTACTGTCTCCAGCGAGGAACCTCTTAACAATCATGGAATTGTTCAGAAAGTAGGCGTACATGTCCTACAGGCAGCGTGTGTCCCAAACCCGAACCCAAACCGCCAGCCATCTTTAAACTTAATCAGCCAAATCGTCCCGTTAACTCAGGGTACTTACTGTACCGCTTCAGATATCATACTAGTCAATTCACCCTGTCTTTATCCTCACATCTACTTAAAACAATACCTCCTGTCCTACAGTGAAGCGAAACTGTAACACTGCAGCATACTGAGATATTCTGTAACTGTATACGTTTTGAACTGTAACAGTGTGGGGAAGAATCACATACATGTACATGTACTGTATGGGTGTTATGGTCAGGGGTGCACATACTTTGGCCGATATAGTTTGGCCGCCATAAATGAGTGATTGTCACTTACAGATTGTGTTGTAATTCAGATACTTTATTTGCTTTAAAACAACTGTTCACTACTCACTGTGAATTCATGTACACTTCTGTAGACTAAAGGACCGGCCCTCAAAATGTAGCTCCGCCCACTTCAGACTGAAAAAAAATACCCTCATCGTGTTGATGCTTACTGAATAATAATAATTATTGGTAAAAAGGCGATAAGTATAAAACCGAGAATAGTGTTACTCTGATTAAATGATTGATCAATTTTGACATCTGTAATATCTGAAAGTTTTATAATAACTTTTTATTTTTTAATTCTTTTTTCAGGCCTCTTTCTTAATAAATTGCAAACCACTTAAAATGTTAGTTAGTAAGCTACGTAGCTTCAGTGTTCAGAGGAAGCTGGACAGCGAGCTTAGCTAAATGTACTTTAGGAAACGTTAGACGCTTAAGAGAACGGCAGATACTTTTTCTGTCTGTAAAAGTCTGGGAAAAATAATCAACAACTCCGAGGTGTAATGAACCCTCAGCATATCAGAGCAAGCGTCATCATGTGCAGCTGCTCTACTGTCGGAGCTGCTGTGACAGGAAATGAATCAACAGCTCTGACCAATCAGAACGCACATAAGATGAGAAGAAACCTTTGTAATTGAACATGCTAACTCCAGCTGCTTAAAATAACATTCAGTTTAAAAACAGGTTGATTACTGCAAATTACAAACGTGTGTGTGTGTGTGTGTGTGTGTGTGTGTGTGTGTGTGTCTCATAGAGAGGGCTCACACTTGGCTCACACAAGTACATATGGTAGGCAAAAGAACTTTGATTTATGACTGTAAGAAGATGAATAGCCTTGTACATAGATGAGGACACACACACACACACACACACACACACACACACACACACACACACGTGCATTAAGAAAGAATGACAGTGCAGGTAGAAAGTGAGACAGGATGAGAGTGAGACAGCAATAAAGATGGATCCACCTATACATATACATAACAGGAGACAGACAGAAGGAAAGTAAAATCGATAGTGAGTGAGTGGGATAGATGGACAAACAGACACACACACACACACACACACACACACGGACAGGCAGAAAGACACACAGCGAGTGAGACAGTTCGAGAGACACTTGATCTGAAACTGAAATGTAGACTGACATAAATTATAATTTTTTTTCTATATTTTCACACACACACACACAGAACAGTCAATAACAGTTTATTAATAATCCGTTTATTAATAAACTGTTATTGACTGTTCTGTGTGTGTGTGTGTGTGTGTGTGTGTGTGTGCATTCAGATTTTTGTGTTGACATCTGGACACATGCATTCACGCGCAGCGCAAAGGTGTACGAGTGTGTGTCTGCGTGTGTGAGGAGTTTAGGGACTTGTTTTTTTATATGGTGTGTGTGTGAGTGTGTGTGGTGTGTTTAGGGGTTGAAAGGCCACGCTCCGGGTGAGCGGGTTTGTTTGGCAAGTGATTTCTGCTTGGAATGTACGTGGATGTGAACATGTGTGTGTATATGTGTGTGTGTGTGTGTGTGTGTGTGTGTGAGACAGAGGAGAAGGGGTGGGGGGGTGTGGACACGGGAAAAAAAAATCCTCTCCTCCTTCTCTATCTCTTCTGCCATCCCCCTTTCCTCTCCCTCCTCCCTCTCTCTCTCTCTCTCTCTCTCTTGCTCTCTCGCTCTCTCACTCTTGTCCTGCCCTCGGAGGAAATCTCCAGCGTGCTGCGCTGCTCCTCAATGAACTCGACACACACACTCACACACTCTCACACACACTCACACACACTTACTCACTCACACACACACACATACACACACTCGCGGCAGCTCCTCCGGCTCCGGGCTCTCTGAGAAAGGAAAGAAAGACAGAGTGAGAGAAGAGAAAAGAAAAGAAAAGAAAAGGAAAGAAAGCTGAACAAAGCAAGAAAGAGAGAAAGAGAGCATCCTTCCTTCACTCTTCTTTTCACTCTCCCTTCAGTCTCGTGCCGAGACGGAGCTGGATGTGATTGACGAGCCGGAGCTGAAGGAGCCGGAGCAGCCGAGGGAGCGAGAGCACGGAGCGAGGGAAGGGAGCGAGCGCGCGGACGGAGGGAGTGAGGGAGGAAGGAGAGAGGGAGGAGGAGGAGGAGCGCGCAGCTCCATGCAGTTCAGCAGCAGACCGGCGAGCGCCGAGCCGTGCTACATGGGGACATGGCAGCAGCAGAACACTGACACACACCTCCTGTTCAGGATGTCCCAGCAGGTCAGTGCGCTCTCCTCTCCTCTCCTCTCCTCCTCTCTTCTCATCTTTCCTTTCATCCCTCTGTCTCTTTTTCGTTTCTTTGCTTCTTTCTCACACTCTGTCCTTATTTATTCTCACTAGTGTACAAGTGCAATTATACACAAACAAATGTATTTGTACAGATCATATTAAAACCTCTAACTCTGTGTGTGTGTGTGTGTGTGTGCGCACACTTTTAATGTTACTCCTAAGTTCTTAACAATTCTTTATAAATGTGGGAACCTTAATCTCAGGTTTATCATATGAGTTTACCGCCTACACACACACACACACACACACACACACACACACATATTTCTCTCACTAGAGCTTGTTACATTTTCCCCCCTAAAAGTTCATATATTTTTGAATCGTTAATATTTATCTTTGTATGCATAATTGTAAAAGTGTGTAGTGGTGCGTTGAATTTTTTTTCACAAGTGCTGGTGTGTATCTGTGTGTGAAAGTGTGTGTGTGCACGCATGAGTGTGTACGAGGAAGTCAGGAAGATGCTGATGGATCTCTTTTTGCGCTCGCTCAGAAATTCTTTAGGTTGAGTTTTTGTTTTTAGAGTGAACATTTGTCTCAGATTAGATAGAAGAAGAAGAAAAAGAAGAAAAAAAAGAAAAAGAGTAAAGAAGTAAGTGTGTGTGTGTGATAGTGTGTGCGTATTGAGAGTGAATGCATGTACAAACACACACAAGCACAGAGTTGTCAAGCTCGCTTTTATATGAGCAGTATTTTTATTACATTTATTGATTTTAATCGTTATTTAGTTTAAACTTATTTTAATTTCACACACTCATCCGTAAAGGATGAAAAATATCTAAATACGTAAAGGAAAGAACATGAAAAGTGTGTGTGTGTGTGTGTGTGTGTAAAGACAGAGATTTTTTTTCTGTGTGTGTGCTTGCAATTATAAACATTATATTAGAAATATTTATTAAAAACAAAACAGGACTTTTTTAAAGCAATTTAAGGCTAAGTGTGTATGAGTGTGTGCTGTTTTTTGCTGTACTCTGTGTGTGTGTGTGTGTGTGTGTACAGTAGGTAAAATGTGTGTGTGTGTGTGTGTGTACACCATGCACAAGCTGTGTGTGTGTGTTTCTATGACCCTAGAATTTGCGCGCGCGCACACACACACACACACACACAAGAACACATATTTTAAAAAGCCAAAGCTGAAGAAGTTAAAAGATGCTCTATAAAAATGTGTGTGATAGATAGATAGATAGATAGATAGATAGATAGATAGATAGATATCACTCTAACTGCATTCTAATGAGAAATGCGCAAAAAATAAAGCAGTGTTAATATATTTGTCTAAAGCCGCACAGAAGAAACGTCATAATCATTTAAAACCCTGTCTATTATTATTAATATTATGATTATTATTATTATTAATAAATGTCGCTTGAAGATGCAGCAGGTTTGGGTGACTTGAGTCGCAGAGAGAGAGAGAGAGATGGAGGGAGATGGAGGGAGAGATGGCGGGAGGGAGGGAGGGAGGGACGGGGTAGAAGGGGGTTTGTGGGAGTTATTTGGCAACCTGAGTGATGGGAGAGGGGCAGCGGGGGCAGTTCATCATCGGGGTCGGACTCGGCGTGCCAGGCGCGGCCTGACACACACACACACACACACGTGCACGTGCACGCACCGCTGTCTCTGCTCGTGCTGCTCACATTTTTTTCCGTTCTGTTTTTTTTTTAGGTATATATTCATATATAGGCAAAATTGCACCTCTCCCCCCCCCCTCTCTCTCTCTCTCTCTCTCATATATATAAAAGGCGCGCGCTGCAAGACTAACAGGATGAAACACTCGCTCGCGCGCCTTAAGTAATACAGTTATTATTAATGTTTTATAGATAAACAATTATAATGAAATGTCAAACGCATGTTCTACCTCAGTTTACTCGGCTGCAGCGGATGCAGGAGTGTGTGATGTTCAGAGCTGAGGAGAAGTGTTAGATTATTGTATATAAAGTTATACATTTTATATTAAAGTCATCTTCTTCACCTTCATCTTCATCTTCGGTGTGTAAAGTCAATCCCAATCGATTCTGTGCACTCGTGTCACTCGTGCTTACTCTGCTCACTTTTAGCTTATCGTCTTTAACACACACACACACACACATACGCACGCACGCAGACACGCAAGGACGCGCGCTTGCTCTTGATGTATATATATATATATATATATATCTGCATGTATATAGATAGATATAAAGATAAATCCAGGTAGAGGGGTGTGTGTGTGTGTGCGTGTGTGTGTGAGTGTGTGTGGAATCAGGGTGATTAGACTCAGACTCAGAGCTTCATTCTTGCCTCCAGGTTTATTTAATAAAATCTAAATCTAAAGCATTTCAGTCAAATACTGTGGTATTTACTGCTGTTTTATAGGGCGCGCGCGCGCGCGTGTGTGTGTGTTGTGTGTGTGTGTGTGTTGTGTAGGGTGCACACGAGGCTTCTTCCAGGACAGCATGATGTACAGCAGTGTGTGTGCGCGTGTGTGTGTGTGTATTATTGTGCTGCAGGATTATTACAAATATTATTATTATTATTATTATTATTATAGCAAAATACTCTCATAATACGTAGCACAATAATTCCAAATATAAATGTTAAGATATTAATATTGAAACTCTACAGAAAAAGAAATGAATAATAATGTTTTAAAAAGTATTAGAAAATTGATTGTAATGTAGTGTGCAATCGCGCGCTTCTTTCTTTCTTTCTCTCTTTCTTTCTTTCTAACTTATTTACTTAATGACTTACTTGCATTGGTTACCTTTTCTGCCTCGTCCCATTTCTTTCGTTCTTTCTTTTTTTCTTTCCTTCTTTTTTTTCTGTCCTTCTTTCTTTCTTTCTTTCCTGTTGAGGCACGGCCTCTGGTTTTAATCATGCTCTGGGATTTACTCCGCTTCCTGACTTTAAAAGAATTCTGAAGTGAACAGGAGAGGGATGAGACAGAAGTGTGGAGGAAGAGTAGGAAGGATGGAGAGCTGTCAGTGCGCGCGCGATGTGCGGGGTTCAGGGATGGGATAAAGATGAGAGTGGCGCGCGCACGCGTGTATGAGTGTTGCACTAAAAAAGAGAAAGCAATAAACCGACACATATATAGGATGAAGTGATAACTCTAACTGAAGGTGTGAATTATTTTCGGCTCGAGCTGCGGCGCCATATTAATGTTTTATTATTATTATTATTATTATTATTATTATTATTATTATTATATGATTAGTATACTTCATATTTCTTGTCAGCATATATTCACAGGTGCGTGTTTGTG
>JAQMYG010000023.1:33180590-33199753 GCA_030014215.1 Clariallabes teugelsi | reverse complement strand
ATATATTTCTTTTTTTTATTTTTTTTTTTATTTATTTATTTTTTTAAGATTTTTTTTTTTACAATTCTAAACAAACTTAGAAATAATACTCCTACCACACAAGATTCTGAAATCTGAGATGTGTGAAGAGTTTAGAGTGCTCCACCTGCAGGATTGTAGCGGAACTGCAACATTTTACAACCTCAAATGCAAACATGAATTAAAGATGAATAAAAAATAAAGGATTCTGGATTCAGCGATACATGAATCACCACACAAAAGAATCAATCACTGAATTGATTTTTTTTTTTTGACCCAAATCAAAATATATCTAATAATCACTGCTGATAATGCTGTGTAACTTTGTCTTGATGATCTTTTCTAATATTCTGCTCCCCACTCCAATCCAGTAGGTGGCGCTATTACAATGACAGCTTCTAAAAAATGTAGAATAACTCCGCTGGTTTTTATAATACATTAAATAGCAGGCGTGATTTCCCTACTTGCTGCTAAAATGCTAAAAAAAAAAAAAAAAAAAAGTTTATCTTTTCACAGTTTAAACATATTTTATACTTTAGTGCAGAGATCAGTTGGAAATAAAAGCACTTGGGTTAAGAGATGTGAATAAAATGTCCTTGGGTAACATCAACGAAACACTGCGAACTGCTGTGTGAATTCCTGTGTGTTACACCAAGTAAACAATAATTCACACTTCTAGTACCCTTTACTGAGGGAATATGAACACCAAGGTCTGATTGGAAGATTTTAAACACTGCGACACACATTTAAACCTCAGCCGCTTCACAAATCTGATCTGTTTTTTGTTTGTTTTTTTTATCCAGCAATAGCCAATATCCCGCTAGTACACAAAGGCGTGGACAGAAACAGCCAGACACCCGCGTGGCATTCAGCAGCTGCCGAACAAAGACTCCCTCACACGCGCGCACACACACATACGCAAACCAGCAATTAACATCTTTAAGACCTCCGTGGCGTTGATACTGAAAGACTCTTGTAATAATTGTGTCTGGAATACGCAAAACAACTAACAGCTTGTGCTTTTAGATATCTTTGTCCTCTTGTACACTCGATCGCAAAATAATCAATGCCAAGTTGCTGTGTTGCTACAAACCCACTAATCGTTTATCGTTCATGCTGTTCATACAATGTTTCAGAATTTAATCTTGAGCTTTAAGATCATAGGAAATCCTAGAGAGATTGTCACGAACTTGGTTGGAGTTCTGTAAGGCTCCTCGTTTCAAGACAAGTCTCAAAGTAATTTCAGTCATCTGTGTAAACATCGGAGCAGTGTGTGAGTTATTCGCAGGTGGATCGTAGTGATTCTTTACGGGGCTTCTGAAGTGGTTTGTGCTTTTTCATAACGAGTCATAGAGTTTGGTAATATTCAGAATTCTTACTGTTTGCTATGATTTAAACACAAACCAAAAGACTTTCACACTCTCAACTAGTCGAGAAAAGCCACGGTTAAGAACCGCTACGGTGCTGCTACGAACATGTGGTGTACGTAGTCTGATGTATTTCAGCACAGTTCCTAGCTGAGTCTGAAGTACACGCTAAATGATTTGAGTGCGTGATAACTTTCCCTGGCTATTGCACAGCCAATCCATACAGGATTAAGGCATGTGATGTTGGTCAAGCGTCCAAGAACTGGCAAAAGTTTAAGTTCAGCTTGCTCTTACAGACAGGTAGGTAAGGCCCTTTAACGTTACACATCCTGACCAATCAGAATCCAGAGTTCAGCACACTGTGATGAATACATTTAGAAAGCTTGTTATTTTATTTAGCTAACTTCAAGATGGTTCAAGATTTTAACTGCTGTTTGATGATTTCTTGCTTGGCGCTAAAAATAAGGCCAGTTTGGTGCGTTTCTTTCTTTAACCGTGTTGTGTCTGTTATTGAGCCTAAAGCTTTGTGACGAGTCTGAATCTGTATAATGAGTCTGTATACACTCGGTCTGTATACACTCGGTCTGTATCGTGAGTCTTTGTGAGAAATCCAAATCTTCATGATGAATCTGAGTCTCTGACACATTACCAAGTCTTTTAAGTAAATCTGTGTCTTAATCAGGAATCCTAGTCTCCTATTGGATTTAAGTCTGAGGTTGCATAATTAGTTATATAACTAAGGATGTTAATAATTAGTTAGCATAATTGCAAAAGTCTTTGTGATGAACCTGAATCTCGGTAATGAGTCTTTAAAGTGAGTCTGGGTCTTTGCTTCGAGTTCAGGTATTGTGTATAGTGAATCCATTTGTTTGTTTTTTCCATAAACCTGGCCTTAAATTTTTTTCTCACCACACCTGAGGGAAATGTCAACATTTTCGATGGTTTGAACTCAGTTCTGCCCTCATTATGTCTTTACATTATTTGTATTTCTTAAATAGCAGGTGTGTGCTACTGTAGCTAGCCAAACAATTAGCTTGTGAGCTATTAGCTAGCTTGTGCTAAGGGTAGTTTCCAGTTGCTTAGCATCAGTACTAGAAGCTTTAAAGACTTGAGCCACAGCCACATGAATAAAGCTAGCTTAGCTCCACAGGAATTACAGTGGTCTAAATCTCTCTCTCTTTGTGTTTCTCATTGTTTTTCCATGTCTCTCGGCCCGGCTACACACAGATCTCCCTGTCGTGAATTCAGCACGGTGCAGCCATGTTCAGGAACAGCTTGAAGGCGCTGCTCAGCGGCGGAAAGTCGAACCGCAAGAACCGGAACAGCGGTGAGTGGAGTGTGTTCAGCGCATGGGTGTTGTGTGTGTGTGTGTGTGTGTGTGTGTGTGTGTGTGTGTGTGTGTGTGTGTGTGTGTGTTAGCTCTCTATTAATAGCTAATAGCTCTCTATTTTTGTTTGGGCTTATTTCTTTGCTAACACAAAATGTACAACGCCTAAACTGTCTGGGATACAGTGATGTGACTCTTTGGGCCGCTAATCCACCCATTGTGTGTGTGAGGGGGTGTGGAAGAGGGTGTGGAAGAGGGTGTGTGAGGTCCAGTCCAGCTGTGTTGGTTAACTAGAGTGTGTGCGCTGTCTACTTTAGCATTAGCCACGGTCAGTCAGCCATTTTAATTAGCCTCAGCCAAATTGGTCATAATTTGATCATTTGTGTTTGTACGCTTCTGAGTAGATGTTGTGTTTGCCAAGCCCTGTTTGTTAACTACTCTTTCACACTTACACACACACACACACACACACACACAAAATCTCAACAGTACAAACAGTTAGTCTTTCTGGCACTGCAGTAAAGCTGTGTGTGTGTGTGTGACATACAGACCCCTGTTATGCTTTGTGTTTACTTAAAAACCTTTCCATTCATTTTATATACACATAAAATATAGAATTGTGTGTGTGTGTGTGTGTGTGTGTGTGTGTGTGTGTGTGTGTGTGTGTTTACAGTGAAGGTGTGTGTACACTGTGTATTTGTGCTCATCAGCCCATGGCTCTGTGTTTATGTCTGGCTGGTTTACTGCAGGGGTGTGTCTGTTAAACACACACCCACGCATGCACTCACACACACACACACACACACACACACACACACACACACACACACACACACACAATCTCATCTTTGCCCCATGTTGTGTCCATGCGGCTTAGACTTTCTCTGTGTGTTTATAACATTGAAGCCACGCAATGAAACAAACACTTCTGTCTTCCCGGTAAGTCTTTATAACTGGTGAGAGACTGGCGTTTGTGACGAGTCTTTATCATCTGGCTTGATGTTTTTTCAGGATTCATAGTCTTTGAATCATTTTCGTAATAATTTTCGTAGCATCTTTGAGTCTTTCGTAGCGCTCTCAAGTCTATGTAATCTGTTAATCTGAATTTTTGTTGAGTCTGAGTCTTTATAGTCAGGTAACCTGCCTTTACAAGAAGTCTTATTCATACTAGTCGTAATGGTCAGTAAAAACCAGCCACTGAAGCAAGCACGTGTACAGTAGTAGATATTTAGTGCAGCTGCTCCATGAGGTAAGGTTCAGCAGTGTTGTGCTCAGTGGTGATCTTGGAAACGCCACACTGCACTCTATCAAGGACAAGTTCAAGCAGAGCCTGTGGGTTAAGAGTCTGTCTCGAGAAGACCTTGCCAGAGAGGCTGTTTCTTTTCGAGCTGGTTTTAAGAGTCACAAAGAGAATCACTGTGCTCATTTAACAAAAGCTGCACGGCTGCTGGGTAGCAAGAAATCAGATCAGCACCCGCCGGGCTTTTATGACGAAGCTGCAGAAACGCAGTGGTGGTGGAGGAGACGGGCGGGGGGGTGGCGTGACAGAGACGTTAGGCTCAGTCGCCCAGACCCAATTCGTGGCCTCCTTACCTCATTTTCTCTCTCACAGATGTTGTGTAGTGTTTTCGAAATATTAAACTTTTGTTTCTGTTGAGAAGGCTCTTTGTGTGTTCCTGCGGTCAGCGTCTGTTTTGCGTAGCAGCTCTGTGATCTCTTTCTGGGAATGTTACTAGACTTCTACAAGCTTTCTGTACAGTTCAAGATCTGGCCAAGCCGTCTCCGAGTGGCTGATTTTTCCTCAGCGCCTCCCCGGACGCGGACACGGCTCGCTCACAATACTGCGCTGGCAGCAAATGAAATCAGTGTAGCCAGAAACTTGCTGAGCATGCAGCAGGGATGGGGCTGTGTGTCGGAAAGCACGCGCGGCGACGGCCGATTGACGGTTCGCTTCCAGACCCCTCTGGCTCATGAGAGGAATTTGGCCGTGCTCTGAAGGCAGCCTGTCATCTGTGTGCCAAAGTTGTCTGCGGAGAACGTTTACAGCATGTTGCAATAAAACACAAAAGAATTAAAGAACAAATGTTCAACTATGTAGATCGAGAAACGATATTTGAGCCGCATTATTTGACGGGCCAATTGGACTGAAAAACTTAATTTTTTTGTGTGTAGTTAAATCTACAAAGGGTGTATTTCTTTATAAAAGTTTTACTAAGAGTTATTTCAAACAAAACAAAAAACTAAATACTCTTCCGGACTAGGGATGTTAAGGATTAACTATTAATCCTTCAGTTAAGAAACTACCCTGTTAAAACAGTATTAACTGATAATGTTTGTATTGCATAATAGCTTGCCTCTGTATTAACCTGTATTCCACAAGAGGGTGCACTTGCAGTTTCGCAATGCACATTATTTGGACGTTGTATTTTTGTATTTTTACCTAAATTGTTTTTGAACGATGGATCTTTGATAGAAAGATTAGGATAGAATTTTCATCAAAATGCTTTTTTTCCCCGATACTTTCACAGGCACACTTGCTGTAAAGGAAGCACACTGAGAGGATAATGATGCCTCTGAGGGATGATTTCAATAAAATATGCACATGTTTATGGATGACTGACGTGCAGCGCTGATCCAGAAAGCCCAAACTCACTACCCCGCTGATATCTTAAACAGATCGTATTTTATAGCCAAACCTCACCGCTACTTGACCGAAGGTCCTGTCCTGTTCTGGCTCTGTAAGTGTGGTTAATCCAGCTCCTGAGTGTTCAGGGTTCTCCGTGAGCCCGTTGGATGATGATGAGCTTGACCGCATAATGAGTAGCTTTTCTCTAGCTGAGCTTCAGCACTTCTGTCAGTCGGAGCAATCAGACGTAGTGCCAGTGCTTACGTACGATACAGAGGTATACTGTATGAGCTTTAGGGCTTTCTGTCTGAGAATCGTGTGTGGTGTTTACATTGAAATCTTTGAGGGGGTATATTAATCCATATGAAATAATTATTCCATAATTTCAGACTATACTTTTAGGCTGTATTAAAATTCTATAGTTTTATGCACTTATTTATGCCCAAAGTTATACCCAAATGAATCACAGGCAGACTCTTAATTTCAATTCTATTCGACTTAACAGCACTAATGTTTTTTTTGTCTCATTTTAAAGTTTAATTAAACTACTAAAAGTATCAAATAAATACTAAGAAAAGCTGTGTAGTTTGTTTTGTTTAAATATCGTATCTTGAACAAATGATAATCTTTTAAACGATAATCTCTTCTCCACACTCCAGTCCAGCAGGTGGCGGTACCCCACCCATATACACAATAACGAAGACGACAAAGAACCTCAGAAAACACGATGGCTTTACAGCTACGTTGCAGATGATGCAAGCAGTTTGTATTTTCTAAAATGGTTTTGGTATATTTTCATTGAATTTGTCGATTATCGATTAATTAACGTTTTAAGCAAATCAATTTTGAATCCAAAACTCAAATAATTGTATTGACCTACAAAATAATATCTAATAAATCACATGGTCAAATTAATCGCACAGCTTTATTAGTAACTATACTAAACATCAGGGATGGGAATAACCAGGGGCCACCCAATACGATATCACAATACCTCGGTGCCGATTCGATTTGTATTCTTCGATTCTGCTACTATCATGATTTTATAAATATCTCGATTCTATATTATGTTTTTAAGAATTTGTTACAATTCTAAACAAACTAAACTACTAGTTTGCTCCTGCCACACAGGTTGCTGTGCTGCCTGTCAGTGTGTGAATAGCTTAGAGCACGCCACCTGTAGAGGAAATGCAACATTTTACCAACGCATATGCAATCATGTATAAATTCAATAAATTTAAAAAAAATCTATATTAGATTTGTAATTGATACATAACTGAGTCGCCCCACCCCCAACCTTGTAAACTTAAAGGTAAAGTTTTAGGTGAAATCCTAATTGTTGGGGAAACACGCAGGTTTAAGGCATATTCGTGTAGGTTATACAAGACAGCCCTATACGAACGAGGTCTATATGAGTTGAGCCGTGGTGGGCGGTTGTGTAAACATAACACACCTGACAGATTAATGTATCCTGAAACTGTTCTAGTCGCCTCTGAGATTTAAGTGATTCTGTTGTGCTCAAGCACAAAAGCCAAATCCGACAACAAGCGAAACGGATGTTTTCTTAAACCCGTCATCCATAAAGCGATGAAAGTGAGCTGCTGTATTTTACACGTTCGTTGTCATCACCTGTTCAGTTTCCTATTGCTAGATTTCTCCGGATCCCTCCAGCCAGGTTCTTATTCCAAGAATTTCCACCCTCTTTGACTCGGCTCTCTTGGGAGTAAGGTAACAGGAGGTAGAGTGAACCGCGGGAGGGGTAGTTGGCAAGAATGCCGTGTTAGATGGAAAGAATTTTAGTCCAGGGTTGCACTATTTACCTGAAGCTTGTTGGTTTAAGTGGTATTAAATGTATTTTGTGTAGAAAGAGGTATACAAAATCATCGTCCTAGTTCTCGTGGTTTGCAAACAGGAAGGAAGTAGAAATTCTTGTTAAGTGCGATATAGTTGATGTAGACAGGTAGTAAAGCTATTGTATAAAAGAAAAAAATGAATTTAATAATAATGAAGCATTAGAATTAGAATACACAATATGGTAGAGACTTTAACAAGACAGAATTTACTTGCATTCTGTTCCAATGTTCTACATTGAACCTTTAAGGGACATCTACTACCATGACCCTTATCATTATTACCATCCTTTAATGTTGTTTAATCCTTTAATCCCAACCCTTTGAAGTGTAGCCTCTTTCTGCTACCCTTCACTAGGCTTTAACCTTTTTGCCCTTGCTGACACAAGCGAGGTCAGGGACACCGAGCCAATCAGACACCACAACAAGCCACGCGGGACCCACCGAGCTCCGAGACGTCCTCCCCCCTCGAGACCAAACCCGTCTTTCTGCTTCTATTATTTGGAAAGATTATCATCTTTTTTTCGTTTTCTTTTCCTCCGAGCTGCTGTGCCACATTTAAGATGGCTTCCTTTCAAAGTCGGATTACGGAGTCACGGACGAGCGTAAAGAACCCTGACTTGAGGGCCAACCTTCTGATTACGTCGAGTAATTTGAGACCTAGCGAGTGGTTCTGTTCAGGAACACAGAGGAGACGTGAGGACGTGACCCCGTGTCTGATAATAATGTACGTTGCTGTAAAGTGGAGCAAATCCCCAGGCTGATTCCTGTCAGCAGAGACAAAGTAGTTTATTCATAAAAAAAAAAAAAAAAAAAGATTCTTGTGAGCTCCTTAATCTCCTGAGTCTTTCAGAAACCCAGGGGAACCAGATGAGATGTTGGCTTTGAATTACAGAGCTTTGAGTTTAGCTAAACACACATCCATCCACTTCGCGACGATGGCCGCAATTGTGCCTCTGTAATACTTTGGAATTTTGGCAAGGAGTTGACTTGCTATGCCTAGTGTGGAGGAAATGATTACATAATGATGTAATGTGATACCGGTGCTACAAAAACAAAAACAGTCCCTTCTTTGAGGAATACACACTTATTGAGACGCGTGGAAGAAATATTTTTTTCTTTCTTTTTTTTATTCGCTAGGTGTTGCGTTTTTATATTGTTCATCTGTCTGCTCGTTCATGACAAAAAGGGTGTTTGTTGAAATGGTTGATTAGATGATTAAGGGATCTGACCAGAAGTGTTGATTTTGGAAATCCATCCAAATAGGGTCAAGGTCACAGCAAGGTGAGATTTCTAAAATATATCAGGATCCACCATCACCACCACTCATACCAGTGGCGGGAATAGATCGCATGAAGGCACCTCAAGGGTTGAGGGTTTGAGTCTCTGCTCGCAAGGAGTTTGCTTGTCCTCCATGTGCTTGGGGGGTTTCCTCTGGGTACTCCGGTTTCCTTCACAGTCCAAAAACATGCAGAGTAGGCTGGTCGCCGTTTCCAAATTGCCCCCAAGTATGTGTCAGTGAGTGTGTGTGCCCTGTGATGGTTTGTCACCCTGTCCAGGGTGTACCCTGCCTTGTGCCCATAGTCCCCTGGGATTGGCGCCAGGCCTCCCGCGACCCTGAACAGGATAAGTGAATGAGTAAATAGATTGCAAGCTAGACTAGTTAGTTAGTTCAACAATACTAGTTATGAGCATCATTTTTTGCTATGCAGTTATTTCTTTCATACCAGTACAGCAGCATTCATGCCTGTGACTCTGTGCCCTCCTGATGAGGACCAGGGAGTCACATGGTGAGGAAAAAGTGATTTGGTTTGCAACCCATCTGACCCCTGTGTGTGACTTTGAGAGAATGTGCCTCATCAGTTTTTTCGAGCTGAGACACACAACACACTCCTCTGTTCTTACTGCCTTGTCATCATTTATAACGAGAAGCAGATACACAGTACAGCGCTGTGAAAACATGGCACTGCGCTTTTTAATGGAGTGTGTGTGTGTGTTGACATGCCGTATACTGAAAAGCTCTTTTCCTCCCTCTCTCTCTTTCTCTCTCTCTCTTCGGTCTTTGTGTTGCTGAATCAGAGGGAAGTGGGCGGATCGCATGCAGGACAGGTTACGAGGTTGTGCGTAGGGAGCGAGGGATGAGGGAGGAAAAAGGGAGAGCGAGAGAGAGAGACAGCTGAATAGCTGTTATCGTGTGGGAGAGAATGAGAAGAAGGAGGGCTGCGCCTGTCCGCCTCACTCCCGCACAAGAGAGAGATAGAAAGAGTGTGTGTGTGTGTGTGTGTGTGGCGTAGCTGGTGCAGGAGCTGGTGACTGGTCGTCCTCATCGACGCTGCAGAAAGGACACACTCGCTCGCCTCAGGGTCGTTCAGTGCTCCGGACGCTCTTTCCACAGCTCCTTCTTTAAGTCTAGGCGTGAATCATGGTGCCGTCACTCAGCCTGGCTCACACACACCATCTGCACCGAGAGGTGAGTCCTGGGATGAAATGGTACGTAATACGGATGGCGGTTTGATGGATGTGCATAAACTATTTTCACCGTTTTTTTTTTATACGCCAGCAAAGACAAGGATCTCCCGCTGTCGATCGATTAGAGTAAGGGGCAGGACTTGCGTCATACGAGAGAAGTGGGCGTGGCATAAAGGTGAACTGAGTGTAGTGTATGCAGTTTCTGTTAAGGACACTTCGGAGCTAGGGTCAGATATTTATAACTAGTGACTGAACACAATTTGGGGGAAGATAACTAGTGAGTCAGCAAAAGATAACTTGTAAGTGAGAGGGATCTAGGTACAGGGAGGAAACTAGTGAGTGAGTGAAAGCAAACTGAGATGGGAAAAAGAAAAGATAAGGAGCAAGTGAAGTAGGGCATGAAAGGAAACTATATAACATGAAATAAAACAAATATGCTATTATTCTTAAAGATAAATAACAAGTTGACAATATATTGAGTGAAAAATGAGTAGTGAGAGAGATAACCGGTCAGTAAAATTTTATTAAATGATAAAAGAACTAACAAGTGAAAGCTAACTAATGAGTAACATCTAACTAACAAATAAAAGATATCTAGTGAGTGAAATGGAACTAGTGGGTAAAATTAAATGGATGAGTGGAAGATAACTAGTGACTAGTCTGTAACTAGTAAGTTACAGATAACGAGGGACTGAAAGGTCAAAAGAGAGTGAAAGTAATTAGTGAGTGAAGGATAACTAATGAGTTGAAAACTAATTAGTGTCTGACAGAACAAGTGAGGGAACGATAAGTGAGTAAAGGATTAACTAGTAATAACTAGTGGGAGAAACATAGATATTGAGTAAAAGATGACTATTGAGTGAAAGATAACTAATGATTGGAAGGAAACTAGTTACTGAAAGATAATTAGTCACTGAAAGAGTAGTAAGTAATGGAAAGAAACTAGTTACTGAAAGATAACTAGTGAGTAATAGAACTAGTGAGTGAAAGGAAACTAGTTACTGAAAGATAAGTACTGACTGAAAGACTAGTGAGTAAAATATAACTAGTGAGTGAAAGGTAACTAGTAAGTGAAAGGAACTAGTTACTCAAAGATAACTAGTTTGTGGATAGACTAGTAAGTAAATATAACTAGTGAGTGAAAGATAAGTAGGGAATGAAAGATAACTAGTGAGGAAAAGAACTACTGAGTGAAAGAAAACTAGTGATTGGAAGGAAACTAGTTACTGAAAGATAATTAGTTGCTGAAAGAGTAGTAAGTAATGGAAAGAAACTTTACTGAAAGATAACTAGTGAGTAATAGAACTAGTGAGTGAAAGGAAACTAGTTACTGAAAGATAAGTAGTGGCTGAAAGACTAGTGAGTAAAATATAACTAGTGAGTGAAAGGTAACTAGTTACTCAAAGATAACTAGTTTGTGGATAGACTAGTAAGTAAATATAACTAGTGAGTGAAAGATAAGTAGTCAATGAAATAATTAGTTAGTGAAAGATTACTACTGTAGCTTATATTAACTAATGAAACTTATGAATTATCAAAACATAATTATTAAGTGAGTGATAAAAAGTGAATAAATACATACTGGGAAGAAAAAGATAATGAGTGAAAGATAACTAACAAGTAAAAGTAAATTAGCAAACAGATGCTACGAAACCTATAAACAGTCCCGATTCTCTGTACTATCCTGTTTATTGCTGTGTGGATGATGTAGAGTCTCTGCCTATAGAGCTGTCAATCAAGTATGCTCATTACCACACGAGTCCACGCCGCTGTACTAACTTTCACTTCTATTAATAGACATGAAAACAAATGATTTCATACAGACATCATTAAAGTCTACTGATTAGATCCTTCCAGAGACGTCTGATGTTACTGGTGTGTGTGCACTTTAGTTCTCGGTTGGTGTTGCTGCTTTGTTGCTATTGAGTCATTATTTGATCCAGCAGCTTATTAATGAGGATCTAAAAGCTTTGTGGCTTTAAAACATTTAAACCCTGATGGGAAATGAACACACACATACACATACAGTACACACACACAAATATCTGCATGCATATGTTAGCACCCTGTAAGCTCCCACGCATAGTCAGCTGCCTGTTCACGCAAAGTTAACACACACACACGCTAATATGAGCGAATGTGCATACACACACACGCACACACACAAACACGCAGAGTAATTACACACGTACACATGCACACAGATGCTCACACATCCCTCCTCTCCTCTCTCATCCCTCCCTGTCAGCATTTCTCGCCCACTCGCCCATGGTCTCGGTGGAGCGATAAAGGCAGAGAGAGATAGTGGAGTGGGTTCGGGTTAGAGTGAGTGTGTGTGTATGTGCCGCCCCCTCTCTCATGCTTCATCAGTAAAGTGTCTCTCCTTCCCTGTGACCAGTGAAATAAAACTTTTCTACTCTAATATCTTGCAAATGGTAGATTTTTGGTTTGATTAAGTATGCAAATGTATGCGTACTCAATTGTGCAAAGGCTTATTTGAATAAATTAAGTTCACTTTTGTGAAAGATTTAAGGCAAGTTTTCACAAAAACAACAACATATCAAACTTCATCAATTCCACTTGCATTCTTAATTTACTCAACTATTTTATTATTAAAAAAAATAAATAAATATATATATATTCATATATTTGCCAAATCAAAATAAACTGTTTTAGAATTAAATCATGGTGACTTCTCCTGCTTCATGACTTGTATTTATTTTTTATAAAAAAAAAAAAAATCCATAAATTCTGTAAGATGTTGTGCCTATTATACAAATAAGTTATAAAAATATTTTATGCCACTTTTTAGTATTGAATCTGAGACACATTTTGTGAAAACTATCTGTAATGTGTTTCCTAATAATAATAAGAATTAAACATCCCGTTTTTTAAATTTCTAAATTTCATAAATGAAAGTCATTATAGTCATGAATTCAGATTTTTATTTCTAAAAATAGAAAAATGTCCGAAGAATTTTGACACATAAAGCAGGCATCGGCGTAAAGTAAGTTAGTTTTACATGATCGCTTTTGTAACTGTTGCATTATCTGAAACATTGCGTGTGATGTGTCGGTGTAGTGTCTCTTTCTCTCCGTCACTCTCCCCCCTCCCTCTTTGTTACAACCCCCAGCTTGCTCAGCTTAGCCATATTCTGCAGACGCAGACTTATGAGGAGATTTATCATGCCAAGGTAGCTGAACGTCAGGTCCCTTGGGGATGAAAGAGGCTCAGAGGCACACACCTATAATACCCAAGTACACTAATACTCCAGTAAAACTACTATAACACCCTAGCCTGTGGTAAACACTGTGTTAGGGCTCCTGACACCTCTGTATAGCACTGAAGTAGACTATAGACCTATTTTTTTTGTAGTGCTGTAGTTTACTGTATACCTCTACAGTACACGAAAATAGAGTGAAAATATTGTAGTACTGGAGTCTAACACTAGTACAGCTTCAGTTGAATGTGGTGTGTCTCCGTGTACTACGTTACTCTGTACACTTCGGGGTAATACTGTAGCACAGTGAACATACTGTAGTTGTACTATAGTACACAGGTCATAGTATAGCACTGTATTACACTATATGCCTTCTATATGGTAATGTAATTCTCAGTACAACTATGATAGACTCTATATACAGTAGTGTACTACCATGGTATATGCTATTTAAACTACTATGGTGTACTTTATACAGTATAATACTATGGTGTATTCCATATGTGGTATTATTGTGTACTTTATATAGTGTACTACTATAATGTACTTTATATATCGTGGGACTGCAGTGTACTTGGTATGGTGTACTACTATAATGTACTTTATATACAGTATCGTGGTACTGTAGTGTACTTTGTATGGTGTACTACTATAATGTACTTTATATATCGTGGTACTGCAGTGTACTTGGTATGGTGTACTACTATAATGTACTTTATATACAGTATCGTGGTACTGTAGTGTACTTTGTATGGTGTACTACTATAATGTACTTTATATATCGTGGTACTGTAGTGTACTTGGTATGGTGTACTAGCTGTAGTATAATGTACTTTACTGTAACATAGTATGGTACTGTGGTGTACTGTACTTTGTATAGTGTACTACCTGTATTATAATGTACTTTACTGTAACGTAGTATGGTACTGTGGTGTACTGTACTTTGTATAGTGTACTACCTGTATTATAATGTACTTTACTGTAATGTAGTATGGTACTGTGGTGTACTTTGTGTAGCATACTATCCTAATCTCCTTTACAAAGTACACCATAGTACCACACTACATAGCCTATAGTGTACTACCATAATGTACGTTATGTAGTGTGGTACTGTGGTGTACTTTGTATAGTGTATTATAATGTACTATAAAGTACACCACAGTAAAGTACATTATAATACAGGTACACTATACAAAGTACACCACAGTTCCACACTACATATAGTGTACTACCTGTACTATAATGTACTTTACTGTATGCAGTATGGTACTGTGGTGTACTTTGTATAGTGTACTACTATAATGTACTAAATGCAGCATGGCAGTGTAGTGTATGCTATATCACATGCTAATATGGTGTACTTTTATATAGTTTACTTCTATGGTATGTTGTTTATAGTGTACCATGGTATATGGTGTACGCTATTTAATGTCCTACTATAGTGTACTGTATAGGGTACACTATAATAATGCACTGTATATAGTCTGTTACTATGGTGACCTGTTCTCTATATGGTGCACTACTACAGTGTACTTTATATGGTGCACTACTACAGTGTACTTTATATGGTGCACTACTACAGTGTACTTTATATAGTGTGCTACTGTGGTAAACTTTATATATTACTAGTGATAGTACCCGTCGTTGAGTAAAGAACTGGTAAAGAGTTATTTGTTTATATTGAGCAACTGAAGCTATTAATAAGTATTTTAAATTTAATTATTTTATACAGTATGTCACACGACTGACCGTTTACAACACCGCTTTTACTCAACATTTTGAATTTTAGCACATAACAACGTGCTGTCAGTTCGGGTATCTTACACGGACTCACCTTGGAGTGCCTCGAATATGTTTGCTCTAAAGACCTGTGGTTTACCTCTTAGTGGCGCTTTACAATTACTGCTTGTTAATAGTGCCATGGTTTCAGAACATATGAGTCAAACTGGTTTTGAAGGTTCGATTTTCATAGTCCACTTGCCTTTGGTTTGTGTAAGCCGTGCTGTGTTGTGTATACACGGTAAACTATCGCATTGATTGGCTCTGTTGAGCGATGCGGATAGGCGCGCCCACCTTGAAGGAAAAAGTGCTATATTCAGACAAAAAAGCGCTGGCTGATGTGATGTACTTTGGCACAAAACTGGTCATAACATCCCCTCTAGCGCCTCTGCCTCTATTTTGATTTAATTTATGGTGCGGATTTAACTTCAGGCACATACTGAAGGTCTGGCAACGCTTCTTTAAATTCAGCACCTTCCTGAATGATGGGTTTAATGGAGACGTTCAGCACACACACAATCATATACCATATTAGGACAGACATACTGTATAGACATGCAGACAGACAGACAGAAATTTTTCTGAGACGGGTTTTGGGTCCACTTATGAAATGTAAAGAGTTCTAACCAACGTACAGACAAAATCTTTTTCATTTATATAGATACTACTATGGTGTACTTTATATAGTGTGCTACTCTGACGTACTTTATGTAGTGTAATGCTATGGTTTACTTTACACTGTGTGCGCTACTACCGCTGTGCTACTTTGGCGTATTATGTATACTTAGTGTATGTGGGTGTGTTGTGTGTACATGTTATGTATGTGTAATGTGTATTATGTATGTTATGTAGTATATAAATTACACATCTGCCCAGTAGTGGCAGCTTGGTGGTGGTGGTGGGGTTTGAACCTGGGACCTTTCAATCAGCAATCCAATGCCTTAACCCTTGACCTACCCCTGGCCTGTTGTATGCCTCATAGCCTTTGTGTAGAAGTGTAATACCCTGTGTTTGTCTGTATACTTCTGAACAGTGATACAGTTTGTTTTGTTGTAGTATTGCATTATTGATTATTGTACGTGTGGCTTCTATTTGGCATTGTAATACCCTGTACATAACTGTGTAATTTAATAGTACTCAGTTCATGCAACTGTAGTACTATATTTAATAGGATTTAAAGCAAGCGTAAAGAAGCGCCAGGCAATAACGATGGAGGCAACTGCAAGTGAAGATAATTGAGAGGATGGAGAGAGGTGTAAACATGGCAGACATTGTTCGTAATATACTGTGTATATCCAGGTGTGTTAGTGTCCGAGTGTCTACACGATGCTTGTTGGACGAACAAATTGGACTTACGAACGAGCTTTTAAAACAGAACTTGTGCAATATGCTTTTATGTAGTGTAGAATTTTATTGCATGTTTTACTGTAGTGCCTTTCTGTACCTATGTATCTCTAAAGTTAATAATGTAGCTCTTATATAGTGCAGTGACAGGTAGTACTGTATGAAGCTTGGTACTTTCTGAACTTCTGTGTAGGAGTACTCTACAGCCCTATATATAGGTATAGAGAATACCACTTGAGTGGGAGTAGGACTTACCATGGCAGGTTTACACTCATCTGTATTAGATTAATATGTTATACACCACGGTGTAGTTCTGTAGTACCCTGCTTACACCTGCATATTACTTTGTTATGCAGTGAGTTGTAAAGAATAATAGTCATGCTATACAGTATATCAGCTGTGTTATACTCTCTATAGCAGCTTAGAATTTGTCCTAGTTACTGTGTAGTCATTTTGAAAACGTGGCACCATCTTGACCCTGTCCGGTAAAATGGAAAGAGAGATGCAAAAGAGGGATAGAGATGTAGAGATCATTAGCTGAGTGTATCTGCAGCACTCCGCTCCCATTAATTCATGGCATGACCAGCAGAAATGCTTAATTATTGATCACACAGACTACACCCAGGGATCACATTTCTAGACAGAGTAGACAGACGCTCGGTCTCTTATCTTTGCCTGTGCACTATAGCGAAGTTCAGAGAGAAAACTTCTAACTGGCTGCTATCATTAGACGTGATGACGTCTGTATTAATTAAAGATTATCAAAGATCTTAATGTGCTAATGTACCAGTTAGCAGCTACTCATATATGGACTGAACAGACCGGCAATTCCATCCAGTCTGTCATAATAACGAACGCATTACATACTGTAGTGTTACATGATCTGAATATTTCAGTATTGCAAAAATTTACCAACCAGCACCTTTTACGTTCTGGTCGATTACGATTACGATTTTCTTTTAATCTGAGGTCGATTTTTATGGAGCACAACTCTCATCCATAAACTGCAAGCAGAGTGACTGTCGACCATGAAGGGTCACGGCTGCACCAAAAATAAATCGCCTCCCCAGTTACTATCAGGATACAGCCTCATTTTGGACTGTTAATGGACCAAAAATGGGATAGAGGGGTGCCAATACTAAGTGCGATGCAACAGATAGACTAGAGTTACAGTTATATTTATAAGAGACTTGTACATTTTGTCCTTGAGAATACTGTATGCCCAATGAGTGCACATACTGTACAGCAAGATTTACAGTATATAATAATCCTGAGGTTGATGAAGACGTTGACTCCATCAGTGCAGGAAATAATTTTCCGTGACGAGACGGCCATTGTTCAAGCTATATTCAGTTACACGGATTCTTGTCTGCCTGGGAGCTTTGTTTAACACAGATTCAGGCTATATTGCCTGTAGTGTTGAGAAACTCAATCGCTTTGAGAATGCCACTGCATTGAGAACGACCTTATTACTCGGAGCCACGGATGAATGGGTGAGGAGGTGCTTGAAGAAACGGACAGTATGGAGCTCATCAGCCATAGCGTGGACCACAGAACGTGAAGATCTCCACAAGAAGCTCACTGGAGCTGGAAGGAGCACATCAAAGTTGACGGATTTGTGGGTTTAAACTTCATCAAAGGTTGGTTGGTTGGTCTGGTGATTCGAGGCACCTTCCTGAACGATGGGTTTAATGGAGACGTTGCACACAATCATATACCATATTAGGACTCGCAAGGAGAAAAAAATGTCACAGATTCCATTTAAATCATGACAGGATCATCCTGGAAAGAATTACACCTCATAAGAACCAAAACCATTCTCATTATTTACGTTTAGGCATTTGGAAGATGTCCTTATCCAGAGCGACTTAGATTTTTCTCATTATACATCTGAGCAGTTGAGGACTATGGGCCTTGCTCAAGGGACCTACAGGGACAACTTGGTGGTTGTGGCACCTTCCGAACCCTAGTCCAATGACGTAACCACTGAGCTACCCCTGATCCATTATGATTAAATTTGTCACATGTACCTTACAGCACAGCCTTGCTCAAGGGACCAACAGTGGCAACATGGTGGTGCTGGAGCTCGAACCCCCGACCTTCTGATCAGTAACCCAGTAAACCACTGACTTAACCAATTGAGCCCCCACTGCCTTAAGAGGGGGAGGTAAAGTGAATGCATACTACTCTCCAAATGTAAATATCGCCAACTCTAAACATGCAATGCGTTTGGAGTTAATTTGAAGGATGTTGCGAACTAGAACCTTGTAAGGTCAGTTGTACAACATGTCACAGGCCATTAATGGTGTACATTATCTCCGCTCGACCAAGCTGAGAGAGACACAGGTGTGTTTTTACGACCTGATTGGTCCGGTGCCATGTGCATAGCCGAGAGCTTATAGCCAGGTGGTGGAGCATGCTGTTATCTGGGCAGTGTTTTCCACTCGATAGATTTGAACATGGCTATCAAAGTAATGATGACTAAAAGTTATGTTAATGTAAAAGAAAATACATAGGAAATCTTGCAAATTCTATCAGATTAATCTTACAACTGTCGCTGGTATGGTAAGGATCTTAGACAAGTAGGACCTTGATGCTGGTCTTGTTGGTGCGGCCCCCATCTTTTCCATCATTTGTTCTATCTTTTAAATCTCTTGCTTTCACAAAATAGTTTACTGCTCATCAAACATGTAAGTGAATTTGATAACAGCAACTATACAATGATGATTATAGTGAAGTTATACGTAACAAATGGTGACCATATGGTCCAACGCTACACGATCCCAGCTTGAGAGACACATGGATATCCGCTGAAGTTCCCATTCCTGCAAGTGTTTATTACTTCAACAAGTGAAACCTGGAACAGACGTGATTGAATTTGAGATTGAAATAATGCTGTTTTTTTATTACTTATGTTTGTCCAATACCGTAAATCTTATTCATTTGAATGCAGGATGGCCATTCTTTCTGTCCTGAAGATTAACATTCTGTCTGAAAGCTTAAAACTACAACTTAACATTGGAGACTCCTTCCATATAGTGTTAATCACATTGTTTTTTTGTTGTTTTTTTGGATTTTTCCAATTTTCTCCCCTAATTTAGTCGTGTCCAATTCCTCCCCGTCACTAGGGGGCTCCCACATTAAGGCTACCACTACCACTCAG
>JAQMYG010000023.1:33158949-33173860 GCA_030014215.1 Clariallabes teugelsi | reverse complement strand
GTGTCTGTGTGTGTCTGTGTGTGTCTGTGTGTGTCTGTGTGTGTGTGTGTGTGTGTGTGTGTGTGTGTGTGTGTGTGCTCTACAATGGATTGGCACCCCGTCCAGTGTCTACCCTGCCTAGGCTTCAGTCCCTCAGCGACCCTGTACATAGGATTAAGCGGTATAGACGCTAAGTCTGTCTCTCTCTCTCTCTCTCTCTCTCTCTCTCACCTGTCAGTCACAGCGATCCTAGCCAATCATGGGGCTTCTGTAAGATCATGTATGCGGAAGAGTTCAGATAGAAATGAAACCTGAAACAGCAAACATCTGAAACCTGAAACGATGACTGATTCAGTCATCAAGTAGCTTAACCTTCGTATTTCTCGTGTAAGAAATGGATGAATAGAAATAATATAAAAAGGGAAATATACAGTATATTTAATATTAAGGCATTACTTTTATAGACCATAAAGCGCAACAGTTTGAAAAGATGTTTTTGGCAGGATTCACGTTACCGCCTCCACACTCTGAAGTGTATGATGGAAGAACTGACTGGTGAGTAGGAGTTAAGAGGTGACCAAAAAAGAGGAAAAAGACAGCATTAGATACAGTCAGTCTGTGCAAAGACGTCTAAAATCATGCTAGCTACAGTAACAATGATCACACGTTGGTCATGTGATTAGATACTGTAGGTACTGATACTGTAGATGTCACTCAGATCCAGGCTAAACTCTTTCCTGCACACAGCGCGACTCCTGTTTGAGAAACAATGCAAACATGATGCAAAGAACGCATTTCAGAGCGATGGTGTCATGCCAAGGGTTTTCCCAGGCTGCCACATGTGCTGTACTTTATTCCTTTTCATCACGACTCGAAATATATTTTGACCTAAAATCAGTATGTCATCTCCTCTTACTTAGTGTTATAAAAATATCAGTAATGTCATAATGATGCAGAAAGTTACACTGTTTGTGTATTTTACTAAACTGGTGGAAACTGGGAACCTTCTGCTTTTTGTCGGTTTTGTTTCTCTGTGGATGATTACTGAAAAAAAGGAGGAAAAAAAGTGTTCTCTAAAAATGTCCACATGGAGCCCGTAAATGCTTCAGGCTTTGGCTGAGGGATGTTCTGAGGTTTTTTTTCTTTCTTTTATTTTTTTGCCCTGAATAACATGCCCTGAATTCCTTCACCAGTCATTCTCCAAGAGCTTTGACCATTAACTTTGATGGATATAAATACAGTTTGCAGCTCACATTCCTGCATGGACGCTGTGTGTTTGGTAAAAACGCAGCCGTTCTAAAGTACATGTTACTGAGGGTACAGCTCCGCATGTACACATCTGATTGACGTCACTTCATCTACTGGTTAAATACTAATCATAGGGCGCTTCCTGATCGACCGTTCGCTCCCATGTTCACTCCGGACTTCATGAATCTCGTACAGTATGAATCTTCTGACTCGCTTCCCTTCATCATTCATTTATTCTGTTGTTTCTGGTGCCAAAGTGCTAAAGAAGACCAGAAACAACATCAGTCCGGAGCTTCTTCTTTATCTGGTGGATTTTTAAGAAAAACATTTCTGTGATTTTTGTCACTTTTCCCCCTTTTAGTCTTTTTATTGACTCGCAGTGAGATTGTTTCTTTTGATTTGTTTGTTGTTCAGTTTGGTTTCGTGTTGAATTTAATTAAACAAGCCAAGTTTTAAAGCAGTGCGTACAAGGCTGAAAAAGTCCTGTGTAAAATGAGTGAAAAAAGATTAGCATAGAAATGTGTGCTGAGCGATGCTGTCTAATCGAATATTTGTTGTCCGATTTTTGATTCAGAATCAGTTTACATGTACTAAATTATTCAGGTAAACTTCGACAATTTCCTTCCTTAAAATTATGTCAGTTTTCCATCATACAATTTTCATTTTATAGTGTAAGAGTATTGTTTGTTCTTCTTTTTGATTTTATGTGCGGTTGGCGCGATACCGCCACCTGCTGGGTTGGAAGATCGGAAGGAAAACCATCTTTGTGTTTTTAACTTTAATTAGACTACAAGAATTGGTGTTACGGAATCGAAAAATCAAACTAAATCGAATCAACGGCTGTCTGTGATTCACAACTCTAGTACAAATCACAAGCCAACATTATATGAATGAATCTAGTTTTTGTCCTATTTACTTATATTATAAACGTTCTTGGGTTCATATCCCTGTTTCACTTCCTGCAGCTACTCGATTGAGAGACCCAAGTTCGACTGTCGTGTTCTCACCGAGGTCGAGAGTGTAGCCAGGGTTCTTAGTATCCTTAGTCTTGTTTTAACTCTGAGCATTTAAAACATTTACTATAGCTATCTATTTTCCAGAACTTTACCCTGTTTAACTTTATAAATAGTTATTTATTGAGTTACTCACCTGTACTTGAGTTGAGGTGCACATTACCCATAGTGCACTTCAAGCAGAGGGTGTAGGACACCATTTCAGACATTTCTGTTCTTAGCACCTGGATGAACTCTTCTGCCTTGATGAGCTTTGTTAGCGTGATTATTGATATCGCTTGATACATCTGTAATTGTGTAACAGAGATGGACAAGACTGAAATATCTTTCCTAATCTTTTTTCATCACCACCTCCACCTCCAGTTCCGTCGCCGGTTCTCGGCCACTTGGGCTGATAATTTTATCCCTTTTTTGTGATTTTCAGGTCTTTTAATGGCTCCATCCCAAACGATTCGAGCACTCACGCCACATTTTCACTGCAGAGTTACAGAACCGTTCCTTTTTTCCGGCTCTGGTTATGCTCTTCTGTCCTGCTCTCGGCTTTTTTTTTTTCCTCATTTCACAAATTTTTCTTTTCTTTTTTTTTCCCTGATTTCCTCTTCAGACCCCTGACTTTGCCGTTAAGGGCTGGTTTTCTTTATTCTTCATCTTGTTTTTCATTGCACACTGGGCTTTTTGTCTTTCCCTATAATCCAGGCAGAGACGGCGTTTGACCGCAGGCTGAAATACAAACCCTTGTTTTTTTTTGTTTTTTTTGTTTTTAATGCTAACCTCAAACACTCTGACTTCATAAAATTGCATGTTATTTGATTTAAACTAAGTGCTTCTTGGTTTATTGATAGACGTGTAAACACTACCCACTACTAGGCCTCATTTTTTATTTGGAAGTTCAGGAGGCTAGTTGACACCCATGTGTGATCACCTTGTGCGATCTCTAGTGGAAGTCTTGGTGAAACCCGATCTTTGATGACCGAAACCTTTCTCCGTTCCTGCTGCATCCCGCTCTCCAGGAACAGGATGGGTTGGTGAGAGTCGACCCTGACCTTTTTAGACCCCTTAAGATCTCCTGGCAACGTAATGTGACCCCCCTGCTTGGCCTGACACACTTCCCTTAAACATTACCATCTGTGTTTCTCCTTCCACTCCCTTTCTCTCTCTCTCTCTCTCTCTCTCTTTCTCTGATCCTGCTCCGCTGCACCTCTGCTTTCTGTCTTGTCCTGTGCTCATGGAAAACACCCTGTTGTTTTGGAAAACTTTCCCATGGAACTTATTTCCCTGAAGCTGACTTCACACTATGCCAGGATTCTTGCCCTGGAATTGCACTCTTTCGGTAAGTCTGACCCCTCACACTTTGTCTAAGGCACTTCAACTTCTCTTTTGGCCTAATCATGCTGTAGGCGTGTTCTCGCCTTCTTTCAGCTTTTTTTTTTTTCAGAACTTGTGGCTTTCTCTCTTTCTCGCTCTCTCTCTCTTTTTCTCGCTCTACCCTTTGTGGGCTCTGGACTCCAAAGCCTGCAGACTGCCCGCGGTTCTTGTTGAAGTCTGAGCCAGCGGTTTTCTCTCCGGGGCCGACTCGCTCCCGAAAGCACCTCCTTCTCCTCCCAAAAGGCCAAAGGGAGCAGAGTGAGCACGAGCCAGCTCATTCTCCTCTGTGCTCTCTCCGGCTCTGAGCTGGAAGAGAAAGAGGAGACGGAGAATCAGAGCAATGGATGTGAGGAAAGTGTGCACCCGAAACGCATGGCTGAGGAGGAAGAGGCCTCGGCCATACGAGCGGACCAGGTTTTCTTCCTCCTCCTCTTCCCTGCTGCGGCGCTGGATGTCCAGACTGTGTTGCGCATCTCGCGCTTGTTCCTCCAGCCTGAGCGCTTCGGATCAGTCACTCCTCCAGCCGAGCTGCTGCACCAGGCCGAGAGGAGCTCAAGGGATGGTAGGAGATGCTGGAGATACCGGGACAAAGGAGTATCAGCAGGAAGAGTGGGAACAAGCGGGACAGGACCAAGATGAGGACGTGGCAGATGAAGACAACAGTGGTGACCATGATGACGATGACAATAACACTGACACCAACGATTATGGAAATGAGCAGGAAGACGAGGAAGAAGTTATAGTGGATGTGGATGAGTGTGAACCGAAAGATGAAGAAGAAAAAGGTGAGGTCATTAAGGAGGTCAATCCACACCTCAGACTAGCTGTATATATAGTAAAGATGTGAAACTCTGCGGTGATGCAGAGATACAATTTCATGGGAGTTCAAGGTGTTTCTGGTGTTCTAGTAGAGCAGATCATTTCAGCCTTGTTTCGCTCATCTGCCTGGTCTTCACAGAAGTGAATCTTCCTCATTAAGACATGACACGAAGCGACTCGGCCCCCCAAAGGAGCCAGCATCAGTCAGAGCTAGCTGCAGATGTGGCAGCTCCAACATCCTTCTTAATTAAGATGATGTTCCAGTGGTTATGGATCTGATGCTGACAGAAGAATGACGGAAGAATGATGGAGCATATGTTCTCTGATTGTTCCCAGGCGTTACGACCGTGAAAGAGACTTGGGGTCATGTACCTTTTGGTTAAAGTCATATTTTCAGGCCTGCTTTTTTTTTTAAGGTTCTTTTTAATAAACCAAATTCATCTGGATGTGTTTAGATGTGCTGTGAGTCAGGCGGAGTGTAGCCTGACAGATGATAAACCCAAATAAACAGCTGCCCGAAGGTCCATCCGGTTAGCCAGGTTGTCCTTTTGCTCTTTATGATGGGTTTTTGATTTGGGCCGCCATTTGGTAAGTCCATTCATCAGCGAGTCTGAAAGGAAGAAACTTGAATGTGCAGAATTATATGGTTTTAAAAAGATGCCAATAACAAAGCCACATTTTCTGTCTGTCTCTCTCTAATTCCCGTTTAAAGAGCCAAGAGGTTGTTTAGTGTGTTTGTCAGAGGTTTGTTGTTGCTCTTTCTTCTCCTCTCGGTTCCCCCTGTTTTTTTTTTTTTTTGTTTTTTTTTAAACCACTGCTTAGTTGCTCCTTCTTGAAGGTTTTTTTTCTTTTGGAGTCAGACACCCTGTCATCATGCTTCTGTCCTCGCCGTGCTACCACGAACCAGCTCCTAAACTCTATTTTCGGATATGGACTGAGGTCTTTTTTATCTTTCTGTCTTTATTTCTCACTCCTTTGTTTTTTTTTCTGCGATCCGATTTGGATCAGAAAACTGGTTCGAGGTTTACTAGCTGAGATCTAGTACCTTTTAGACACTCTGATCCTTACGACTTACTGTACAGTAGGACTGGGTTACTGTATCAGTGCTGATTCTCCACAACAGGGATTATTGTGTCTTTGGCTTAGCATGCACTAAATAGCAGTTGTGGTGTGGATTTGAACACGTGCAAAAGTTTCAATTCATGATTCAGTCCTCGTTTTGAGCCTGAGCTCAGATTGCTGTCGGAATTTGGTACAGTTTTCCCGTTTCCATGTGCGTTTCCTGCAGGATTTATTGGTTCCTCCAAAAACATGCTAGTTTAGGTAGATGTTCAATTTTCCCTTGGCACGAATGAGTGTTTATGTGGTGCAGTGAGGGACTAGGATTTTATCCAGACTATATTTCCACTTTATGGGATAGTCTTTGGAAAGCTCGACCAGGATGGAGCATTGGTGCACCTGGTTCCACTGCTTGAGCTCCATCGATCTGTTCCATATGGATCTGGATATGGATATGGATCTGATCCATAATTACTCTGAGCAATTAGCAAGAAGCTCCTCTAGTCACTCTTGAACAGAAACAAAGGAAGATGTACAGTATATCGGGAAAGAATTGCTGAGGAATTTTCTTGAAGACAAAATTACAGAATGATTTGTGTTTGTTAATCATATCTAGCTATGAAGTAAACTACTAAACTGAAGATCATCAAGAAACCTTCCCTTACCAAATCCAGTGTTCGCATTGATTTCTGTGAAGCAATCCAATTCTTTGGAAACCATGTCAGCGCTAAGGAATGATGATTGAACCATTTGACTGAGAGCTAGCAAACCATCGGGAGAAACGTTGCTATTAAAACTCTCCGCTGCACTTCTTCTCTTTCTCCTCCTGGGTTTCATATTCCGCGCAGCCTCAGCACTTTTCCCCACACGTGCGGTCGACTCCTCCGTTGCCGATTCCTCCTTCGCTCCCTCAAAGCACAGAAACATGCACACGTTGCTAAAAGGAAAAGCTTAGATGGTGTACAGATCACCCCGATGCAGTTCCTGTGGCTTGTCTGACAGCAGCGTGAGGGATGAGCGTGACCTCAGGCGCCCCCTCGGCGTTCTCCTCGAGAAAACACGTACGGCTCATGGGTTCGAATCCCGAGAGACGGCTGCTTTGAGGTTTGGGGGAACAGACAGGAAGTAGTTTGCACTGTTGTTGTTGTTAGAGACGCGTGCTCTGAGGAGCTCCCAGGGGAACAGTGTGCGCCTGGGGGTCATGTGATTATTTTTTTATTTATTTTTTTTGGTCGGTGAAGACGCTTCAGTTAAATCACAAAAACAGACACAGCTGAATCACTGGAGCGTGATAATGTGAGAATCAGAAACGGTGCAGATAAAACGTTGACTCAGTGGAGCAGATTTGAGTTCTCGCTGAGGCAGATACAGTGAGTTTGACTCAGTTGATCTAAACAGTTGATTTGCTTGTCCAACAAAAGTTGACTGTACGTGTGTGTGTGTGTGTGTGTATGTGTTTGTGTGTGTGTGTAGCTGAGCTGATTCAGTTGTCACCTTGTAGTTGACTCAATATATTTGAGTTGGTGGAACTGACTCAGTTGTCACATAGTTTATTCAGGATATTTGACTTGTGGAGCTCATTCAGTTGTCACGTTGTAGTGGATACACTATATGTGACTTAGTGGAGCTCATTAATTGCGTTTTCACATTAGTGTGCTGGAATCCAGTTCATTTTGATCTATGAGAACACACTCGCTTCAGACTCAGGAAAAGGTGGTCTTGAGAACGATACTGCGTACTCGGGCACAGATCGAATCGGATATGGAAGCAATCGTACCTGTAGATCGCTGTTTTTAGATGTAAAATCTCTTCTGAAATCATGTAGCACGTGCCAATCTCATCGTCTGACCTGCACACCCATAGCTGATAACGTGGAAAGGCACGCGAGATCGTTGCTGTTAACGTTTTTCTGAAATATCAATATTAGACATAGCGTAAAAAGTTTAACTTCTTCGTCCTCTTCTTCGCATGTTTTTAATCCCGGCTTACAAACCAAGTAGGTGCCTACTGCCACCTGCTGTATGGGAATGTGTATACGCAAGTGTACCCGAATACGGAGAGCAATAATAATGTGAACGCTAGCTGCGGGGGGAGCAGGGAGCGGGGGGAGCAATCGTTCCTGGGCACGATACAAATCAATCATGCCTAATGTGAAAGTGCCCTTAGCGATCACATCATAGTTGGCTCAGCATCTTTGACTCTGTGACGCTGATTCCATTTTCTTGTTGTTGTTGACTCATTTCAGTAAAGTGGACTTTAGTGCTGACTCAGGAGTCGACTCAGGAAAGCTGACTTTGTTGAAGGTGAATCAGTTCAACTAAAATTTTCTTTTGTTAAATTAGTAATGTTTAAATAGTGTGTGTGTGTGTGTGTGTGTGTGTGTGTGTGTGTACGCACTATAAACCAGCAGCAAATTACACCCCTTGTTTTTTTCCCCCTTTTTTTATTCAGCTCTCACACACGTAGACACGCCTGTGTCTCCACCCTCTGTCTTCTGTGTAATTGTCTCATCGGTGTGTCTCTGTGTTTGCTGCATCATGGTGAGTGTGTGTGTGTGTGTGTGTGTGTGCACGCGTACTGTACATTTTCACCCCGCACACAAAACCATTGTCTCGGCTCAGCTCGTCTCCTTCCCCTCTCTCCAACAGGACGGAGAGTTTAATGACACACTTTATTTTAAACTCATGACGTTGTGGGGTTTTTTCCTTTTTAAAAAAAAAAAAATCTATTCTAAAGAATATTTTCCAGACGTTTATGTTCATCCCACTGTCATTAGTGGGCTCTAGAAGCAATTATATACTGTCATATGTGACACAGAGCCAGACAGATGGGGAACGACTCCGGGAGAGCGAGTCAGAGAAAGAAAGATTGAGTAAATAAAGGAAAGAAGCAGAAGATTTCTTTCCTTCCCATCCACAATGACCTCTAGTAACCTTGGGCATATAAAAATATATATATATATGTTTCTTTGATTTTGGTACTGTCGCTTTGAAATAGACGTTTTTCAATGGAATTTAAACTGCTACTACGTCATTCTATGAGGGGGGGGGCTACAACTTAAAACCGTTTTACCCTGTAATGACCTTTACCTTTAGCAAAGCAGACTAACTCTACTAGCTATATGTAAATGAGGCGCGCAGACGAACTCTGCTACATCTTTCAAGTCTTCGTTTATCTTAATGCATGTTCGATAAGAGGTCGTTTATGACAAGACAACAGAAAAGCAACTGGTCGCATCATACCTAATGAGGACACGTCTTGGTTTGAATGTGACATTGTTGTATGTAAAAAAATTAATAAATAAAAAAAAAAAGAGCGCTTGAATATTACGTTGTTTGTGGTTAGCATGAGCATAGGGTACAGCAGCTGACCTAGAATGAGACATAGCTAACACGGCGATCATGAGCATTAAGCCATGGCCACTTTGTAAAAAGCGAAATCTGCAGTTTTGACCTGTTGCTTTATAGCAGTCATATAAACAGACCTGGTGTTTCAGCTCTGTTTAAGTTTAACACGTGACCTCTAGGGGGCACTGTCGCATAAAATCATTAAGTTATAAACTATGGCTGAGAAACCAAGTTTGCATCTGTATACTTAAACCAGATGTAACAGCTAATAAAACACTTGGGAATGTATGTGAAGTTAGCCGGCGTCAAACTATCAGTATTTAAACTTCATTATTGCTATTGTTACTATAATTTTAAGCAAATCATTTTTTTGCTTTTTTCTCTGTACATTTGTGAAGCTATTTAAAGGTGAAAGAGAGAGAAACAGACTGACAGATGGAGAAGAGAAAAGGAGAGAGAAGGAGAGATGCCAAAACACACATACACACACACACACACACACACACACACACACACACACACACACACACACACACACACACACAAATCTTTATAACATTCCTCAGCTCACTCGCTGATAGTTGCCATGACGACAGTCTGCTTTCGTCTGGTCTGCTTTTATACGTCCGTAAATTTAACGCAAGGTGGAAGGAAGAGAAGAAAAGACCGAGAGAGAGGTGAAGAAAGCAAGTGATGTCTTTTCAGTCAAGATGAATGAAGAAGTTGAATTCTGGATTCCGATTGGTCAGAAGGTGTCGATTAGTTTATAATCTTTTAATTCACGATTTCTAAAAATGGGAAAAGTCATAATCTGTTACATTGTGAAGAATTTTTCCTGATCTAACACTTTAAAAATGGAAACGACGCCACATCACGTTGTTGCCCCGCTGGTTTCTCCAGTGTTCCAGTGATCATGTAGTTGGTCAGTGATAAACAAGTGTTATGCGTCACTGTGATTGTGAAAAACAGGCAGCATTAACAGGGAAGGCAGAGAGCCGAAGTAATAAGCTACTTATTTAAGCGAAAAAACGTTTTAACCCAGAATTCACGCTGCAGTTAAACCAGTAAACTTGCTGAAGCTGCCTTAGTGGTTCACTTAGTAAGGCTGCCTCGGTGGGGCTGATGGTGTTGTGCACTGTGGATCTCGGGTTTGTAAAATTGGTTCATCTGACTCGATAAAGCTGAGTTGTTTGTCTCACTAGAAGTTGACTCATTGGTGCCAAATCAGTATAACTAAGGCCTTGTTCAGACTGCAGCCAAAAACGGTTTCACAGATTTGTTCTTTGCGACATGATCAGATTCTCTGTTTAGACTGGCAGCCCAAATCTAACACATTGTTGACCTGTCTGCATCGGTTGCCATGGTAACAATGCCAGTGGCTCGCATGCAGTACAATATTTTCTGACATATCACCCTGTTTCTGTACACTCCCTCTCACTTTGTCTGTACTGGTGCATGTTGTTCTCTGTCCAGGGATTACTGTTCATTTCCATACTGCACTTACTGTAAGCCAGCTGCTCTTCATGAAAACACGGTTCATTTAGCCACACTTCTACAGACCTCCGAAAGGAATTCAGCTTTCTACAAAATGATCATTTTTTAAATTTCCATCTCCATTTCTTCAAACATCTTCTCGCTTGTTCTTCAACCATGAACAAAGTGCCGTACCATGAGATCATGTGGACTGGAACTTCCACATCTGGTTTGCAAGTGGCATGTTGGACAGTTTTAAACCCAGTTCGAGCGCGTAGAGAGTCCAGAGTGAGACACGTCTTTAGGAATCTGATTTCCAGCCACCTCTGGATGTGGTTCAGATCGGATTAGCAAAAATCAGATTCAATGTAGGTTGTTTTTCTTGGTTAGGCTATATAAAAGCAATCTAATCCCAGTCTGGATATGCCAGAAACCAGATCAGATTTGGTTGGCAGTCTGAACAAAGTCTAATTCAGCTGACGCAGTAAAGGTGACTTTGTTGAAAGTGACTCGAGTAAGATTAAATTTGGCTTAGTTAAATTAGCAATCTTCAAATTGTGTGTGTGTGTGTGTGTGTGTGTGTGTGTGTGTGTGTGTGTGTGTGCATAAATGATGCAGTGTAATATAAGAGATTATTTGTCTGTCTGTCCATCTGTCTGTCTGTTTGTCTGTCTCTCTCTCTTACTGTCTGTCTGTCTAGCTGTCTTGCGTTTTGTTTTGTCTATCTTTCCACCTAGTTGTCTGTCCATCTGTTTATCTTTTCTCTTTCTATTTAGCTGTCTGTCTGGATATTTAGCTTTTGGTCTCTGTTGGTCTTTCTATCTACAGTATCTTGTCCACATACAAGCTGTCTTAGATTTATGTTTGTCTATATTTCAGTCTTTTTATTTTACCCTGTCTGTCTGTCCAGTTTGTTTTCCATTTGTTTAACTGTCTTACTATTTAGTTGTCTCCCTATCTAGTCTGTCTCTACCAGTCCATTCATTCTGTTTTTCTGTCTGTTTATCTGTGTGGATTACGGTTTAGACATGTTAGACAGTGCTCTGAACACCTCGCTGTTCTCCTCTCTCTCTCTCTCTCTCTCTCTCTCTCTCTCTCTCTTTCTCTCTCTCTCTCTCTCTCTCTGTCTCTTTCTCGTTTGTTGTTTTTGGGTGGAACTTCTTATTCTCTCTTCATCCCCACCTCTTTAGTTTAGACTTCTCTGTCAGCAGAAGACTGAGGGCTGAAAACCAAACCCTAATCCTCAGAAAGCTCCTCTCACTCTGCCTAATCTCTACTGCACCGCCCTGAGAGATCCCGCAGGCTGCTTAGTCCTGCTGCTGTTCTCTCTCTCTCTCTCTCTCTCTCTCTCTCTCTCTCTCTCTCTCTCTTTCTCTGTGTGTGTGTGTGTGTGGGTGTGTCTTTGTGAGACACATGAGCACTGTATTCTTTTTCAAAAACACCTGGCGCACCTACAGGATTACGGAAATATTTACAAGTGTATGTTTAGGAAAATCCGGAGCACATGACCCGGATGGACAAATTTGACTCGCCTATCAAATTACATCATCATACTGTATGACATCACCCTTATAGGTTTACCTAGCATTAAGCTGAGTTCCTTCTGAGCTCAGCAGTTGACTCTACAAATCAGCTGCGGTTTGCAGGTTTGTCCAGGTGAAGTCTGCTTTCGTGAGTTACAGTACAATTACAAAAACGTCGTAGTGCTCACTTGTACAGAAAGAAACTACCTAATTGCATTCAATTGCATCACAGATTGGGACGGGGCAACAGATACAGCTAACGGAATTGCTTTAGCAGGGTTTCCGCTCATGGTTCCTGCATCATGTGTCCAATCATAACAGGAAGTAATGATGCACTCTTTGTGTGTGTGTGTAGGTGAAGACGGTCAGGATCTGGGTCCCCCTCCGTCTGTGGACGAGGCAGCCAACACCCTAATGACGCGACTCGGGTTCCTGCTCGGGGACAAAATGGCCGAGGGGTCCGACAGAGCCACATACGGCTTTGAGGAACCGGAAGAGTGTCAGGTATTTTTTACTGTACAAACACATGCACACACACACACACACACACACACACACACAGCAGTGGTAATGCAGCCCAATCTCAAGTCCAATCTAGGCTCAATACACAAATCAGACATAGACAGATGAGTCAGTGGGGCAAAATGTCAGAAAACAAAAGGAGCTACATGATTAAAGACTCATTTTTTTTTTCTATTAAGTTGAAGTAATTTGACTTTACTAGCATGAAAAGGGAAGAAAATGCTCCATCCAAATTCCTAATGTTTCTAATCAGGAATGCCTCCTCAACCGCGTGTTCTGCAAGTGACGTGAAAACAACATGTCCACCCGCACGATCAGCTTTAGCTCAATCAACACACTCTGACCTGTTCAATCTTTCACACTGACTCTACAGGTCCATGTTTCCAGTTGGTATTATTTTTTGTCCACCGGAAAAACTGTTGCCGTGGATTGATTGGAGTGAATTCATGAAGGTTTGAGTGTGTGTTTAAGAGCAAACGCAAAGAAGCCAAGTCCTCCTTCAGACAACGAACACGTCCCGGATGATTGACTACATCTGGGGTAAAAGGGGAACTTGGTGTAAATGAGATTTTCCGCTGACTTGAAAATCCGGGCTGTGTTTTATTCCTCCGAAGGTTTGCGTTACATTCCCGATGATGGGGTCGGCATTCTGGAGCCAGTGTGGCTGCAGCAGGAACGTTTAGACAGCCGAGAATGTGGGTCAGCTTCCAGCCACACACACACACACACACACACACACACACACACACACACACACACACACACACACACACACACACACACACACACCAGTGGGCTGGAGCTGAGTACTAGGATGTAGACATGAGGATTGTGTTCATTTCGAATCCGTTCAGATTCAGGGCTCCGTGTTTGTGACTTGGTGCTTCTGTTTGGAGTCGTGAGTCAGAAATCAAATTCGTGTTTAGAGTCATCAATTTTAGTCGCATATCAGAGCTTCCCATCCAATAAGAGTCAGGGCTCGGTGTCACAAATCCCAAGTTTACAAATTGGTGACTCTTTGGAGACACCTGACGCAAGTTTCTGTTTAGAGTCAAAGAAAGAAGTCTTGAAGTTTTGAATGCGATCAAAGTTTTGGAGTCACAAATTAAAGTTAAAGCAAATTGGTTCTCTGTACAGGCTCATTAGTCATGAATCGAGGTTATGAATGAGTATCAAAGAATCAAAGCATCTATTAAAGACATAAATAGGAGTCACTAATTGGAGTTTTGAATCAGATCAGAGTCAGACGCCAGAGTCAGACGCCAGAGATTCTGTTGAGAATCATTAATATGAATCTCATTTTTGAGCTTTGAATCGGTTCGGAGTCAAGGCTCGGAGTTGTGAAATTAAAGATTGCAAATTGGTTCTTCTGTTCTGGATCATGAATCATGTCATGGTTTAAAGTTATTAATAAGAGATGCATAACAGAGCTTTAAATCAAGTGAAAGTCAGGGCTCTGTGTTACAAATCAAGCGCCAGAGTCAGGATTTAAAGTCACAAATCAACGCTTCTGTTTGGAATCATATACATGTAAATCTAATTTTTGAGCTTCGAATCGGATCAGAGTCAGGGCTCAGAGTTACAAATCAAAGTTTGCGAATTGATGCTGCTGTCATGAATTAGGGTCATGAATCAGTTCAGGGTTACGAATCTGTTCTTTTTCAGGACCACAAGTCATGAATCAGGAGTCATGAATCAGGAGTCATGAATCAGAATCAGATTTCGACGAAGTTCTTGGATTGTGGTTACACTTTGTGTGATGTGGTCAGTTTCTCTCCTGTTAACACAGCAGATATACGATCAAGGTTTTAAACAGTCATTATGTAAAATAGGTGACTAAGGTTACTTCCTCTGTACTGCCCTGACTCGGCTCTCGCTCGGCTCTCGGGTTTTAATGTCCTGCTCCTGTATGAAGGAGTGAGTACAAGAAGCCAAATGTATGAAGTCATCATTAATACAAACTCGCGGATCAGTCCAGAGAGAGACGTACTGTATGTGAACTCACTGAACCTTCCTCCTCCACTCCCCAAATTGCTCCTCGTTCACCTCACACTCTCTTCTTTCACTCACCCTTCAACTTACACACACATCTCTCTTTCCATATGGCTCTTACTCATTCTCTCTCTCTCTCTCTCTCTCTCTCTCTCTCTGTATATCAGAGCATAACATCCATATTTTGTAGATAGACGTAGCAGATTTCATCCCTCTAAAGATGAATGTGTTGATCTCTCCATCTCTCGTTTGCATTTCTTTAAATTTCACTGGATTTCATTCCATGCATCTGAGTCGCAGTGGAAAAATCCAGCAAGGTCATAAAAAAAAAAGAGAGAGAGTGTTTGCAGAAGTGTGCTGCTCTCAGCATAAAGATGGGATGACTGTAGAGCATTTCATGCTGGTCAGCACAAATTCACTTTGTGTGTGCATGTAAGTGTGTGTGTTTGTGTTTGTAACCCCACACCATGCCTGTGTGAACTACATGGTCGAGATCATGCCTGAGGTGTGTTACAGCTTACAGTTATCAAACACCATTAGGCATCATTAAAAAGTAAACAGAGTGTGTATG
>JAQMYG010000023.1:33147179-33158849 GCA_030014215.1 Clariallabes teugelsi | reverse complement strand
TCATGCCTGAGGTGTGTTACAGCTTACAGTTATCAAACACCATTAGGCATCATTAAAAAGTAAACAGAGTGTGTATGAACACACTTATACGCAGTCATACAGACAATCAGTGGAAAGTTCTGCTTAAATTAAAAGTGCTTTGTCAGCGAATGCAGTACTGAGAGATACGAGCTGAAATATTATAATCAGATATTTGGTGGTCTATGTATTAAAAGTTGATGAATAATCATTTTGAGTAATAACGATTCCCAAACACCAGCGATCTTCCAGTGTCGCTTCGGTTAAAACTCACATCTTCGTCCTTGTCTTGTCCTTAGGCTGTTTCCATGACCCAGAGAATCAGTCCATGTTCCAGCCTGGCCAGCAGCTCTGCGTCGCCCCCTGCTGGCAGCCCCTGCTCCACACTCCCTGCTGGAGGTCAGGGCAGCGGCGGCGCCTACGGCTCCATCACGAGTCCCACGTCGACGCTGGAGAGCAGAGACAGCGGCATCATTGGTGAGTCCCATTCCCCAAGCATCCTGTATCTCTTCTACCTTCTTATCAACATTTAAATAAACACAAGCCGATCGTGGATGTCTGTAAGCTAATACACACCGAATGGGGAGGAGGTTATCCATTTCCAGCTCTCGGAAGGAAGATATGTGTAAATGTTTTGCGAAAGGCAAGACTTACCTACATGCACACTAATACCGAGTTTAGCAAAAGTGTGACAACCTTTGCATTTCATTTCCTCTCTCTTAGCCACACTGACTAGCTACTCGGAGAACGCGGATCGAAGCGGGAAGCACGGCGACGCCTCACGCCTCAAACTGCGCCAGACGGGGAAGTCTTCAGCCGGAGACTCCTTCCTGTACCGCGTGGACGAGAACATGGCCGCCTCCACGTACAGCCTCAACAAAATCCCAGAGAGAAGCCTGGAGCACTCCGCCTCCCACTCCGCCCATTCCATCCCCCTCTACCTCATGCCCCGCCCAAACTCTGTGGCCGGTAAGTGTGCTTTGGGTTCCGTCAGATGAAATTGAGGATTTGAGGCATGTTTTATGATTTCCTTTAATTCGGTGTAAATGTTAAAAGGGAGGCGGCACGGTGGCGTAGTGGTGAACACTGCGGAATTGCACCTCCACGGTCGATGGTTTGATTCCTGCCATGTGTTTTTACTTTGCGTGTTCTCCCAGTGCTTGGTGGGTTTCCTCCAGGTATTCCGGTTTCCTCCTACAGTCCAAAGAGATTAAATGGCTTTCCCAAATTCCCGGTAGTGTGTGAATGAGGGTGTGATTTGTGCGCGCATGTGTCCCCTGCGATGTATTGGCACCCTGTCCAGGGTGTACCCCGCTTTGTGCCCCAAGTTTCCTGGAATGGGCTCCAGGCTTCCTGTCACCCGGTATAGGATGAGCAGTATACTGTAGCAGATGCATGGATGTTAAAAGGGTAGTTTTAGGGATGAAATGACAGAACTGGTAGAACAGACAGAACGGACGATCCTCGCTGAACAGCTCTTCACCATCAGTCCTTCTTCATTCTTCATTCCTCACGACGAATAAAGCACCGCTAGCGATACAGGTGGAACTGTCATACTGCGAGTCTTGCATTTCGAAGGTATCAGGATGAGGGATGAGTAGATAAGAATTAAAGCATGAATGAAAGATAAGAACCAGGATTAGACAGACGCAGAGCCTCAGCGTTCAGGCCTCGGAGATGCTGATCCAACAGCAGCGTGCGAGCGAGTGCGGGTTTATCCGCAGCCTCAACTTCACGCTCGCGTTGATGTGAAATGAGCTGAGAAAAGAATTACTGCGTGCAGATCTCATTCCGTACGTGTCAGTGTGTTTGGTTCAAATCGGTGGCCTTGTTGTACAGTATCAGAGCTTCTGCATTCCTCATGAGCTGGCTTTGATGGATTTCGAAGCGAAGGGAATGTCGTGTGGAGGTGGCGCCGCACACAACAGCCGGGCACCGACAAACACGCCAGGTGTGCTGTGTTACAAAACTCCTTTTGTTCACTGGGCTCGTGTACCACCTGCTTCTCTTGTTTTTCTCTTTGGAAATATAGAACCAGTTCTTCCTCTTATTATAGTGTATCAGTTTATATTAATAGTTTCAGAACCACTTGCCGTCCTCTGACAGTTGTAGTACTTGTTAAGAGCGCCACCTGCAGTACTGGAGCACTCTCCAGTGTTTAAAGAGTCTGGTTTGGTTTATCGCCCAACTCTAAGCAGATGTACAGTAAGCTCCATATCGAATATGCTGTCTTTACACTAGTAGCGTCATGATGTACATACTGTAGAAGTCAGTTATTTTCACAAGTTTTGCCTTTTACAATTGTGATAAAGGAGGCGGGGCTTAATTATACACATTTTATTCAGATGTGAGAAGAAGATCTTTCTGGAGTGAAGCGTGATTGACTTTCCAGTACTCGGGATGAGTGTGAATTCAGTGGACTCGTTGGTGAAGTTGATTAGCGGTGAGGTTAAGCTAATCAGTCTTTCACTGAACGCTTTTTCAATCACACTGATTGATGTGATGTTTGAGCAGTTTTCATAAAGTTTGAACAAAAATGCTGCCAATGTGAACGCAGGCTTAAAGTGGCTGTATTTGTGGTTTGCTAAATTTGTTAAAAGTTTTTATGAGATTTCTATAAGGATTTCTAAGCTCTTATAAGAGAATGTTGCATTTCAACACTGAAGCCGGCTTTTATATTAGATTCCGAGTTGCTCTGCATCTCTCTCTCTCTCTCTCTCTCTCTCTCTCTTTCTCTCTTTCTGCGTGAGCTGAAACCCGAGATCGCTCTGACATCATCGTGTCAGTGTAGTGTGCAGTATCGGTTATCAGCCCTGATCTTCTCCAGCTCACCCTCGGCTCACCCTCAGACTCACTCTGACTCTTTTCCTGTGATTAGTTTTTGCGTCGTTTTACACTGTGTGATCAGGGATTGTCTGAAACACAAATGCGACGAGCGAAGAAACTTAATGCTGCAGACACTGATGTGAGCTGAGTGAAAACTTTAGGTCATACAGTACCAGTGTGGGATTTGCTTGTTTGTCCATGGTTTGGACTCTTGTCCTGTTGTTATGCCATGCAGGATTTTTTTACTGTGTCATGGTTTTAAATGTCATGTAATAACTGATGATCTCCATCATACGGTGAATAGAATTCGGTGAAGTGTCTCAGATTACACTCCAGTGTGGAAACAGTCATGAATAAGTAGTTTTCCGATATTAAAATACTTTCCTTCAGTGTAAGCTATTACAACCTACAATAATAATAATTCGCAGTGCTTGGGCCCACAGCCTTGCGATGGCTTTCCCCCAAGGTAGCGACATTGGACCTGACGTTAATAGGAGTAGACTCTAATTGGATTTAATGTGTACTTGATTTGAGTAACTCAACTTGAGAAGTAGAACTTTGGACTTGATTTGACTGACAGGTTAATGACTTTGGATTTGGACTTTATGTTGCCGCGCATAGACTTCGGACTTGGCTTGGACTCGACTGGAGTAACTGTAAAGGGGATGAATTGTGCTTGAATTGTACTTGCAACTGACTTAGACTCAATTTCAGTGGCAGCATCTAGACTTTGGACCTGACGTACAGTAATATCACGTTTTATGGCGGTGTAGAGACTCAAACTGACTATGGATTTGACTTTATGTCCGCGGACATGCATTGGACTTGATGTTGGCCGAGTTATTGACCTTGGACTAGACTTGGACTAGAGGTGAGGTTAAGGAACTCCATGCCCACACTGGTGTATTTAATCTGAGTGAGGTGGTGGTGCTGAGGTTACAGCAGCGAGGAGAGATTTTATCTCACCTTCATGCTCTCTCTCATCTGAAACGAATCACCGCAAATACAGTACACACACTGCTCGCAGGTTGTGTTGTGAGTGTACACACACACATAAACACGCAATACCACTCAGCACAAAATTATTTAACCAAAGCATTAAACATTACAACTTAAAGACTTGTGCGGGTCTCGTATTTAAACCTCATCGCTACCTGTTGAAATTGTTAAATGTATGATTTGTTAAATGTCTGTGTGTCTCAGCTACGAGTTCTGCTCACCTGGAAGACTTGGCGTATCTGGACGAGCAGCGCCAGGCTCCGTTGCGGACGTCACTCCGGATGCCTCGCCAGAACTTCGGCGCCGGAAGATCCGGGAATGACCTGAGAGGTGTGTGTGTTTGGGTATACAGTACAGTATGTGTATATGTTCTCTGTCCATTCATATACTCGCTGCTTCTCTTCATTGCCCGTGTTGTTTGTCCTTCGTCATGCATATGACCCACTGATCCTCAGACCATCTCTCTCTCTCTCTCTCTCTCTCTCTCTCTCTCTGCTGTCCTGCACTAACAGCCTCCACAAGCATCCCTGCCTGGCAGTCTAACTCATGTAAGTGCTGCTTTGCTCTTCTGCTTACATCCACTTACTAACACACACTGTTACACACTGCAGCTCTGTCTCTCCTTCTGTGCATGACGATCCCGATCACTGCAGTCAACTCGAAAGATTTTTTTTTTTTTACTGAAAAATATGAGGACCTTTGTACCGAGAATGTTAGTGTTCTTAATATTTTGTCAAGAAAAGCAAGCCATAATTATAATAACGAGGAGGATGATGATAAAGATTCTACATAATTCATATCTAGAAGAGTGATTAATTAACACATTCAGCTGTATGCGCATAGCAATGACCATGGTGATTTGTTTATTCAGCGCATGCTTTTCTTTTTCCGTAACCATGGCGACCGCGAGGCGACGGCCGCCGCATGTCGTTTCCGATTTCACTGTTTCCAGGCCGTCTTTGTTCTGAAGCAGTCTCGGATCAGATGTGTGGCATTTCACAGCACAGCGCAGGCTTGCGTAAGCCCCAGGCTGCCGTGCTGTTTGTCCGCTTCAATCAGCACTCAGCTGCCATCTAGTGGTGGAGCAGCATAGTAACTCAGGAGATGAATCTAATTTTCTTGTACGCAAAATATCACACCTCTGACACCAGAGCACAAAATATGAGATGAAACAACATGTAAAATCTGAAACAAAAACAAGAACTGAATAAAATCTCCAGCCCATGTCCATGCTCTGATGTCTTTATGAGCTCATCACATCAAGTCTGATCACTGTCTTATCTTTTACTTATTTCCCATGATGCAGTGCGGTTCGCACCATACCGCGCACCAGACATTGCCCTGAAGCCGCTTCTGTTCGAGGTGCCGAGTGTGACGTCTGATGCTGCGTTCATGGGACGGGAGTGGCTGTTCCAGGAAGTGGACGCTCATTTGCGCAGCGGTGACATCAGCAGTCGGGGCGTGATCATCGTGGGCAACGTGGGCTTCGGCAAAACCGCCATCATCTCTCGCCTGGTGGCTCTGAGCTGCCACGGCAACCGTGTGAGGCAGATCGCCTCAGACAGCCCGCACGCATCACCCAAACGTGAGTGTGTGTGTGTGTATGTGTGTATGTGTTTCGATAATTTCAACATGGGATTTTACATCATCCTCACTCTCATTGTCCCTGTCTGTCTTCCACTGTCTCTTTCTCTCTGTCTGCCTCTCATTGCCCCGCTGTCTGCCCCTTATTTCTCTTCCTCTCTGTCTCCCCTCTATTCCTATTCCGTTGTTCGTCTCACTATTGTTCGCCCACTGTCTTATCCCTCATTTCTCTTGTCTCTTTCTCTCTCTCTCATTGTCCATGTTATTTTTTCTGCCTTTGTCTTTCACCCTGAATGTCCTTCTCTTATTGTCTGACTTGTCCTTCTCTTATTCCATTCTCTGTTCTCCTCTATTCTTTCTCTCTCTCTCTCTCTCTCTCTCTCTCAGACGGTGACACGTTGCCTCTGAGTCAGCCTCATTCGGCTCACGGGACACTGGTCGGAGGCAGCAGTTGCCCTGGGACTCCTGAAATGAGGAGACGGCAGGAGGAGGCGCTCAGGAGACTCGCGTCTCAGGTCAGCTCCATGTCTCCTTCACCCTAAAACACATCACTGAGACCATTTACATCCAGATGTTTCTTTTCTGCTTGTGTAAACACAACACATCTGGCGAGCCCAAATCCCATCAGTACATGAGGTTATAACGCACGTGATCCCTGACCTTCATGCTCATGGACAGTAATCACAGCATACAATAATCATAAATCTGATGCTGATTTGCGTTTTGCAATTGGACCAGAAACATCAAGAACATGATGATCAGACTGTTGGACGCTACAACAGGAGAGTTCTGAGGAAACTAAAGCAGGAAAATGACACAAATTAGATGTGACAAGGAACACTGAACAACTGCTCGGAAATTGATGTGAATGTCAACGTATGTGTCTGTGAACATGTGTTTAAAGTTAGGTGCTGATTTATGGCGTTTACCAAATAAAAACACAGGAAAAGATAGCATGCTATAGTTTAAAGAAATGTATTTAAATAAGTTTTGTTAAATTTTGATGGATCCAATTCACTGGAGGACTAGCGGCTAGCACATGCCACTGGGGGGGCGCACAAACTAGTGCACTCTTAGTGCCGGTCCCAAGCCTGGATAAACTGGGGGGTCATGTCAGGAAGGGCATCTTGGAGAAAAAAAATTAGGTAACTTTGATGTATGTGGACCAAATGGTGTGGTGTTGGGGCGACCCCTAATGGGAGAAGGCGAAAGCGCAACAACAGCAAGATCTAAAGTCATCTGATCTAATCCGATTCCTAAATTAAGCACCAGGTGAAATCATTATTCCAAAAAATGTTTACAAAAGTCAAGTACATTAGCAAGAGTTGTTAAAAGAATAGCACTTGATTCAGCATGTGCTGTCATCATCATCTGTGTAAGAACTAATTTCAGGTATAATTCACTAATTGGAATTGATGTGAAATTGTGTGTCTGTGTGTATGCAGGTGGTGGCGTATCACTACTGCCAGGCGGACAACGCCTACACGTGCCTGGTGCCGGAGTTCGTACACAACATCGCAGCGTTGCTGTGTCGAGCTCCTCAGCTGCAGGCATACAGAGAGCTCCTGCTGCGACAGCCACACCTCCAGAGCCTGCTCAGCCTGCGGTCCTGCGTCCAGGAACCGATCACGGCCTTCAACCGCGGCCTGCTCGAGCCACTGCATGCGCTGCACAGGGGTGTGTATATACAGTACTGTGTACACACACGGGATCATGCTACAGCATTTCACAAACCTTGTGAAATCATTCTCTATACTGAGCTGTTTGTGTGTTAATGCTAACATCAGTGAGCAAATAATCGCTGAGTCATGTTGGCAGTTATGTAACTAGCGAGCTAGATGTAGCGTAAAGTTAGTGTAGACTAGCATGAGCTCAGCACAGACTGGTGTGAGGTTAACAAAAACTGGAATGATATCCAGATTAGTTCTACAGTCTTAAGTTGATGTTAGCATAGCCTAGCTGGTTGGTTGGTGCAGTGTTAGCATAACTAGGCATTAAGGCTAAACATTTCCAACTGCCCTAACTTGACTGTTTGTTTTAGGATGTATAAGATAGATTAAGATGACCTTAGCATACACTAGATAATCTAGATACACTAGGCTAGATAATCAGATTTTGGTTTGGTTATCTTGCTAGTTCGAGAAGAAGCGGCTAAGTTAGTTGAGATTGCGTGTCTTCATCATGTATCTCGTTCGTTATCGTCTCCTGTGTAAATCAGTCTAAGGCGTCTCTTTATAACATGCTAAACCTTTCTTTTAATGTATCTGTAAGTTTGTGTCTCACAGTAAACGTTTGTATCATTGTCCTGTTTCAGAGCGTAAGGTGGCATGCGATGAAGATCTGATCGTCCTCATCGACGGCCTGAACGAAGCCGAGTTCCACAAACCGGATTACGGCGACACAATCGTCTCCTTCCTATGTAAAACCATCGAGCGTTTCCCTCCATGGCTCAAACTAGTGGTGACGGTCAGGACCTCGCTACAGGTGAGATAATAACATCCTGATTTTACAATGTTAGCATCACTTTTAGCATCACGTTTTTGCAATGTTAGCATCACGTTAGCATCACTTTAAGTGATGCTAATTATTTTAACTGGTCTTAAGTGTCTTCATTGTTTTAGCATGTTAGCATAGACTAGTGTATTGAGCATACACTGGCAGCTGGTTAATATGGTAATTCTAACATTAAGTTACCAATTAAAGTTACCGTTAGCATAACTACCCACACAACATTTAAACCCTGCTCCCTTCTCTCTCCTCCTCTGTCAGGATGTTACTCGGCCGCTGCCGTTCCACCGGATCTCTCTGGATCGCCTGGACGAGAGTGATGCCATCGACTCGGACCTGCAGGGTTACATCGTGCACCGCTTGAACTCCAGCCCAGAGATCCAAAACAACGTGGCGCTGAATGGAAAGCTGGACAACGCCGCTTTCGCCAAACTTAGCGCTCACCTGAAGGGCCTGAGCCGCGGCTCGTACCTATACCTGAAGCTCACGTTGGACCTGATCGAAAAGGGCTACCTGGTCCTAAAGAGCTCCAGCTACAAGGTCAGCTTGTGCCAGGCATTAGCATGTTCTTAGCATAGCTTTGTGTGAGCTTAATGAAGAAAGATTCAAGGTTAGAAAGAAAGGTTTAACCTGTTATCAAAACCTAGCATAACCTGAGATACTGTTGTGAAGTAATTTTAGTTAGCAGAGCTATAACTGTAGTATTTGTATATTTTATGTGGTTTAGCATTGGTATTTGTTCTCATTTTGTGCTCAGGTGGTGCCGGTGAGCCTGGCTGAGGTGTACCTGCTGCTGCTGAACATGCGTTTCCCCACGCAGTCGTCGTTTGAGCGAGTGCTGCCGCTGCTCAACGTGGCCGTGGCGTCTCTGCACCCGCTGACAGACGAGCAGGCGTTAGGGGCGGTGAACGCGGGCGCCATACGCGGCACTTTGCTCCACTGGGACGACTTCCAGCAGCGCGCCGAACTCCTCACACCGTTCCTGATGAAGAGGAGGGACGGCACACGCATGTTTGTCCATGCCTCCTTCAGAGAATGGCTCATCTGGAGAGAGGACGGAGAGAAGACCAAGTTTCTCTGTGACCCCAGGTCAGAGGTCAAATAGGATGATCCGATAACATTTTAACAAATGCGTGATATTCTAAATAGGTGCCATTTTGGAGGTGCCATTTTTGGACGCAATGAGAATCAGAATTAATTTTCATGGAAATTACTGACTGCAATATTAATTAGCATCACTACAGCTGATACGAGTTATCTGGCTTACTGAATATTTAACTAATATCATGAATAATAATATTTATACTGTAACATGCTTGTGTGTGTGTGTGTGTAGGAGTGGACACACTCTGCTGGCTTTCTGGTACTCAAGACAGGATGGCAAACTGAACCGTCAGCAAACCATCGAGCTTGGACACCACATTCTTAAAGCACACATCTTTAAGGTACACACACACACACACACACACACACACACACACACACACACATACAGTATACACATTTTTCATTTAGAATCACGGGATGATGTTTTGATGGAGTGTTTATTTCCTCACAGGGACTGAGTAAGAAGGTCGGGGTTTCCTCGTCTGTGCTGCAGGGATTGTGGGTGTCGTACAGTACAGAGGGTCTGTCTGCTGCTCTCGCATCCCTGCGTAACCTATACACCCCCAACATCAAGGTAACATCAACCATGCATCTCCAACACCACCTCACGGAAACCAACCCCATCACCAACACCACCATCAATAACACTGCCTCACCATCATCAACCCCACCATCACTAACACCGGCACCAACTGTGCATCACGATACCATCTTACTGAAACTAATGCCATTATTACCAACACCAGCATGACTACAAATACCATAATGACTAACTCCAACACCACCATCACTAACACCATCTCACGATCACCAATTCCATCAACATCAACTCATCAAAACCACCAACTCCAACTCACTATCACCATCATCTTACCATCACCAACACCAGCACCTCACTAACACCATCATCTTACCATCACCAACACCAGATGTCCACCACCACCTCACTAAAACGCCATCATGACTAACACCAACACCAACTCACCATCACTAACATCCACTGTCCATAACCAACATCATCACCAACACTGTCTCATCACCAACACCACGTCCCTGAAAACATCAGCACCATCACCGTCTCACCATCACTAAGCCCCCATCACTAACACCATCTTACCAACACAAACACCACCTGACATCATTATCTACCCATCACTAAAATCACCGCCATCTCACCATCACTAACACCGTCGCTAACACCAACACCAGTCTAGTGTTAGCTAGACCATTCTTATCTCATGTGCCAATTCCACTGCTTCTTACACTCACCTCTCTCTCCCTCTTTGATGTAGGTCTCTCGTCTGCTCATTCTGGGCGGAGCCAACGTTAACTACCGTACAGAAGTGTTGAACAACGCTCCGGTTCTGTGTGTGTATGCACACCTGGGTTATATGGAGATGGTGACGCTGTTGCTGGAGTTTGGCGCTGATGTTAATGGAGCATCAGAGAGCGGCCTCACACCACTGGGCTACGCAGCGGCCGCTGGTCACCTGGCCATCATCACCACCCTCTGCTCCAAAAACGCCAAGGTCAGTAGTGGGGGTGAGAGCAGTTCCCATTTAGCAGTGGAATAATGACTCTACTGTACTGCGATCCTCCTGATAAATATAAACACTCTTACTACAATCCAGGGAGGGTAATGCTGATGGACAGAAAGATGTATGATGGGTTTGTAAAGGGGTAATAGGTGAATGGGTGGTTGTAGTAGTAACGGATGATTGAAAGGATGGATAAACAGTTCCATAAAAACTGGAATGGATGGATCAGTGGATTTATAAAGAATGGATGGATGAAAAATGAATGTGTGCATAGATGGATGGATTGATGGTCTATTAACAGACGGTTGGGTAAAATGTTTTTTAAAGATTGAATTATGGATTGATCGATAGATGGATTTATTGATGGAGTTGATTGTTGAGTATGTATCAGTGGCTGATTGGATAAAAGGATTTGTAAAGATTAGGGGTGGTGGTGGCTCAGTGTGTTAAAGCTCTGAGTTACTGATTAGGAGGTCGCCGGTTAGAGCCCCAGGTCCGCCAGGTTCCTGCTGTTGGGCCTTTGAGTAAGGCCCTTAACCCTGTCTACTCCCAGGGTGACATATAATGCCTGACCCTGCGCTCTGACCCCAGTCTATTAACAAAAAGTTAGGATATGCGAAGAATAAAGTATTTTACTGTGCAAGAATGTATATGTGACGAATAAAGACTGAACTTAAAACTTTACTTAATATGTAGATAGATAGACAGATAGATAGATAGAGAAATTTGAAGCTGGATTAGTAAATGGTTGAGTAAAACCATAAAGATGGATGGACGGATGGTGGATAGACAGGTAGACAGATTGATTGATTGATTGATAGTTGAAGATGGATAAGTAGATGGTTGGTAAAAAGATTTGCAACAATGGATTGATGGATGGATGGAGTTGGAGATAGATTGATATGGTTGGGTCAAGCAATTTTTAATGAATGAAGAATGGATGGAGTGGATTTTGTAAGGAAGGATAGACGATTGGATTTGACACTTGGTTAGGTAAAAGGATTTGTAAAATGAATAAAATAATTGAGTAGATGGATGATGAGTACACCGCTGAAAGAATTAGTGAACGATGGATGGATCATGCTGTTTC
>JAQMYG010000023.1:33107362-33127525 GCA_030014215.1 Clariallabes teugelsi | reverse complement strand
GGCCCACTAGGCTGCCACACCCACACTCTGGGAAACAATGATTTGGAGTGCGTTACTTGGACATGATCCTCTAGGGTGTGGTTTTGGAGGTGTGTGTGTGTGTGAGAGAGAGAGAGAGAGAGAGAGAGAGAGAGAGAATGTTCTTCACTGGTGGAAGATGGAAAACTAAATGCTAAACGGAGTAATTGCCCCATATGTTATTGATTTTGAGTAATTATAAAAAACAATATTTCGTTAGATCTTCAAAGATTCAAGTTAAACTGCTGCTTTAACATTAACTTAAATGTTAAATCAGTGTTTTACATTAGGATTTAAGATTACACTACAAACTACATAACTTCTCATTCCAGAAGCTGCTGGATTAATTTTTTTTGTTGTTGTTGCTCATGTTTGTTTATAACTTGCTGACATTACACACTGTCAAATGAGAGCTTTCCGAAAATTATGAGTTTCCAACCGGTAATCACAAGCTCAATGGTTTTTACTCTTACAGTTAAAAACTCATTATTTGTAAACACAACATGACGTGGATGTATAATTATAATTATTCCACTTTCAAGCTCTAATGAAAATCAGTTTGCAGTAATTAGAACTTCAAAAACACGAAGGATGATGTCACCATGTTGTCTCATATCAATTCAATTGTTTTTTGTGTCACAGACATTGAAAAATCCAAGAACTCAAGATAAACAAGATTTTTTTTAACTTTCCAAGGGTGTAGTTAACTTTAAGATGAATATGAAAAGTTAAGGGACATCTAAAATAGTGCTGCACAATTAATTGTAAACAAATCTAAATTATATGGAACTGTGCAATTGTTTACTTGCAAAAGCCTAGAAAATAAATCAATACAGGTAATGTACACATAGTTGGGAATTTAAGAATTTATTTTTTTTAAATACTTTTGAGGTGATAAATAAATGAATATTGCAAAACATTTTATCCATTATCATTTGTGCTATTATTTGTTGTTAGTCTAAAAAAACTAATTAAATACTAAATGGTACATTAAATAGTTAAACAATTCCAATTTAAATTCACAAATAAAATTCCCAATTTAAATTAATAAAAATAAAATTTTATTAAAATTAAAAAGAAAGACATTGAGTCAGGGGAGGGAAAAAATATGTATGACATGTCAAACATCCTGCTGAGTGATGACTGGCAAGTGCTGTAGCCAATCAGTAGAGAGCATGAGACTGTGAGCAAATGAAATAGGAGTGAAGGAGAAAATGAGATCGATATGACTGATGGAGTTTTGCAGTTTTTCTGCTTAACAGGTACTGTGTTTACTTGTTTACTAATCACACATACTGTAGGGACGTTTGTATCTTTATCCAGTAGTTTAGTATGGCAGTGTACGGTATGTATTGGTCCATGTTTGCCTAATGGTGTGTGTTATATGAGTAATGGCATTTCTGTGCTTTAAAATGGGGTAAACTGGACAACAATAAGTTGTGCAATCATTCTGTTCACTCTTGTTGTGAGTAACTGTAATAGTCAGTGTTTATCCTCTTAACTGTAGGCAGGCGGTGTGCTTTTGTCATGGGGCTTTTCTGTATCCTGTGTAAATAAAACTGTTAGATATACTGTATTTTGTAAGTCAGATAAACATTATTTACTCCTCCTCAGTTTATATATTTCAATTATTATTCAAGTATTATTTTCGTTGTGTGTTCTTTTAACTAAACTGTTTCGGCTAGCACAGTAAGCTAACAGATGCTAACAGATGCTTCCGCCTATCAAATATATTTGTGAGTCCTTTAGAGTCCTGAATACTCAGGATGCTTCCAACCCACTAAATAGGACATTAGTGTACGTGTGGTGTTGTCTTCTACAGCATTTAGTTCATAAAATGCAATTTGGTATGAATTCTCATTAAAAGTGGAAATACAAAATTCTCCTAACTTGTAGATTTTTAAATATACTCAAATTAAAATATTATTTTGTCACTTATACATTCATCAGTACAGACACGAAGATGCTTTCTTTTACTGAACACATATACACATGCACACACAAGAACAGGAGTAAGGAGACTGGAGACTACATCAGAGGAGGAGTGTTGAAGTCTACAGTAGGTGCTGTGTTAAGGCGAGCTGGGCCTGGAGTCCTCGCTCAGAGTATTGAAATGAACAGACAGCGCCTCTTCCTCGGGGTTCGGCGGTCGTCTAAACTCTTCTCTGGTCACCACGTAGCCCACGAGGACCCCGAAACACACCAGCAACAGGCCCAGAACATTGGCCAGAACCTCCTCAGGAGCAAACGGTGACCTACGACACAATAGGAGGAACACGTCAGCATTAGTACTTCATCACTATAACTAAATGGTTTTCTTTTCCATTTCAGACAGAAAAAGAGCGAGACTGAGAGAAAACAAAAAAACAGATGCTTGTAATAACATACTGTACTCATCAAATCGCTCCTCTTTAAAATAATCACATTTTGTTGCTTTGCAGCCTGAAATGAAGACAGACACAGTTTTCGTTTTATGCAGCTGTATTTACTTTATGTTAATTACTTCATGTTAAATGTTACACTGAGTAAATACATTGGATAAAACAAAAACTGTGTCTGTCGTCATTTCAGGCTGCAAAGCAACAAAATGTGATTATTTTAAAGGGGGTTGATTCTTTTCCATGCACACTGTACAGTATTTAAAAAACTGCCAATGACAAATTGCTGAGGCGTAACCCATATAGCATGCTCTATAGAAAGAATGAATTTTAGAGAGGTAACAGTAGAACATGAATCACACCATGCCACTGTCGATGAATTTCCTATAACAGCGAGCCCATGTGTTTTATCCCTTACTTATACTTTTACAGTACTACATTAAAACAAGATATTTTCTTCCAGAATAAACAGGTTTTATAACTATTTCTTAGGAAACTAGAAAGTATGACAAACTATTAAAATTCAGTTTAGCAAAAGAATGAATGTGACACAGATCTGCACTATGCTAGTTTTACTGAAACATCTGTGAACATCAGCTGTTTTAGTGCTTTAGTAAAAATGGTACAAAGCTTGTTCTCTGAATCACTGTGAATGATATTTATCAGTTGCGATCCACAAACTACTGAGCCACAGTGAGTCACTTTTTGGAGTGACACATCCTGCTGATGACCTCCAGCTGAAAGACTCTTGACACAATGGTGCATTTTCTGGAGCTTTCATTAGGCTCTGGTGACTCACGCTTCTCCAAATAAGCTCTTCAACTTCATACAGACTGCTGCTGCTATTACTGACTGGATACAAGTCCTGTCATAAAGCTGAATGGAAATAAAGAAAGTCTGAAATAGATGCAGATAGATGAGTGCCAAATGTGGAGCTGATATGAATTCTGCCGATCATCTCAATTCGAGATCATACATACAGTATGTGCCTTATAGACGGGAAATCAGTTTGTATACAACTGTGTACAACATTTGCCGATGTACTCACAGGCCACTGAAGATGGCTTTTTCTGAGATGCCAATGAGGGAGGAACCCACTGCCATGGCCAGGAGTACCAGGCCAAAGAATACATGCAGTGGCAGGTACCATCTCCGTAGCACTGATGATGCCCAGGGAAACAGGAAAAAGCCCAATCCCAGTAGCCACTGCACAGGAAGTCATAAATAAAACACACCTCAAATTAAATTGAACAGTTTAGTTTACACAGAGTATACTGTTTTCCTGGAAGGTCAAGTAGATTGTAGTCCACATGTAGTAAGGATGAAAGATCAAGTATGGGGTAGTTCGGGTTAAATGAACAGGTGTGGGTAGTTCAGGTGTAATAAGGATGAAATGCCAGGTGTGGGGTAGGTCAGGTGTAATAAGGATGAAATGCCAGGTGTGGGTAGTTCAGGTGTAATAAGGATGAAATGCCAGGTGTGGGTAGTTCAGGTGTAATAAGGATGAAATGCCAGGTGTGGGGTAGTTCAGGTGTAATAAGGATGAAATGCCAGGTGTGGGGTAGTTCAGGTGTAATAAGGATGAAATGTCAGATTTGGGGTTGTTCAGGTGTAATAAGGATGAAATGTCAGATCTGGGGTTGTTCAGGTGTGGGGTAGTTCAGCAGAACTGAAAGGCCAGTTTAACGGTAGGTAGAGACATAAAGCCCAGCTGTGGGAATCAGTTAAGGTGTAGATAAGGACTGCAAGGCCAAGCAGTTCCGGGTGTGGGTGAGGATTATAAACCCAAGTTTAATGTAGTTCAGGTGTATAGGGCCGGGTGAAGTGGAAGTAAAGGGATGAGCACCAGATGTCAGGAAGCTGCGGTGTAGCAGAGTAAGGAATAAAACCCAGAAGTTGGGGTAGTTGACGTGTAACTGAGAACTGAATGGCCAGGTGTGGGGGGAGGTAGTTACACCATGAAAGCCAAGTATAGGATAGCTGAGGTGTAGAAGAGCATGAGTGTTCAGGTGTGGACGGGTCACTTGTGGCCCACCTGTATGATGAAGAGGATGAAGGTGAGCATGCCACACCAGCTATGCAGAGAGTTCATGTTAGGAAAGCCGGCTTTGTTGTGAACATCAAACACGGCCACCAGACCTGATAAAAGAGACACACCATTGTTACACTGCATTTCACCTTCACAAATCCGAGTGTCTTTTCAGGTTAACTATCAGCATGATATAGAGCAGGTAAGCTAAAGTAATAGATACTGGGCTTGAAAATTACACAAAGGTCAGTTTATTTCTGAATGTACAGACAAGAAGACAGTACGTACCCACAATGCTGATAATGAGTGCCATCATGTGCAGCAGAGCATGGAGGATCTTCACCGAGCGCTTACTCTCATTTCTGAACACCCGGTACACCAGCACACCTACAATGTGGGGTACAGCAAAACGGCAGCAGGATCAGCTCTGAATCAGAGGTCAAGACTCAAATTTCATCCCTCTCTCTGATAAAGGTTAGTTCAGTGCTTTCACCATAATCTTTAACTAACACATCGGTAGTGTATGTTTGTATGATTACAGTGACTAAGGCACACTTTCCTGTACTGACACTGAAAAGAGAAACCATTATTCCTCACCACTCAGAATGGCAGAAAAAAAGGCAAACGAATATATGAATTTAAAATAAATTTTAGAAAAATCGATTTTGGAGTCAGTTTGCCGATACGTAAATTGGCACACAAAGAATCACGGCACATCACTGATTTATTTTTTCCCATCTCGAGTAAACGCATACCATGTCTGTACAATTTTTAAAAAATAAACTGTGAATAATATTTAAACAACTGGCCTTTTGATTTGATTTTCATTATAATTGAGTCCTGGGTAAAACGTTTTTATTTCTTTTTTAGCACATGGAAAAATGTGTAATATTTTTATCAGTGGCAAAGACATAGAGTACAAAGTATACAGGGAAAAGGCAAGTAAGGAAAAAAAAAAGTTAGAGAAAAAGATGAGGGAAGTAAAGTAAGAAGAAAGGAATATTAGAAAAAAGGAAGAGGAAATGAAAGGAAATGAGACAAGAGAAAAGAAAATGAAGAGGAAAGTTGAAAGCAAAGGAAAAGGGCAATAGGGAAAAGGACATGAGGTTAAAAATATAGAGGTGAACCCTTTTAACACTACTAACAGAGTAAATAATACTACAGCAGAGCATCTAGAATAATACTATTAATTTTTTATTTATTTTTATTTTTAAACTGACACATGGTCATCCCTGGCAAATTAGTATTTCTGTTTTGTGGTAACGTAATATTCTGAAGCCTTCCCAGAGGGAGGAACACGTTAAACACGTCTCTCGGGTACAGAGCTGCCCTCGGGCCTGTTCTTAGCCATGTCACTCTGAAAGACTGACCCTTTAATGGAACAATGACCTTTCAGATTCAGCGTCCTAATCGAATTGGCCGAGTGACGGCTGAAGAGATTAGCCGAACAAAACGCGTCTGGTTCTGTCGCTACCCTGTAGCTAAACAATAAATACACTGTCTGGTTCAGCTCACAGGCAGATCTATAGCGCCGTCTCACACGCTCTACAGCTGCACTAATCTGTTCCTAATTTTTTAACTGATTTATTAAAGAGCAGTCAGGTCAGACTGTCAATCTATAATGTTGCCATAGCAACTGCAATCTTCTCATCACTAACTATAGCAGACCTGGCAATACGGTCATTTGCACAATTGTTTGCCTTTTGCGTGGTGCAGATCATGGTAGCCTATATAATTTCTAAAAATCTTACAAAAAATATTTAACACTTTTCAAATGTTAAATATTATGCAGTGTACCCAAATCAAATATTTAATTAATTTTACATTGTTACATTTTACACTGGTTTTATTCATCAATCACTACATTTTCCCATGTCCATAGGGTTGAGTATACTGATTTTAATACTATTTAAAGTTATGCTTAAATCCTCTTAAATCTACATGTCCCTAAAGTTACCATTCACCCTAGTATTTGTGACTGTCTCCTTAAATATGATGCCATTTTGTGTATTGACATCATTTCCTTTGTAGGGAAAACACCTGTGGAAAGTGAGTGACTAATACCGGGATCCAGTAATACCAGGAATGAGGGTGATGGGAGATCACTTAGTGAAATCAAACCGTAAAAAAAACAACAACAGAAGAACTCACGGTTATGTTTAACAGTGAAACACACACAATGCGAAGAGAGCTCAAGGGATTGGGACTAAACAGCTGTGTAGCCTTAGGATAACCATTTATCAGTGAGGCTAATCAGACTTCAGTTTGGGGAGCATAAAGATTGGACTATGGGGAATTGGGAAAAGGTCATGTGGTCTGCTGGGTGCATCAGGGTAAGAAAAAACCTGATGTCTAAAAAAACCTAGTGCCTACCGTACACGACTCTGGAGGCAGTGTTGTGATCTGGGCTTGCTTCTGTTGGTCAGGTCTAGCAATGTTATGTGGCCAAAAAATTTGGTCAGCTTTTCCATCGATGGAATTTTAGAAGATGACGATGCCAGGGGCTTAAATTGTGTAGGAGTGGTTCAGGAAGCATGTAACAATTTTCACATACGGACTGACCACTGAGTCCAGACCTTAACCCCAATGAGAATCTTTGGGATGTGCTGGAGAAGGCTTTACACAGCGGTCCGACTCTCCCATCATCAATACAAGATTTTGCAGAGAAATTAATGCGACTCTGGACGGACATAAATGTTGTAACATTGCATAAGCTTGACAATCGAAATAATGTCAAGATGCGTAACCAAAGCAAAAGTCTGTCCAATGAACTATAAGAGTGTGCAACATTTTTTTGGGGCCGGGCAGTGTACATTTCCTGATCTAAGACCTGATTGGTTCAAAGCCTCAGAGCTTATTTACTGTAAATCACCAACCGAGTTCACATGAGGATCCGCCCTTAATAAGTTTTACACAATAGTACTGAAGAAACTTCTTTTACAAGCAACATACTGTATTCATGGAAAAACACCACCATGTTCGACATAGGAGCAAGGCAGTGGCTGTGAGGCAGTGATGTGATTACAAACTCTAACCTCCATCAGAATGAACGGTTCCTGACAGAAACCTCCTGTATTTTAAGCTGTATTCTGCTCTCACAGCCAACAAGTGCAAATCCCCAGCAGCACCCTAGTGTGGATCTGAAGCCAGACTCGTGTTTTAGTAAAGCAGCTCAGTCCTTTTAATACTGCAGCTAAAAGCTGAAACGTTCCTTCAAGTTTTCCTAAGAGCCGAACTCCATGTGCTTCAAGAGAACTCACGTGTGTGAAGCCTCAGCGGACCAGGAATACGCTCATTACGCATAGTGTGTGTGTCTGTGTGTGTCCAAGCAGATATAGTTTTAAACACTAGAAGAGCTGGAGGTAAACAATAACATGGTGAAAAAGCAGGGATGGAAGAGGAAAGGAGGAGGTAAGGAAAATAAAAAAGTAGAAGGGGAAACTTTGGAAAAGGGAAAGGAATGAGAAATTTAAGAGAACCAAATTTAAGGGAAGAAAATTAAGGGAATGCAGAAGAAAGAAAAAAGTAATAGAAGCAGAGAAAAGAAAAATAAAATGGAAAAGGGAAAGAAAATGATGAGGGATGAAAAGATAAAAGGAACGCTAGATGAAAAGGATGAGGGATGGAAATGAAAAGGAAAGAAAATTGAGAGGAAAGTTAAAGATAATGAAGAGGGAAGGAAAAGCATGAGGAAGGGAAAGTAAGAGGAAAGGAGAATAAGGAGGAAGGAAAATTATAGAAAAGGATGAGGAAAAAAGGAGGAGTAAAGAAAAAAGAAAAGAAAATGAAGAGGAAAGTTAGAGGAAATGGTATGGGAAAGAAATGGAAAGGATGAGTGAAGGAAAGTACTAAAAGTAAGATTGAAAGAAAGTTAAAAGAAAAGAAAGGGAAAAAATGAACAGGGAAGTAAAGAGAGAGGAAAGGAAGAGGAAAGAAGAGAAGCAAAATAATGAAAATGAATAAAATCAAGATGGTGTGCTGCACAGCGGCTGATGGGTATTGTAGTTCTGTGCCTGTGTTGAGACTCTGACAATAACAACAGTGATTAATATGAACCTCAATTAATGTTAGAAATTCTAAATATATACACTATTACATATACACAGCACATGGTATTATTACTTAATATATATTTTTTGTTTCATTTCCCTGACATAGAATATGACAATGTATAAAAAACAATTAAATTATTTTAAAATTCAGTTTTTAATAAAAATATATAATAAATAAACAGATAAAACCATGTTGTACAAGGCTATAAGAAAGAAAACAAATGAGCAAGTGTTTGGTTTCTGTGCGATTCCGTTTTTTTATTTTCAGCTGGAAATACACTTTGTAGTCTTTCCTGACAATACAGATTTATACCGAGTGATGTTTTAAATGTGTGTTAAAGCCTCTTTACTTGTCATTTTGACCATATTCCTTTGTTTATTCACTTCCTTACTACTAACTGGTTGTTTCTCTGCTGCCTGATTGTTCTGACATCTCAAATCTCCTACTCGTAATTACAGCTTCACAGCTCCACACGCAGAACAGAGTGTTCAGAGCTCAGTACTGGTGTTTGGCTCTTATTGTTTATCAGATGATTTAAATGTTTTAAGACTGTGTACATGTGATTGCCCTGCACATGCCAATCAGTAACCGGGGCAAAATAGTAAATCAATCTCCACAATGAGTCTTTGTGTTACAGGAATGCTTCAGGGGGGGGAATAAATAAATGAATAAATAAAAGATGCAGCATTAGCACTGTATTTGATGTCTCACCGTCTCCGTAGAGAAAGACCAGGCCGATGACCATGCAGAGCGGGTGCACGTTGAACTGCTGCTGCGAGCCGTCCCAGGCGTAGCCCCCGTGAAAGTGGCCCATCCACACACCCGTGATCACCACACACGCCACGCCCAGCACCTGACAGCTGACCATGTAGCACGGCAGCATCCGAAATATACCCCAACCCTCCATCACTTCTACAGGGAGAGAGAGAGAGAGAGAGGGAGAGAGAGAAGAGAAAGAGAGAGAAGGGATGAGAAATACAGCATCAGCCAAATTATCATTTATGAAATATAGCTATTGTGATGCAGTGTGTGATCACCCGAGGAGCTGTGAAGAAAAGCGAGCACCTCTGCTCTCTAGTGAGTTCCTCGCCACCTAATATCAGGACGTGGCAACACACTGGCAAGATCAGATGTGCATGCAAAAAAGCAATTAAAGACAAAAATGAAAAAAGCAAATAAATTAGTTTTCTATGAAGGATGAATAAAGACCAGAGCATAAATACAGCATCTGCAAGATGTTTCAGAGCTGTCTGTCTGTGAGTATTAGGATAAGTGGAGAGGAAAGAACACAGAGCCTGAGATTTTTTTAGATGATTGCAAAAGTTTGTGCTCCCTTACTCAAAGATCAAACCAATCAGAGGCATCAACGGGCATTTGGTCATTTTTTTGTGTTGAAAATGGCTGTTTTCTGATCTGCTGCTCTAAGAAAGAAATGTTTAATAAAAAAAAAAAATACAATAAAAACCCTGTTCTGAGTCTGTTATTCTGTAATTCAATTAAGCCTTCTTGAAAAACATTAATAAGACTTATTTAAGATTAAGAAGATTATGTACTGTACATGGGGGTGCAAACTTTTGCTGCACAATGATGATATTTAAGGCTGTATGATGTATTCATTATGTACGGTTTAATGTTTAAGTGTGTTTGCAGTTTATTTGTATTTTTATTTAATTATTTAAAAATTATTGAGATTATTTTACCATCTTTTTATTATTGGATTATTCATTCATTTATTATCTGTAATGTTTATCCTGTACAGTGTAACGGAAAGCATTTTAACATTTTTTTTTTTTTTTAACTACATTTTATTCATTCATATTGACTACATTCATTACATTCTATTCTTAATCATTCATTTACATTATAACAAAACAAGGATGGGGCACAAACATTTGCACTCACCTGTGTAAAAAAGGGCCGGAGATCATACATGTATCTCGTTATGCAAAAGAAAAAAAAACAGGACAACAATTCAATCATATTGGCTTCACTGCAATTTGCTATCATGGCGGTGTACTGTATTATACTGTACCATGTTGCCATGGCTACCCATGTTTAACCAATAACAATACAGTAAAATCCACTATAAACGGGACATCTTTGGTTAAATACACTTAAAAAAAAACACTTTATACATGAAGATGTCTTCTGTCTCAAAGTAAGTGAGTGAGCAAGTGTTGTACAGTATGACATCATAACATATAAGAGCCAATCAGGTTTCAATATGCAAATGCAGACTAGTGCTTAAACGATTCCTCTAATAACTTACGTTTTTGCGCAGTTATTTGTTTGGTGTGACATGCAAATGCAAGCCGCCAGTAAACACCGACGAAGAAGAAGCACTTACGTCACCCTCAAAGGGGAAGGAGACGCGAACAGTTAGCTGTTGCGGGATGCAAAATGGAAGGGAGCGATAAAAATATCAGCGAGTCAAGAGGAGAAGAAACCAGCAAGAGAAAACGACAGAAATTGTCAGTAAAGGCTTTTGTTATGCCTGAGCTGTAAATTTAGAAACTTTTAGTTCTGAAAGTTAAATTGCACAACTTAGTGTTTTTGTATAATTATTTATTTATACTAATTATATATACTTAAAGTCTTTTTTTTTTTGCATCTGAGAAAAGACTTTAAAATAAGACTGTATGGCTCTGTAATGCACTTAATTCATCTCAGTCAACTTTAAGCTATTCCTTGTATTGTGAATCTTGACAATGTTTATTGTTTGATATAATGCTGTATGCATTTAAAAAATAAAGTTTATTTTTTCTAAAAAGAAAATCAATTAATCTTTGTTTCTCTTATATATTTTACATTGCGGTTTATTTAAGCAAAAGTGCATTTTATCCGATTAATCGATTAATCGATTACATTTTTGGTAGAATACTCGATTACTAAAATATTCGATAGCTACAGCCCTAATGCAGACCACGTGTAATTAGTTACTAGTTCCTCATATTGGATGTTAAAGCCATTAAAAATGTTCAGCACACCTTGATGATTCTTCTCCACACACTCTCAGTGCTTTGTGCAGGTGAGTGAACAGGTGGACAGGTGAAGTGTCACTAATGACACTAATCATTAACACATCTAAGATCATTACAGAATCATGCAACACACTAAATAAACCCGCGGCTGGTGAGATGAGGACTGCATGTAATCCAGGCAGGAAGTGTACCTGTACAGGTGTGTGTGTGTGTGTGTGTGTGTGTGTGTGTGTGTTCCTCACCTCCCTGGTTTTATAAGAAAGTGCGCTCGAGCTCTAATGGGAATCAAACACGCCGCGCAAATATGGCTCTTTCTTTTCTTCTTCTTCTTCTTTCTTTTTCCCCTCTGGCTTTTGTCTTCTTTTTGAGCCTCCTAACGCTTCATAATTTACACTTTACCCTCAGCATGTGTGTGTTCGAGCTGAAATCCTTCCTCTTCCTCCGTGTGTTTATTTTCTTTTCCTCCGGTCACGAATTAACTTCTGCAGACTGGACTGATAAAGCAGCTGGGTGTGGAGAGGATGTTGGCCACGCCCATGCCCTTTCCCGATTGGCTGGATTGAAAAAAGAAGGCGGGTCTAGATGTGTTCAGTTGCCTTGGCGACCTAACGTAATGGATGAGCTCAGAGAGCCAAGTGGAGAAAGAGTGAGTGAGAGAGAGAGAGAGAGAGAGATAAGGATTTTATTGTAAATCATACTTTCAGACAAGTTCTAGCCAGAAATTATTATTGTTATTACTATTATTATTATTATTATGTTCTTGTTGTTGTAAAAATATAACATATAATAACTATCAATAACATACACCACTTCTCACTCACTCATCGTCTCTACTGCTTAATTTGGGGCATTTTAGGATCGCCAGTTAGCCTAATCTGTACGTCTTTGGACTGTGGGAGGAAACCGGGGTACCCCAAAGGAAACCCTCCAAGCATGGGGAGAACATGCAAACTCAGATTGCAGATACACAGATGCAGGAATCGAACCTGGTCAGGAATCAAACCCGGACTCTGGAGGTGCACGGCGACAGTGCCACAGCGAATCACCTGCCTCCATCCTACCCTATCCTCCGCATCCTCTTCTTCTCCCCCTGTGGTTGCATTAATTCATTAATACTTAAAGTAATAATATGCACATTAATGAAACATCCAAAACTAATATAATAATAATTATAAAAAGTGTATATATATATATATATATATATATATATATCGTAATGTAACAGTAGGAGAAAGAGCAATAGTAGTACTGATGGAAATAGTAAGGGGCACGAGCACTGATAACAATGAGATGGCCTTCCTAGGAGGAAATTGGAAATCTGGAGAACTGGTGCAAGAGGAACGATCTCCTTCTAAATGTCAGCAAGAGAAAGCAGGTGATAGTGGACAGTAAAAAGCAGTAGATGAACTACCAGACCCCCCATCAACGAGACCCCAGTGGAGAGAGTGGAGACCTGTCATGATCCTGTCACATCAACACCATGGTGAAAAAGGCCCGGCAGCATCTCTATCACCTTAGACGCTTGGGAGACTTTAGACTGCCCTCCAGGTTGCTCAGGAACTTCTACTCCTGCACCATAGAGTGTCTCGATGGGAAACATCATGGCCTGGTTCAGGGAACAGCACCATGCAGGACAGACAAGCTGTACAAACAGTGGTGAGATCAGCTGAGCGCATCATCCGTACTGAGCTCCCTGACCTGCACTCAATCTACAGCAAGCAGTGCTGGTCCAAGGCCAGGACGATCATGAAGGACCTCAGCCACCCCAATAATGGACTGTTTTCTCTGTTGCAGTCAGGAAAGCGATACTGCTCCCTGAAGGCCAACACAGAGAGACTGCGAAGGAGCTTCTTCCCACAGGCGATACGGTCTCTCAATCACACCACCACACAGGACTAAACCATCTTTTTGCACTCACTCTGGACATTTATAGATGTTATGGACAGTTATGAACATTGCACATCTGCAAATTCAGCACATTTGCACATATTTCTATTTCATTTTTGCTCATTGCACATTTATGCACATTGCATCTACACATTCATGCATATTTGCACACTCCCTGGACATTTCTATTTAAATTTTATTTCATTTCCACAGTAAAATTAATATTTTCTATATTTTTCTCCATATTTGTACAGCTACGTTTTTCTTATATTCTTATATATTTTTCTTATATATTGTGTTTTTGTACTCTATAGCTATATTTTCCATACCTTAAAATTTTCTATATTTAATCCTTATTTTATTCCATATTTATTTCCTATTAATAATCTTTTTTTAAGGCCATGGGCAGTCGTATATAAGCATTTCACTGCATATTGGAGGAGGAATAGTAGAAGACATAATATTAGTAGTAATGAAATTTGTAGAAGAAGGAGAGGAAGTAGCTGTAGTAATAGTAGGAGTAGTAGCATTAATTTGTAGCACTTTGAGATTTGCTTTAAATATAAAGTGCTTTATAAATAATATGCATTATTATTATTATTAGTAGTAGTAGTAGTAGTAGTTGTTGTTGTTGGAGTAGAAGTAATAGTAGAAAAATAACATGTATTCGTAAAATAACCCATGAGGAGGTGGAACAGTGCTATTAGTATAAGGAGGAGGAGGAGGCGCAGGACTATTAGTATGAGGAGGAAGAGGGGCAGTGGTATTAGTATGATGATGATGAGGAGGAGGAGGAGGAGGAGGAGCAGCTGGGGTATTAGTGTGATGATGAGGAGGAGAATGAGCAATGAGAAAAAGAAGTAATAGTGTTAATAGGAGTAGCAGAGGTAATAATAGAAGCAGCAGACAAAGAACTAGTGTAATAATAGGTATAAAATTTTTATGGTGTAATAAAAATATAATAATGGTGTAGTAATAGGAGTATTAGAGGTAGGCGTAATAGTAGCAGTAGTAGTGGGATTACTTTTATTAATAGTAGCAGTAGTAGGAGAAGAAGAAGTAGCGATAGATGTAACAGAAGAAGAAGTAATACTGTAGGAGTAGGAGTAGGAGTAGGAATGTAAGTAGCAGTCATTGATGCAACATGAGTGTAATGAAGAAGAAGGAGAAGAAGAAGAATGCAAAAATAATATTGTTATGCACCTGGAACTTAAGGTCAAACCTTTTTTTTTTTTTTTTGTTCCTGCTGACTCATGGATGTGGTAAAAACAAATACACAAGCACCAGTAAATTACAGGGATAAACTCGGCCTATGAGTTCACACCTCACAGACACTGTAACAGCACCCGAGTCAGCGTCTGGAGCTGAAGTGTAGGACTAAATATGTATTCGTAAAATAACCGGTTCGGTTTCTCCTTTCTGCTAAAACCGAATAATTTGCTGCTGAAGAAAAAAAAAAACAGCCTTCAAGATACCTAAAACACCTTCGCTTGGATTTCTGAGACGAACTTCCTGTCAGAAGGAATTGTAGAGAAATACAACAACATGTGACTTTGCAGCTAAATCTGCAACTGATTGTGAACAAAGTATAATTATGACACACAGCTAAATGGCTAAAATTAAATTGTCATTTGGCAAGGTACAGAAAAGTCACAGCTAGCGTAGCATACGGCTAGCATGAGAAAAAATATTAGCTAAAGGTTGCTAAGAAGAAACAGGAAACTCAATGAGTATCTACTGTATTAGCACTTGTTGCACTTCCCATTCTCGACCACTAGGTGGCCAGTAATAACTCAAAGGGCAGGTCAGTGCGAATGACATTCTTCGTGTCACACTGGAGGTGGGTCTGATCCTGTAAGCTGGTAGAGCTAAACCAGACCGTGATGTATCGGCGACTATCCACAGACTCTTCAAATAGAGTTGAGTGTTATGCCAAAAAAAAAAGAAAGAAAGAAAAGAAATGTATAATAGTTTTCATATAATATTTGAAAACAATTAACCACTAGGGGCGCTATCTACACAACATAATATCCGATCCAGATGAGATTAGTCATTTTGCTTATGAAAATTTTAAAATGTCATACATGTGGTCAACATTTGGTGTGGTGGCCAACACCCTTTCTATTCCAGCTGTGGTTGGATCCTAATATAAATATATTATTATCTTAATATTGGCGAAACTGAGGTCATATTTGGACGCAGTTACAGAAAGTGGCCACATGAGGGAGACAAAGAGTCAGTGATCTCACAGGACAGATTTATAATAACCAGTAATCAGGAACTGTTCATTAGCAGTCTGATCAACTTCTTCTGTGTGTGTGTGTGTGTGTGTGTGTGTGTGTGTGTGTAAACAGTTTAGAACTTCTGAACACAGCAGTTCTCCCGTCCTCATTAATAACCCATTCACCATCTCCCTTTTCCCCCGTCTCCTGATCCTTTCATTTCCTGCCCCTGTGCCGGGGAGGGTCCGAGTGATGGAGGATGACATTTTGCAGCGAGGCTGCAGATCCGTGACTCACTCCTGACTCATCCTGCTGCGCTCTGCATACCAATTTAGAGGAAAAAAGACAAAGAACCCTGCATCTCTCTCTCTCTCTCTCTCTCTCTCTCTCTCTCTTTCTCTCTCTTATTCACACATTTTCCTCTTCCTCCCTCCAGCTTCATTCATAAAATCTCAAGCTTTCTGCCTCATCTCCTACATCTGTTCCCGTCACTGTTCCCATCTCGGAGTTGATTATTTTCCTTGAACAACACCTCACTGAGTGTTTCATTCCTCTTTTATCAATTTATTATGAATTACAGAATGACCGTTTATACTTTTATCCCTTTAGGGTTACATTAAATGCTGTGACATGTATAGTGACAAGTTAGACTTTTATCACTTATGCGGATAAAAATAAAAAAATAAAAGCACAAAGCCAATCCATCCTTCCACTCATCTTTCCCGTTCTCATGTCATATATCATGTTCATCTATTCCTTTAATGTATTCACTTATTTATCCATCCATTGTTGATATTTATCCATCTTTCAATTGCTTGTTCTGTCTTTCCATCATTTTATTCGTCTATTCATCTGTTCTTTATTCCTCCATCCACCCATCATAAGCACAAGGGACATCACCATAGTATCTGAAATTCATTTATACTCATCTCCATTTCAGTGTGTGTGTGTGTGTGTGTGTGTGTGTGTGTGTGTGTGTGTGTGTGAGAGAGAGAGAGAGCATGTTTGTGTTCATGTTCATGTGATGTGACAGCTTGCTCTGTTTTCAGATCATCATACTATCAGCGCTGAACACTAACCTGCCTGCGGCACGGCAACAGGCCCCGTCGCCATGGCAACAGGCTTCCTGCACCGCCGGTGATGGCCTCTTCAATGCCAGGCAACCAGAGCAAGAGATAAAGGGATAAAGAGAGAGAGTGAGAGAGAGAATGGGACAGAGAAAGAGAAATGGGGACAGAAATAGCAAAAGACAAACAAAGTAGAAGAGAGAGAAATAGAGTGAGAAACTTTATAGTGAGAAACATACAGAGAAAAAGACACAGAGATAAGACAAAGTAATAAGAGACAGAGATGAACAGGAGAACATACAGACCTGGCAAAAAATTGAGAAAGAGTGAGACAGAGTTTGGGACAAAGACATATAGAAAAAGAGAGACAGAAAGACTGAGTGAGAAGGAAGGACAAAAAGAGTGAGAGAAAGAGAGAGACAGATGGAGAGAGACAGAAAGTGTGACAGATACAGATAGAAAGAGACAAAACGATAGACAGACAGACAAAGTGAGAGAGAGGCAGACAGAGGGACAGAATAAGAGCCATTTAGAAAGAGATAGACAGAGTCAGATAGTAAAAGATAGACAAAAATACAAACAGAGACAGATAAAGAGATAGATAGTGTGAGAGACAAAAAAAACTGAGAAAGAGAGAGAGAGAGACAGTGTGAGAGACAGAGGAAGAAACAGAGAGGCATGATGAGGGAGAAGCTTAAAAGAGGCCTGAGAGACGGAGTAAAAGAGAAAGTGAGAGAGACAGATGCATGAAGGTATAGAGAAGTGTGAGACGTGTATGAGAAAGAGAGGAGAAGAAGAGAAAGGGAGAAACTGCTGAGAGAAAGACAGAAAGAGAGATATGCAGGCATGAATGAAGATGGATGAATGACAGAAACAGAGAAAGAAAGATACAGCGACAGAGATAAGTAAAAAAAAAAAAAAATAGACGAGAGAGAGAGAGAGAGAGAGAAAGAAAGCAAGGAATGCATTCAGTGATGTGGAGGACAGAGAAAGTCAGAAAGGACACAGAAAGGAGATTGAGATAAACAGAGAGCGAGAGAGGAAGAAAGAAGAAGGAGTTGTAAGAAGATGGAGAGATAATGAGAACAATGAGTCCCGTACCTGAACAAAAGCCACAGTGGTGTGTGTGTGTGTGTGTGTGTGTGTGTGTGTGTGAGGTCAGTAAGGTCTGACCCAGTCAATCTTCCCTTCACTAAAGAAGTCACTTTACATAAATACACTTCCTCAGTGCGCATATCTTTGTAGACATGGACCGTTCTCAGTACACCTGTAACACTGACAAGGATCTGTGTGTGTGTGTGTGTGTGTGTGTGTGTGTGTATGTGTGTGTGTGTGCACATGTTTGTGTGCTTTTTCATGCACTCTCACCTCATTATAAAATATCAAACAGTTAATATCTAAGATCAGGAGTCAGCTACGTTAATGTAAACGCTAGACAGACTAATGGCGCTAATGACTTCCCAGAATGCACTGCAGTGTGTGCATGCTCCCAGCTAGAAATCAGTCGACAGGAAAGGTAAAGTGACAGACTCCTTCGGACGTGCAGGTGTAAAAGAGGAGAACGCTGGTTACCCTCGAGCACTGACCCTTGACCCTTGACCCTGAATCCTTATACGTATTTTGGCAAGTTTTGCAAATATGTCTGGGAACATGTTGAGTTTAGTTTATATATTAAAAGTATATTTAAAAAGCACTCATAGACCTTGTTTCAGTGAACAAAGGTGTAAATTATTATATTATGTTTTTGATTTTAACTAACACAATTTCCAGAGTTTGCATGTTCTCACCGTGCTCAGTGGCTTTCCTCCCACAGTCCAAAGGCTGATCCTTGCCATTGCACAGTGTAACCCTGTCTAACACTATGATTGTGTGTGTGTGTGTGTGTGTGTGTGTGTGTGTGTGTGTGTGTGTGTGTGTGTGTATCTGCCATGTGTTGGCACCACTTCCAGGGTGAATCCCGCCTTGTACCCTGGGATAGACTCCCAGCCCTGTGTGACCCTACACAGGATGGATGAATGAATGGATAAAACTGTTCATTGATAGATATTTGCTATTTCATTTTAAGCCTACAGACAGCATACTGTACATACAATACCATATTGAAAAGTTAGTTAGGTTGTTTTTTGTCCCATTAAACTGTATCTTTCAAAGGTTAAATGTTTTCAAATGCATTTAACTCTTAAATTTAACTCTTTACTTTCATTGGAGTGGCCATAATTCATAACCAGAACTATCTGTCTGGCTAACCGGGAACAAGTAAAAAACCGGGAAAGAGTAAAAATTGCTCTAAATACACCATATTGATTGGATACCAGCTTGATTTAGCTTGGTGGGACTGCAGGTGAATGCCGTGATCTTGTATTGTTTTGTTTTTTTTGTTGTAAATGTGTGTGTGTTTTTGTGTTTCAGAAGGACATTTATGTCGAAACTTCAGTTCCCATCATGCACTTCACCTCAGTCACGTAGTACTAACTAACTGAACTCCCCTGCATTTTGTCTTTCCTAATTAGTCTGACTATATACTGTATAGTGCTAGTGTCAGTCTGTAGCCCCCCCTTTTCTTTGCGTGAAATTAGTGTTGTGGAAATTGGGCCTGATTACTTTCTTGCTTCATAACTTCACCAAAGCAGTTTATGGATTTGTAAATAACTTCGTTGGATGGAGATTCCCTACTTTCTGTACATCAGTAATCTTCAAACATTGATGAACTTAATTTTTGCCTTGATACCCTTTTCTCATAATGCCAATATCCTACTGAAATCAGCCAGCATTACCAAAACTTAATAATAAAAAAAAAATGTAGCTTCAGAATGTCTTGCAGATGAATCTTTGATAAGACCTATTTTAATGAAGCAATTTCATATTCGAGGTCGTGCTGCTGAGCACAACTGTGATGCAGTCATCAGAGGAACGTGCAGCCCAAGTGCCAAAGGTATCACAGCCGTGCTGATAATCAGCACATCAGCACAACCTTGAGTGTGATTTAGAATATTAGCTCCGTTAACTTCCAGGTTTCAGGGTTAAACCACATAAGACAACCTGCAGTGAATTCAGGACAACACAGAAGCAATTACTAAAGAGATGAAGTGTTGTTGTTGTTGTTTTTTGACATAATGATGACATAACATTATCAGGTGTGTTTTCTTGCTGAAAATGCTTCTGTGGCTGGTTTTGAAAGTGGGTTTTGGCAGGCAGCTGTTCTCTCCTCAGTACACAGACCTACCTTCACCCATGCTGCGACCGACAGTTAGTGTAATTAAGGATTGTGGAGCACCTGTGATGTGGAGTGTTACATATAGTTAAACATCCCAGTGATGGGCCTCCGAGTGGCGCAGTGGTAAAGTGCTCGCCCTATCATCCGGAGATCACTGGTTCGGTTCCCGGGTGATGCTGTGACCTCTCACAGCCGGAGGTCTAGAGAGAGCTGATTGGCAGAGCTCTCTCAGAGGGGTGGGATGAGAGGTACTCGCGCTCCCACATTAATCACGGCTCTACAGCCAATCAGGGGCGTCTGTGAGCTCGCGCACG
>JAQMYG010000023.1:33104382-33107262 GCA_030014215.1 Clariallabes teugelsi | reverse complement strand
GAGTGGTAGTAGTAGCCTTAATGTGGGAGCCCCCTAGTGACGGGGAGGAATTGGACACGACTAAATTAGGGAGAAAAGTCGGGAAAAAATCCAAAAAAAATTTTTTATAAAATAAAAACATCCCAGTGATGTTACCATGCATTAGCACCACTCCTGAAACGCCTCTCATCCCATCAGATTGCTCAGTCGGAACTACTATAACTGTTGTATAAAGCATTATTTGCAGCACCTTTTTGTAGTTATCAGTTTTTTAACTACCAAGAAAACTTTGTGGTCACCAACTTAAAGATGCCCAAAGCTGCTTTTAAAAAAAAAAAAATCTATTTTTAGTAGGGTCGAATTCTTTGTTTTTGATAAAGGTCCTGGATCTGATGACCATCTAATACACCCTGTTTTACCTTAGCTTCACTTTACTTCAGAAATGTTCCTCAGTGTTTTTTGAAACCTGCTTTAGTTTTGTTTAGAGCCTTGACAATGCTCTTTGTTAGACCCAGATCTATGTTGGAGAATCTCCTCTGGGTCGATATGGGGTGGAAGCCGAATACTTTTCTCCTCTGACTCCAGTCACTGCTACATTGGCTAGTCTTTCTTGAGCTGGTGAGAACCTCTGGCATGGCCAGGACAAGTGAACAGTGTTCACCCATCTGGATCATGAACAACTCTAAAGTTTCCATCAGACCATCAGTATTACTGGAAGCAATTACTGGAGTTATCAAAAGTACAGGTTTTTCTGCATTTGGAAGCCATGAAGCACGTCACAGGAATATTTATAAAAGAAAATTAAACAGACAGATAACGCTTTAACACTCAAGAGATGTGTGATTACTGTCTGTACAAGAGACATACAATACTTCTGTTGTATGTGTAATCCTACACCTGGTTGTCTTCTGTGTCCTGTTCTCTAATCACTATTTCTGAACTCTATTAATGCATACCCTTATAGTTTCACATCTCTGTACTATGGAAAGGTGCTATCTCTTGTTTTACTCACTCACTCTCACTCATTCTCTATAGCGCTTATCCTGTACAGGGTCAGAGGAAGCCTGAAGCCTATCCCAAGGAAGTCGGGGCACTAGGTGGGGTACACTCTGGACAGGGTGCCAATCCATCACAGGACAGACACACATTCTCATTTTGGGAATGCCACTTTAGATAAATCCGCATGTCTTTGGACTGTGTGAGGAAACCGAAGAACCTGGAGGAAACCCACCAAGCATATACACATTATATTGCCGAAAGTATTCGCTCGCCTGCTGTCCAACATCAGTGTCTGACCTCACAAATACACTTCTGGAAGAATGGTCATAAAATCCCATAAACACACTCCTAAACCTTGTGGAAAATAGCAGCAAAGGGGGCGGGGCCAACATAATATTAAACCCTGTGGATTAAGAATTGGATGTTACACAAATTCATATACATGTGAACGAAGGTGAGCGAATAATTTTGGCATTATAGTGTGTATATTATTAACACTCACTTGGTATATCTTTGATAGTAAATTTATACTTAAATAACCACAAACTGTAAGAGATGGATGTATCGAGTTTTGCAAAATCACACAAAATTCACACTTATATAACCACACTCATATTTGACCAAACATTTCAGTATCTTTGCTTTCGTAACATACTTGAGACTCAAAGCAAACATAAACAAAATATTCTCTGTTAGTTTGTAATTCTTCTTGCTTTTTAAAAACTTTTTAGTGTATACAGTATGTATAATGTATATCTAAAAACTGGGAAAATGGAGGTATCTCAATTTGCTGTCAAACCATTCATATTTATATTTATGAATCTACAGTAATATTTTACTCTGCTTATCACCACGTTAATGGGTTGTTACTCAAAATTTCTAATGATTTTCTGATTTTCAACCAGACCTGAGTTCAACCTGAATAAATTCATATTAGATTCTATGAGGCAGCACGATGATGTAGTGGTTAGCAGTGTGTCCTTGCAGCTCCAGGGTCCGGGTTCATTTCCCAGCCAGGCTCGATTCCCGTCTCTGTGTGCATGGAGTTTTTGCATGTTCTCCCCGTGCTTGGTGGGTTTCCTCCGGGTATTCTGGTTTCCTCCCACAGTCCAAAGACATGCAGATTAGGCTAATTGGTGTTCCGAATTGCCCATAGTGTGTGTATGTGTGTGGCCGGCGATGGATTCCAACAAACACTAACATAAACGGAAACGTTATTTAAGCAATCCATGTGCTAATGGTAATGTGTTTTCGTTGTATTATTATTATTATTATTATTATTATTATTATTTGTATTATTATTTTGCTACTTTAATTAATTAGACTGTAATAGTTACAGCTGTGCTCCAATTTGTATGAATCACTTAAAAATGTTGTTTACAGTATGTACATTTAAAAAAAAAATTTATTTGAATAACAAATAATAATAAGTTCCTCAATAGTTAATGATAACGCTTACTGAGCATTCGTAATTTGTTATTTAAAAAAATTAATACATTTACAAATACATAAACACTTTTGAGCTTATGTTAATGGAGAATATATAAAAAGATTTACAGTGAAATGAGATACCTCCATTTTTTCAGTTTTAAGAAAAACAAGTTTTTTTAAATGGAGCAAGAAGATTTGTAAACTGATAGATAATATTTTGTGCATGCTTCCTTTTAGAGTCACAAAGGTGTTAAAAATAAGCTTTGCAACCGAAAATGTTACTGTAAGTGTATCATGCCTTCCGAATGCACCAAACAGTAGTTTAGTGCATAGGAGCTAGACACGATTCAAGCTTGTTACTGCAGTTGTAATAGAAAAACATGCATTTTTTTTGCTATAAAAAGACACTGGTGGTAAAGTTCTTTTTCGGGCTAGCAGGGAAATCCTCGAGTCAAATGGACCTCTTTCTTA
>JAQMYG010000023.1:33096882-33099382 GCA_030014215.1 Clariallabes teugelsi | reverse complement strand
AGCTGCTCCTGGTAACGAAATTCTAAGAAAATTCTTATAATTAGGACATTTTCTTAGAATTTCCTCTTAAATTTAGGACTAAAGCTTAGTAAAAAAAATAAAAATGATTCACAAAACATCTTAGTCCTAAAAACAGCTCCTAAGGTAAAAATTGTTAAGAGTAGAGAGGAGGACTTTTAAGAGGCTTAAGAGTTTCTATAGCAGAGGACAAAATGGGGAAAGAAGAAATATTCTCCAAACACTAAAAGTAAAGCTAAAAGTAAAAGCTGCTTTTCCGTCCAATTTGGTTTTCTTCTTGTTTTACTTCCTTCCATCTCTCTCGGGTTGTTGGCTACATACCATCCAAAAGTGCAACTTAAAAAGACTGTCCTACAATCATGTAAATTGGTAAAAGGTGAGCCATTTTGCTCCCATCAATCTTAAATAGATCACAAGTAATAAATTCAATATGATAAATACATGTAAAAACCTAAATATACTAATTACTGTGTGTAAATTGGTTGCTTCAAAAGTAGACACATTTCAACATTTGGCTGTTTTAATTATCTTTAAGATATTTAGCCTATAATAGAAACTTTGCAGGATTTTGTACTTTCCTAACTCAGAGTTGCTCTGAGAAGTTTCCTAAATCACTTTTAGTCTAGGACTCCCAGCTAGGACTTTTTTAGGCTAAGATAGGAGCTCTCTGAGAGAATTCTAAGAAGCTTTGTGAATACGGGCCCTGGACTGTTTGACTGCATGATTTTTCCATACTGACTGAAGTAGCTATGTTTTTAGTTTTTAGTGATGATTTGCATAAACTGCTTTCATTAAAATCTCTGTAATACTTAACTAAGTATAGTTAAAGCTATGGTTGACGATATCAGAAGTGACGATCAACTGAAAAACTGAAGTGTGTATAGATTTTTTGGCTGACTCTGAATAAACTACAGTGCCATGAAAAAATATTAATTTTTTTATTTCTTGCATATTTGTTACACTTAAATTATTCAGATCATCAAACAAATTTAAATTTTGCCAAAAGGTAACCTGATTAATACAAAATGCATTTTTAAAATTATTATTTAATTTATTACAGGAAAAAAAGTTGTTCAAACCTAACTAGCCCTATGTGGAAAAAGTCCTTAACCCACACAACCATTAATAAACTGTGATTTTTTTTTTTAAAGCTGAGGTAAATTTCACTTACCATTTAGGCCTGATTACTGACAGACCTTTTGAATCAAGAAATCACTTAAATCAAAATGTGAAGTAAAAGCAACACAATCTGAAGAAATTCAAGAATAGATGAGAATCAAAATAATTTACAGTGTGCAAAAGGTTACCAAGATATTTCTAAGGCTTTGGGACTCCAGCGAACCGTGGTGAGAACCTTTATACGCAAATGGAGAAAACTTGGAACAGTGTCCAGTCTACCAAAATTACTCCAAGAACACAATGACGACTCATCCAGGAGTTCATAAAAGAACCCAGAACAACGTCTAACGAACTGCAGGCCTCACTTGCCTCAGTTAAGGTCAGTGTTTATGATTCCACAGTAAGAAAGAGACTGGGTAATAATGGCATCCATTGCAAACGCTTGATTGCAGTTGTTGCCGGCAAGCTTGGCACAGTCAGTTATTATGTTTATGGGGGCAATTACTTTTGCATATAGGGTTGGTTTGGACAGCTTTTTCAAATAAATGAAATTGTCATTTAAAAACAGCATTTTGTATTTTACTTGGGTTATCTTTGTGCAATATTAAAATTTGTTTGATTATCTCAATCATTTAAGTGTGTCAGATATGTAAAAAAAAAAAATAATAATAAAAATAGGAAGGGGGCTGATACTTTTTCATGGCACTGTATATCAACTAGCCTAAACGTACAGAGCTCACTACTGCTATTACCATTTACTCATTATATGTTCAAGAATTTGAAAAAATCATTCTCATATTTCTGTACTTCACTATTTAAACTCTTGGTTCTCTAACTACTTTCACTAATGCAATAAACGCACTTTTGGAGCTTTCATTAAACAAAGTTTATTATTTAAACACTTATTTTCCATTCACCTATAGTTTAGTTTATTCTGATAAAATGCCTGTTTGTCTCTAAGTACCTTGGTACATGTACAAATGATGGCCTTTATTGTGTTTCTCGCTCTTTGTGGCTTAGTGATTAGCACTGTCGCCTTGCACTTTCAGGGTCCAGGTTCGATTCCAGGCCAGGCTCTATTCCCGTCTCTGTGTGCATGGAGTTTGCATGTTCTCCCAGTGCTTGGTGGCTTTTCTCTGGGTACTCTGGTTTCCTCCCACAGTCCAAAGACATGTAGGTTAGGCTAATTGGTGTTCCCAAATTGCCCGTAGTGTGTGAATGGGTGTGTGAGTGTGTGTATGTGTGTGCCCTGCGATGGATTGGCACCCTGTCCAGGGTGTACAATACCTCGTGCCCTAAGCCTCCTGGGATAGGCTCCAGGTCCCCGCGACCCTGAATACAGGATAAAGCGGTATAGAAGATG
>JAQMYG010000023.1:33043196-33059303 GCA_030014215.1 Clariallabes teugelsi | reverse complement strand
TGTGTGTGTGTGTGTGTGTGTGTGTGTGTGTGTGTGTGTGTGTGTGTGTGCGCGCGCTTTGTTTTAATTTTTAATTGCACTATATGATGGAGTCTTCTACTTCTCCCATGTGAGAGATCTCTCTCTCTCACACACACACACACACTATCTTCCGCAATACCCCGTCCTCCTTTTTCATTCTTTCTCTCTCGGTCTCTCTCCTTATCTATCCTTTCTCTCTATCCCTGTCTTCTTTACTTCTCTTTTTTCCACCTTTTTCACTCTCATCCTTCCCCTGTGTAGCTCACTTCACTACAGTCATTTTCATTCTCTTTACTGCTTTTTCTCCGCATCTCGTTCTTTCTGTCTCTCAGTTTAGCTCGCTCTCTCCTTCTCTTGTGCTATTTCTTTCTCCGTCTCTCTCTCTCTCCCTTGCTTCTCTTTTGCTTGCACTCTTTGACACACTCTCACTCTCCTTGCTCTAACAGTCTCTCTCTCTCTATCCGTCTCTCTCTCTCTCTCTCTCTCTCTCTCTCTTTTTCTCCTTTAACACTCTCTTGTTCTCCCCCCTTCTCGCTCCAGTCGAGCGTTCAGCTCCCGTCTCTATTTATATCCTAGTCCCTCCCCTCCCCTGTCGCTCGGCAGCTATTTCCAGCTCTGTGAAGCAGCCCAGTCTGTTTGTAAACGCCGCCGCTCCGCTCCCTCTCTCTCTCTCTCTCTCTCTCTCTCTCTCTCTCTCACTCTCATCACTCTCTCTCTCTTCGCCTCTCTCTCTCTCTCTCTCTCTCTCTCGCTTGCCACACACAGCAAGGGTAAGGCGTGGGCAGCAATCTGAATGACCAGAGGACAGGAAAACGGAGGGTGGTTTGGCTTGAGGCTGTGCGTTTGAACGACTCAACTGGTGTTTGATCGACTGGATCAGGACGACAGATCGACGCTTTACCCCCCCCTCCTCTCTGGCTTTCTCTTGCTCTCGCTCTCTCTCGCTCTCTGACTCGTTCTCTCTGGAGGCATGCAGCCTGTCTCTGGAGTTCCGACAGACTGAACCAGAGACCTCTCCGGACACTTGACAGGATCGTACCAGACAGCGTGCAGATTCTCTGCTTTAGCTTGACCGGTCGCGCGATCATGGGACTAGCGGACAAGCCGAACGACTCTCTACTTTCTCAGCATGTGTTAACAGACTAAACGAGGGCACCGGCGTTTGGAAAGCTGCCTCTTTCCCCCCTCCCGAAGCATCGTCTCTTTATTTTTCCACACTCAAATGCTGAATTGGGTCTCGAACTTGTGCGCGACTCGTCCTCTGTCGGTTTGTGGGCGGTGCCGCTGCCCGGCATGCTTCTGAAGCCGACCGTGCCGGGGCTGTGCGCCATGTTGCAGACCATCTACGAGACTGAATCCTGTTTCTCTTCGGACAGCACGGCCGGCACCAACATGCCCAGTACGGGTGAGTGTCCGGGGCGGGGACTGGAGACCGCAGACAGGGAAAGGGACGAGAGAGAGAGAGAGAGAGAGAGAGAGAGAAAACAGACGGTAGAGTGAGCGAGGTGATGAATACAGAGATGCTTCACAGTTATGTTTTAGTCTTGCTCAGGTTCGCCTTTAAAGTTGTGCGTTTTGGTGTCTGGTTTGTCATGTTGTTGCTTGTTTGTTTTTTTTGTCGTTGTTTCTTTCACACACGGGTGAACCGAATACTTGAACGCTGCCAGATGTTACTGCGACGTCTACGGCAAACTTTTTTACTCCATGAAATATTCCAGAAACTATCTCGTAAAATTCTAATGATGTTCAGTAAAAGACACTTTTACATCCGTCATGATTTTACGACTACAGAACTCGTGACAAGCTACACAGTTACCTCATTCAGTTGTTGGGATTTCTTAGCTAATTATTAACCAGTTATTAACCCGGGGGTGGCAAAGGAATCCGTCAGGAATTTTTTTTTTGGGGGGGGAATACAAACGGGGAACACATCTTGTATCCGCCCCCAAAATGGTCATACTCCAAGGTGCGTCATCAGAACGGGGGTTTCCTTGTGTTCGAACTGGGGGTTCTTTTGAAGTTGTAGAGATGAGCGAGTCCGCACTGTAGGAAGCGACTGTACGTATATCTGTACACGTGTACCAGTGGTTAAGTTTTTTATTTTAACGCTACTTGTTGGATCATTAAACCAAAACCCGGTGTGTTTGTTATCCGGCTTCATGATTTACGACGTCGTAAGTTTGGATGAAAGCTGCGGGAGGTGAGATACAGCCCTAAACCCGGAGACATCACGGTGCTTGTTGTTCAATTTGCTTATGTGTTGTGGTTTTGGACGTTAATACAGGTGCCCTGATTTACTTGCTAAACGTAGCTCGGCCTGACATTGTTTAGCGTGCAAATAGCCTGCAGAGATCCATAAATAAATACACCTCCTACGGGTAATCTTTACTTCATTCATCTTGTTTTGTAGACGTTGATCCTTGTGTCGAATCGTCCCGATTTTGTTCTAGTACACGTCCAGTTCTAGTTTCTGATTAGACAGATTAGACGACTTTACAATAGGACGACTTTACCTGTTACTTCATCTTTTTTCTCTCTCTCTCTCTCTCTCTCTCTCTCTCTCTCTCTCTCTCTGTCTGGTTGTTGTCATTTCAATGAAATCGTGATTCTTTTAGACATTTTTTTTAAAGCACCAACCTTGGCATTTTTATTTGGACTGTGTGGACAGCATGGGACAAATTTAGAAATAAGTCACATGACATATTTCCTAACAATTTTAGAGTTACAAGCTCTACGTCACATATACGTCACAGTGAGGTTTTCTTAATTTGCTTTATATTAATATATAATGTTATTAAATGATTAGAATTGTTAAATACGACCGAGACTACTACTCGGACACACCACCGTTTTAGAAATGATGTGACTCGTACATAAATTCACAGATTTTTACATGACTTCACCAGGATGTTCATTAGATGTCATTTCATGACTTCATGAATTAAAGTCAAGGATATAGAGGAAGGACCTTTCCAGAACATAAAATGTGTCTGTGGCACCTCTGATAGTGTCTGATACTAACTTTGTTGTTTCGAAGGTGCGTTAAGAAGATCATCATCATCATCATCCAGTTCTGGATTTGAATTGTTACCACATATGCATGAATATAACATAAAGGAACACTTTTACAGTTTCTTTTTAAACTCTGGCACAATAGTGGAGCGAGTAGTAAACATAAAATCAACTTGGTTTGCTGTACTGTTTTTATTTTAAAATCCGTTCAGATGATTTTTAGATATGATCGTAAAAACATCATGGTTCGTTGTTGAAATATATTGAATGGAGTTGTGCAAATGCAATACCTGCTTTAGGGTTGTACTGGCTTGTTCTATCACATTGTGGATAAAAAAAACGACTCCAATCTTTATGTCTAACGCAATAAATCGCATTCATATTTATTAAGCCTAATAAGAGCAACTGAACAGAACTTAAAAAAAAAAAGTATTTAGGTTTCAGTTTCAAACAAAATTAAACGAGTCCTGAACATCAGGATATAATCTAACAATCTTAAATTGCATGCTAAGAGCTGGCACATAGACAGATAGGAAGGTCAATCCATGCACGTAGTTAAGCATTGACCAGAAGTGCAAATAGCAGCATTGTACAAGTTAAATATCTTATATATTGACAGTAAGTGAATAGCAATACTACGGATAGAGAATGTATGCAGTAGCTATTGAATAGATAACGGCAGGAATGTTGGTTACCTCGCTGTCGATTCAGTCTGTGTTGAGTTTTTATAATCATTCCGATTTGATAGTAATATATTTCCAGTTATATCTTGAAAAATTTTAATTCTAAACAAACTTGCTGCGTATGTTTAAATAGCTTAGAGCGCGCCACCTGTAGGATTACACAGGAACTGGAACATTTTACCACTCTAAGGCAAACGGATATAAATTAATAGTCGATTTTGGAGTCGATGTGACAATACATGAATCGCCACACAAAAGAATCGCTATATGAAACCAAATCGCACCCCAACCGTTATAAATTATGCTGTGATAATAATAAAAAACAAAAAAAAGTGTTAAATAGTGCTGTGAATCCTAGCTAGACTCAAAATTTGGGCATTGATATTTCCAGGTCGATTTGATTTAATGGCACTGTTGTTGTTGTGCCTAATTTGTCTCAAGCAGCTACACTGTATTTCTTACAGGTTTTAAAGTGTTAAAACTATTAAAAAGTATCTAATAAACACTGAACTGTTGTGTAACTTGTTCTGTCTGTTTGATTGTTTAAATGTCATGTCTCGTACGATGTGATGATCGTTTTGCATTTTTTTTGGCTTCACGCTCTAGTGCCGGCTTTGCACCAACCGTACTTAAGTTCCAAAGAGGAACAAGAATTGAGACTCTTGTCAAATGCGAGTATTTGCAGAATATATAAGCTGTTAGTGTTTTCTGCAGAAGTTTGTCAATTTGAATCCACTTAACATTAGAAAATAATTAAAAACAATTTAGAAAGTCCGAATTGATTCAAATTGCTCTGTTAATTTGGTTGACCAACATAAGTACAATTAAATTGTTTAAATTAGACAGTTCTAGTGTTAAATATACGGTATAATATGTAATAAATGCGACAAACGTAGCATATCGTGGAGAATAGTTCATTCGTGGTCACGTCTGATCTCAGCACCCACAGATCCTTCAGTTTAGATCCTTCTACCTCCTCCCGTACCGTCCATGTGTCACCTGTTTAAATAATGCGAGCACTTCAAGGCGAAGCCGCTTTGCTCTGGCTCCAATCCAAGACCAGATGTGGACCCACCACTGGATTGAGGTTGCATATCAGGAATACCTTGCCTGTGGTGATCAGTGCGTGCGTTCTATAAATACTGAATCTGAAATGCTGATTAGATAGATCTTCTGAGAACATGATGGGAAGGTGCATCTGATGCAGTTTAAACTCAGGCATCAGAAGTCTAGAGGATGAAGAAACTGATGAGGATGAAGATTTTCCCAAAATAGACAACTCAAGGGAGACCACATATAAAGGAGATTTTAAAAAATTATTATTTTATTTTAACTTTTAAATAAAGGTCAGATTTTTTTTATTTATGTAAAAAAAAAAAAATCCAAGGACTGAGCTGGAACCAGTTGTACCAGGCGACACGGTCATGTAACCGGTTATTTAAAAGCACCTCACTCAGCAGTGCTCATTCAGCCGTGAAGATTCTGCACAAACTCGCGCAACGTCGAGAGTTCAAACACTCGGGCATGAGCCAAGAGTTAAAAAGCGGACGCCGTATGGTCAAGAGCTAAAGTTTCACCAATTTCGTGTGTAAAGTGTGTAAATTATTGACTGTTGTCATGGCAACCGTGCAAAATATTAGCCAGTTTGTCACACCTGGGATATTTATAGGCTCTTCAACTAGAGAAGGTCATTCCAGATCAGACCAAACTCAAGTTATGAATTTATACGTGAGGAATCAGACACTTTTAACTCTGACATTCTTCAGAAGGTGTTACGGCTTTATTTTGGTTCTGAATATGTGATGGGAATTTACTATTATTATTATTATTTTAATATGGATTTGTTACAGTGTCGAAACATCAGTGTAATTTTATTCACTTTGGGTGTACTAGCTCCAGGGTTCCATCCTGTGAAGTTTTACTTGTTCTCCTCACGGGTTCCTTAGGATTGTCTGGTTTATTCCCACTTTCCAAAAAATGGCCTGTGGTTCCTAATCGGCCCTTGTGGGGAAACTTGTGTTTATCCATGCGGTGTGTATTCCCGGTCTATCACCAGTGTCCCCATTATCCACCACAGCGCAGACCTGTAGTACAAAGACCTTAGAGCAGATGAATTAATCAACCTAAGAATGGTATGCAAACTATGTGGTCGTCCCGTAAACCAGACTTTTTCTGGATGTCCCTGAAGAGCCCGGTGGTGTTTGTGCCTGGGATCCACCATTGTTCAAAAGCATGAGGGCATTTTGTCTGACTGAGGACCACTGAACCTTTCCTGTTGAGATGATCCAGGCACTTTAAACAAACCTCTGAAATAATTAAATGATCTTTCTCTGGAAAGAGTCGTATCTTGGTCATCTTGTTAGAAGAAACGGGAACAGCTGATCATATTGCAGCTTGTAAGATCCTGAAGAAGATCCTGTAAGATCTTGATCTGTGTCCAGATCAGTGTGTAATAAGCAACAAATGCCTTACGGGCGGAGTTTGAGGCTTAGAGTAAGCAGTAAAGCAGCAGAGTTCAGAGCCAAGTAACAGCAGGGTTTGAAAATTTTAATGTAGAAAACGTAAGAGTCAGTAAACTATCATTTAGTTAATATGTTAAGTAATAAATTTTTTCTTTATTTTTTAAACATTTGTTACATGATTATATTGCTTGGTGATATGACATACAATAGAGATGGGGGGAAAAGCGATTCAGGTACCTCCCAAGATTCTTTTGTGTGCCAATTCATGTATCGCCAAACTGACTTAAATTTATTTAAAATTTTTTTTACATTTTTAAATTCATACTTTTTCATTTGAAATGGTAAAACGATGCCCTTTCTCTATAATCCTACAGGTGGAGCTCTCTAAACTATTCACACACTGGCAGCATCGTGTATGGGAAATTGTTTAGCATTGTAACTAAATCTTTTTAAAAAATGTAATATTGAATCAGGATTTTTATAAACTGTGATACTTTCTTACCCAGGTATCGCAATAATATCGTATAGGGAGGTCCCTGGTGATTTCTATCCCTACAATACAATATCATTATTGTAATACATTTTTAAATAATATATTATTTTCTGGAGTTGTTTTTAAATATTACATTATATTTTAATATTTTTTATAATGTTACAAACTGACTTAAGGCATCTGATGTAATAAAATCATTTTCCAAAAATTGTCAAAACAAATATAAAAATTGTCAAATGCTGTAAAAGTAATTTTTCTATCAATTACAATGTTTTAATAATAAATATTTCTTTATAATTTTAATAATTCATGAATCTCAATTTTTTTTTTTTAATAAACGCTACTTTTTTTGCTAGCAGTTCGTATTATCTACCTTTACATCACGATAAACGACACTTGCATCTTTTTTTCTTTTTTTTTTTTTTTTCATATTTTATTGAGGTTCATTTATAACATAAATTATTTCCATAAAATGAAATGATGAACAGACATTCTTGTTCAATTTTAGTAGCTCAAAATGATTTATAAATCAGTTTTGGGAGAATATTTCCAGCTCTCTATGTGTACACATTCATGCCCGAGTGAGATTAACCGTGTGCTCACTCGGACCGGGGCTTGGAGTCTCTTCCTGTGTGTGAAGCAGGAGATGAACAGACGGCCCTGTGTTGGTGCGGGAGTGTAGCGCCGAGTTACCGGAATAAAGAAATTAGCATCCGTGACGTTTAAATTTAGTGCGGCTGATCCAGGATCAGGTGCTGAGTGTGCGGCTAATCTCATTTTAGGATGTGTTAGAGTCTGTAAATAAGCCTCACTCAGCACAGGAAGTGTTTTAATTACACACACCGTCCGCTTATGTAACACACAGATCCGCGCTGATCTTTATGGATTAGCCACGCTGGCCTGGTGACTGACCGCGGCATCGTTTCTACTCAGACCGCCAGCTTCAGCGTGATCAGACTGTTTGGGGGAAAAATAAATTAAAAAAGACAAGGAAATGGCTTTAGCCTTTAACTAACATTTTCAAACTTCATTATTTTTAGTAGCATAACTTTTATATTAATTTTTAACAAAAGTGTTATATCTGGTATTTTAAGTGTTAAATTTGACATACAATATATTTTATCCTAATTTATTAATTTGTGTACGACATTTCTCCAGATATTTCTACAATATTTACGCTCGCTAGCTAGCAGTTTTTCCACAAAACACTAGTGACCCATTAAAGAAAAAGAAAATTGTGTGATCTTTTAGATATCCTAAAAAAATATTTTATAATTAAACTTACCACAATGTTGATGTGTTAGTGTTTTATCAGCTTGGCTGAAAACATTATTGTTTTAAAGGTAAAGTCTGAAAAAAACACTATCAATACATTTTGTCATCCAATTAGCTGTTTTTAATAAGTTCTTTCTTTCCATTCTTCGTAAAAATTTTCATCTACTGTATTAATATCCAGTAAAACAGGTTCATCTTGTGTATGATGTCACAGTGATGTCACTGCATGGTTTTTAACACTCCCTTGAAAAACACACTCGTGCTCACTCACTTCCGCCACAGTTTGCATTGATCAGAGTTTGTTTGTTTGTTTGTTTGTGTGCTTTATGAACAATCAATCAAAAGTTTGTATTTCCGGAATCTAAGAGCAGCAGGTGCTGAGACTGGGGCCGTATGTAACACACATTCTGGTGTGTGTGTGTGTGCGTGTGTGTGCGTGCTTTATGAGGCCCCAGGACTATAACCTGTTATTTGAGGACCTTCCCAAAGCACACCTGAGAAATCATGCAAAGGTTGAGCCTCGACATGATTTTTAAAAATGAATATTTAGCATTTAGCAAAAAGCACTTATTGAGGATGTCTAATGGTGTGTTGTTTAATAGGCACTACAGCTACAGCACTCGCGTAAAACCCAACAGCAGCTACAAAGCGGCGCTGACGAAACGCAAACACAGCATGTTAATGTACGGAGCAGGTCTCCTCGTTAGCTAATCTCCTGATAAACCCCGTTACTCCTCGGTCTGATCGGATTAGTGATTTCCACCTGATGTTACTGTTGGCTTTTGGATTGTAACGTGATCCTGAGTGAGTTAAAAGCTGAAAGCCGAACTGGCTGGTGATGGAAACGCAGCCATGGAGACGTCTTTAACAGGACACTGTTGTTGTTTATACGATGAAGCTCTAAATGAAGAAGGTCTAAATTTAGCGCCGCTGTTCTCACCTCGATGTTCCTGCTCTATTACTAGACACAAGGTGTGCTTTATACATTTTATTTTTTGGGCCAAGTCCTCAGTGCCTGAACTACACATTATCTCGAACCCATGGTGGTGTTCTGATATGGTGTATTGTATTTTATTTTTCATTAATTAATTTTTTGGGCTTGTTGTCACTCTTAGTATTTTTTATTTATGTTTTTAAAATCCCTCTTATGGAGGTTTTGTTTCCTTAGGTTGCTTTTTTTTTTTATTTTTTACTTTTGCAGGTTTCTGTCCATTTTAGTTTGTGATGTTGTTTATTGATTTATGTACAACTAACTTTTACTTCAGTCACCTTTCATGTCACTTTGTTTTGTTGGGATTTTTACGTTTAGTTTGTTTTATTTTAGGGAAGAACGTGATCTGCTTTCGCAGTTGTAATGTTGCCGCGTCCCCTGGTGCTAGATGTCAGTGCTGCAGCCAGGTCCGAGGCGATTAATGTTCCTCTCGTGCTCTTCTCTGTATTAACGACCCGCGTGTTAAAGGCAGGACATCAGTAACACAATGCCGCGACCCTGAATCCTCATGAGAGATTTTATGTCTATGATCTATTACGAGGAATTCTGAGAGTCTGATGGCCGTCCCCTGTATTTCTACACTCGCCGGTGTTTTCATAGAACGCCTTCTGGCTCTATATAGAAATTAATAAATAAATAAATCTATAAATAGGTGAGAGGTGAGAACATCAGCACGGTGGCGGCTCCTGTACAGATTCCGCCTGAGACGCTCTGCTGAGACACATAATACACAAACCCCAGAAAGGGGGGGCGTGGAGTGGGGTGGATGGGGGGGGGGGGGGTGTTTATAGCACATAGGCAGGGCTACAACTCCTGGACCTCTTCTTGAGAAAAGCATAGATGTCCAGCAGCTTCAGTATTGTCCATATTTAGCCCATTAGATTACGTTCAAGACATACCCGTCCTTACTCCCATCTCAGTGTTCACGCAGATCACATAGACATACGAGTGTGTCCCACTAAACATACCACAGTGTTCATCGACTTGTTTGTTTATTTATTTATTCAGTTATTTATTGAGTATACGTGAATTTTTTTTGCCACTTTTATTTTTTAGTATGTTAAATTAGTAAGTCATCTTTTTTTAGTAAATCCAGCACAGCCCCAATATTTTTAACCTAGTTTTTATCCCTTTTTTAAAAACTATTTTAATCTATTTTTGTCAATTAAAATTATTTAAGTAACTTCAAAATTAAAATGTACAAAAATGTTAATTTTAAAAACATTTGTATCAGATATAAATGCTTTTTATCTGACAAGAACTGTTAGTTCTTGTCAGAAACTCTTGTTAGCTTCTTATGATAGTTTCAGACTTTTCATTTGTATGTTTTATTTAAAGTTTAATATATATTTTTTATTTGAATGATTTTTAAAACAGATTTTCATGAATATTTCATGAAAAAATCTTGTTTATAATTATGATTTAATTAATACATGTATTTATTTTATTTTTAAACCTATGTCCAGTAATAAGGTTTTTCTTTGAAGTTAATTTTTAGATTTATGTAATACATTTTTAGATACAGGTTTATTTTTATGTTTTATTTTATCAGTTGTTTTTGTTTTATTTTATATTTTAGAAGATTCTATTAGATTTATAAGTTTCTATTTTATTTTGATATGTAAAATTTATTTTTAGTAATTTAATTTATACCTGTTGTTAGTATTCTTGTACTATTGAATGCTAGAATTTGTTCTTACATTTTTGCTTAATTTTTTAAATACTATTTTAATCCCAGTTTTTGTTCTTAAAACTATGTCATAGCGACAAGTAAAGAATCACAAGTTGCATCATCGTACACACCAAGTTATAATCAGATCTGCTGATATACTTGTGATGTCATCATATGACCACCAGTACGGCCATGTTTGTTTGTTAAATGAGTTTATGTTTGGGATGGAACGGGGGAGGGGTTACAGAGGAAATCTCTTTTAACCTTCAGATGTGTGGGTTGAAATGGCACACATAGATACGTCTTTGTTCACATTATCTGGGTTTATATACATCAGATTTGTGACAGCTCTTTCATTTTAAACAATGGATGTGATTTTAGCAAAAACATGCTTGAGCTTTTGGTCTGGAGGACGGCGAGCATCAGCTGTATGTGATGAGGTTCAGCCAGACGCCTTGCTTTAGCTGTTTTAGCAGCTGTTGCTAGCGCTGCTAAGAAATCCTGATGTCGGCAAGCGTCCTACACATGCGCAGTGTGTGTGTGTGTGTGTATATCTCAGATCTAGGACCCGGTGACTCGGAACCGATCTGAAAAACATCAGATTTGGCCATTCAAACAGCTTTAAAAAAAAATAACTTGATCAAAAAATCACAATTGAATCACTTCAGGCTGGAAAAAAAATAGCCATAATGTGTACGCTTGTGTATGTGACAAATTTTTTTTATTTGAATTTTATATATTTACAGAAATACATTTGATCTTTTTTCCAAAATTATCAAACTGTTATGTTAGTGAAGCCAAAAAGTGACTTTTAGTAATAAATATCTACCGAACACTAAATATGTGTTCTTAAAACTGTCCTTCAGATTCGATCGTTTCAGTTGTGTAAAGCAAACCCCTCTATTTCTGTGTGTGTGTGTGTAATGAGCCGGGATCAGACCTCCTCCTTCGCCTCCTCCTCCTCCTCGTCTTTCCCTGGCCAGCTTTCTGAATTCCGCACCACACGTCGAAGTTTACCCAGAAAACAACATTCCAGCCGTGTGAGCGTTTGACGTCAATGCCGGTGCATTTATAGAACATATAAACAGTGGTGCGCTCTCAGCCTGCGGCTCGGCCACCGCGTTTCAGCGTCTCCATGTTTATGCTATTCCTTCGCTTTCTTCTTCTTCTCTCCTCCTCCTCCTTCTTCTTCTTCTTCTTCTTCTTTTTACAAATCTGTGCATGAAAGGTGGAAGCAGGAGAGTCGTAGCCTGAAGGGAATGTGCTTTAAATATTCTCCCCTTATGCCCCTTCTGGACACCACGTGTGCTGAATGGGTCACTGTTCTGCAGGAGAAGCAGGGATATTATGGAATGTTAAGGGCAATTATGAGATGTGAGAGTTTTATGGTTCATGGCGTGGTTGGTCATGTGATTAGCATGTAAAGAATGATGAAACATGGTGGATAAAATGTACTCACGTGATCTTGCTTAGCCATACAGCACCGACAAAGGTTCCTTTATAGGTTCTTGAAGGTTCTCAAGTGAATGGTTGCTGACTTAGGTGAAAATTCAGGGCTGTACACTACACTATACATGATACACTATACACTACACAGTACACTATTCACTATACATTGCACTACTCTACACAAAACATTATTCATTGTCCATTAAAGATTATACACTACACACTAATGCACACCATGCACTATACCCTGTGCACTAAACACTGTACACTACTTACTAAACACTACATTACACACTACTCATTATACACTACTCAATACATGGTACACTATACACTACACACTACTCACTATACACTGCCCAACACACTATTGAACACTATACACTACTCACTATACTGTACATTGTAAACTACTCACTATACACTACACTACACGATATTCATGATACATTACACTATACATGATGCACTATACACTACACGGTAATCTATACATTGCACTGCACTACACTACACAAAACATTATACATTCTACACTATACAGTAGAGTGTACACTTAAAACCATGCACTATACACTGTAAACTGTGCACTAAACACTGTACACTACTCACTATACCTTGTACACTACTCACTATACACTACACTACACACTACTCATTATACACTACTCAATACATGGTACACAATAACCTACACACTACTCACTATACATTGCACTATACACTACACTGCTCAACACTATACACTGCGCTCTACACACTATACACTACACAACACACTATTGAACATTATACACCGCACTATGCACTGTACACTACTCACTATACACCACACTACACAATATTCATGATGCATTACGCTATACATGATGCACTATACACTACACAATACGCATACAATATACTATACATAATAAACTAAACAATGTTTTACTCACTATATATTGTACTCCACACTATACTCAACACGCTCTACATTGAACACTATACATTGTACACTACTCACTACATATTGTACACTACACATTACTCATTATTCACTACACAGTACTCATTATTCACTACACAGTACTCATTATTCACTACACTGTACATAATAGACTATACACTACAAATGATGCACCATACACTACACACTATACACTGTACACAACTCACTATACATTGTGCGCTACTCACTACACACTACACTATACATGATACATGATACACTACACTACACTACACTGCTCACTATACATTACACTACACACTGTACACTGCAATACACACTATCCACTACACAACACACTAACTGTTCATAACATCGCTTTTATTCAACATTTTGATTTCAGTTATGGTGCAGGTTAAACTTCAGGCAGTGCTGGCTGGACAGACAGACAGACATACAGACAGAAAATTTTCTGAGACTGGTTTCAGGTCAGGTGGTGTAGTGGTTAGCACTGTCGCCTTGCACCTTCAGGGTTCGATTCCCGGCCAGGTTCGATTCCCGTCTCTGTGTGCATGGAGTTTGCATGTTCTCCCCGTGCTTGGTGGGTTTCTTCCTGGTACTCCGGTTTCCTCCCACAGTCCAAAGACCTGCAGATTAGGTTAATTGGTGTTCCCAAATTGCCCATAGTGTGTGAATGTGTCCTGCGATGGATTGGCACCCTGTCCAGGGTGTACCCCGCCTTGTGCCCTCAGTCTCCTGGTCTAGGCCTCCCCTGCGTCCCTGAATACAGGATAAAGCGGTATAGACGATGAGTGAGTGAGTGAGAGCGAGTGGAGAGCGGAATTTGCTTGTTTGTTGAGCCTGTACTTTTGCCCCACTAGTGACTGTGAGGTGAGGCATAATGCGATGTCGTGTCACGGTTGTTCCTCATCGAATACTTATTTTAGCTTCACAATATTATAGGTCTTTTATTTCTTATATTTCCTATGTTCTTTTGTTATATTATTTATTGTTGTTGTTGATGTTGTTCCATTCCTTTCCCTCACTTTATTAAGACTTTATCCCGGGTTTCCACAGTCGTGCGTTCCATCAGGTTGAGGATCTTCCCCCTTCTCCTCGGAGTTTCTTCTCCGCCTCATAAATCTCGGCGTTCCCCCCGCGGCCGCTCTCTGATTAGCTCCAGAAGCGCGACTGAATGTTATGCAGACGCAGATATTCCACGCCAACCTGTTGATCCTCACAACTGTCTCCTCCATCCTTCTCTCTCTCTCTCTCTTTCTCTCTAACAAGAGCAGATTTGACAGGGCAGCCTAGCAAGCGTTGCTATGTGCTATTTCTGGAAAGCAATATCCATGCCCCTCTCTCTTTCTCTCTCTCTCTCCTATTCTCTCCATCTCTCTTTCTCTCTCCCTCTCTGTCGTCTCCACCAGAGCTTAGTGTAGAAGAAAATAACCATGACGTAAGCTCAGCTTTCTGCAAAACAGCCCCGTTTATAAAAGAAAAAAAAAAAGAGAGGGAAGAGAAACGGGGGAAGGGTGGAAAAGCAGGAAAGCCGAAACGCTAAGTGTGTCTCCAGAGAGCACGCAGGAGCTTCGTGGGCATTTTACCTCCGTCACACACGTCTTTAATAGACAGAGGACGTGCAAACAGCCGTAATCTGGTGGTGCTGATCTGGCGCTCCTGACTGGCTTATCGAGGCGACGGCGCAGGAGCGTTCCGGGGCCGCGCGACACATCGGCACGTTCGCCTCAGAGCGCCAAACGCAAACTCGCCTTTCTGTTTAGCTGGAAGAGTTTTAGAAAAGAACGAAAGAAAACTTGGCTGAATAAATAAATAGTCTGGGGAATCTTTTCTGGTATGGTGCAGCTTTATATCAGACATTTGTGCTGTTTATAGAGCAACCTTCACACATACACACACACACACACACACACACACACGTTTATGAGACCTGTGTGTGTGTGCTCTTTGCTCTCCTTTCAGCAGGTTATATAAAGCATTCAGTGTTTGTTCATTTCCACAGGAACAGTCGCATCAGGATTGTGTGTGTGTGTGTGTGTGTGTGTGTGTGTGTGTGTGTGTGTGTGTGTGTGTGTGTGTGTGTGAGATTTATCACACTCTGCACCGTCAGCTCTGCTCTGTATCTGAGCTGGAGGAACGTATACCATGATTCACAGCGTCGATCGCATGTCTAACACCCCAAACAGCTCGCGCAGCCCCAGAGGACTGTCCTTCAAGTTTCATCTCTCTCTCTCTCTCTCTCTCTTTCTCTGTGAGTGTGTCTCTCTCATTCTGTCTGTTTCTCAGGACAGGAATATAGATTCACTTATGTAATGTATGTCAGAGCGAGAGAGAGAGAGATGGAGGGAAAGACAGTGAGATAGAGTAAAAGATATGTAAGAGAGTGAAAAAGAGGATGTGAAAGACAGAAAAAGAGAGAGAGAGACTAAAAAAGTAGAGAGAGAGGGAAAGTATGATATGGAAGACAAAGATTCTTGAGAGAGAAATTCAGGATGGGGAGAAAAGAAGAGACATGAAGAGAGAAAGTGAGACAAAGGAAGAGAGATGGGGGAAAAGAGTGATGGAGAGAGAGAGAGAGAGATCAAGAGTAGAGCGACAGAATGATGGACACACACAATGATGGAATGATGGAGAAGAGGAGAGAGCTAGAGGGAAAGAGAAAGTGAGATGGAGTGATGGAGAGTTAAGGACAGATGGACAGAGACAGAGGAAGAGAGACAATGAATGAATGCGACCAAAAGAAAGAATACCTTGTACCCCCCCCCCCCCCTTCTCTCTCTCTCTCTCTCTCTCTCTCTCTCTCTCTCTCTCTCTGATTGGTCTCCTCTCACGCCGATGCGCTGGAGGTTAGCATTAGCATCCTCGCCTCACGCTTACCACTGGTTGCCATGGTTTCACTGCTAGCACTCGGCTAGCGCAATGCAGTCACTAAAATAACAACACAGACACACTCTCTCTCACACACACACACACACACACGTGTGCTTAACTAATAAACTTAATGCTTAGTGCTAAACTACAAAAAAAAAAAAAAAAAAAAACAAAAAATGTAATTGTCAGTCTTCCTGCCTGTCAATTAGGGGCTGGAATGTAAGAG
>JAQMYG010000023.1:33025414-33038935 GCA_030014215.1 Clariallabes teugelsi | reverse complement strand
TGATACAGCGCCCCTGGAGCAGATAGGGTTAAGGGCCTTGCTCAAGGGCCCAACAGTGGCAACCTGGTGGAGCTGGGCATCGAACCGCCGAACTTCCGGTTGGTAACTCAGTGCCTTAGCCCGCTGAGCCACCACTGCCCAGGAAGCCTGGAGCCTTTCCCAGGTGACTTCGGGGATGAGGCTGGGTACATTCTGGACAGGGTGCTAATCCATCGCAGGGGGCACACACACGTGCACTACAAGCAATTTGGGAACACCAAAAAGTCTAATCTGCATTGTCTTTGAATTGGGGGAGGAAACCAGGTTACCTTAAGAAAACCCACCAAGGACACAGCAAGGCCAAAGTTGCCAGTTTGAAGGTAGGGTTAAAAGGAAACCCTCTGTTTAAGGGTTTAACATAGGTCTTTGCCCTATATACCATGTCCCAGAAACCACTCTGTTACCCCTAAAAGGGGTAATTTGTCCATATTTCAAAGGTGTGTACTTTGGGGTAGGTCCCAGGACTTTTAGCAACAAATCAGAACATTTCAGAAAGACTTTGTCGCATATACGGCTTGCAGTGCTGCGGCTCGAACCTGACTTGAACTCCTGATCTTCTGAGCAGTTACCAGAGACTTAACCATTTGAGCCACAACTGGCCATACTAAACATCTCTGAACACACTCCATAGTGTTTGTTTTTAGAAGAAGACTGAATTCCTTTGGAGTCAAAGTTTCTTCCTCTTCTTGTCTCAGAGAATTTTTCCTTGCCATTTCCTTTAGAGGAACCACCGTAAGTAATTAAGATTCATAATCGGATCATAAGAATCACTGTTAGTACCTTGGGGAAAGATGGAAAAAAAAAAAAAAAAAAAAAAAACGTAAAACTGACAAAGCATACTTTTCATGATTTGGACTTTGCCCAGTTATCTGGAAGTGCTGCACAATAGGCTCGGAATTATGATGTGGCAGATCATTGTAGGTGCAAAGGCTTGGAGAGATGGAGGGGGTCAGTAGAGGTTAGACTGGACAAGATCGCAGCTATTTTTAGAGCTTACTCGCTGTGGGTAATTATAGTAATCTTGGCAATCAGATCTAATCTGATGAGGACTTACTCCTGGCTCTGGTTGCATCAGTTCTTTTATTGACCACAAAAATTTGACTTGTTTATTTAACAATCTACCTATTTTACACCTTCTGCTACCTCATCCGCCCCCCCCCCCCCCATCAGGACCTGCCACCTTCTTAGTTTCTATCCAATAATCTCTCGCAGACTCTCTGTTTATCTGTAATGAGGAGGTAGCTTTCTTTACTTCACCAGCCTTCCTTCCAGTACTATTTTTATCTTCTATAGTTTGCAAAACTATAATGTACTCTTTTCCTTTTCACTCTCTCTCTCTTTCTTTCTCTCCCTCTCTTAATGACCACGTTTCCCCAGGCAAAACTAGGCTTGACTAATGATTAATCATTGGAGTTTATCCAGTTGTGTTGATTACCTTGTCATAATTTTCCAGAATCTTTGGCACCACTTAACTAGAACGTTTTTGTCCATCATTCCCCAGTCCTGTATTGAGTTTCATGGTTTTTGGTACCAACATCCAAGAGACAAACTTGCACAGGTTGGTGAGAAGGGGTTACTAGCTGTGTGGGTTGGTGCTAATTTGGTCGCATAGAAGGATGTCAAGGGTCCTGGCCTTCTATAAGGGATCCGCTTCCATGTGAACCATAGAGCGACCCTCGAGGTATAGGAATCACCAACCAACGCTCGATACAATACCTAGGTACCGATTTACTGTAGTTTGTATTGCGATCCTGCGATGGATTGGCACCCTGTCCAGGGTGTACCCCGCCTTGTGCCCCAAGTTTCCTGGGATAGGCTCCAGGTCCCCGCGACCCTGAATACAGGATAAAGCGGTATAGAAGATGACTGACTGACTGACTGACTGTATTGCGATCTTGTATCTTGATTTTAAATATGATAAATATCCTGATTCAATATTAGTCTTTTTTCAGATTTTGTTACAATTCTAAACAAACTTGGCAAATAGTTTGCTCCTAACGCACAGAATGCTTTTGTAAGTTGTGCTTTGTAAATAGTTTAGAGTGCTCCACCTGCAGAATTATAGAGGAACGGCAACATTTGACCACTTTCAGTGCAAACATGTAAATTAAAAATTTGATACATGAATTGTGTTAGATTATTGGACCAATCTTTAAAACCTTTTGTGATAGGGAAAGAAACTTTTGTGATAGGTTAAGTTAATAGCATTTTTTGCAAAACTCGACAAATCCTTCGCAGCACTAGTATGGGAGACATACTGTAGCTACAAAGAATAGATGTACTTTTATTCATTTTCTGATCAAGGTGTAGAACAATAATTTCAATTTGGTGGGTTTGTCAACACTCGGTTGTTATCCAGTTGATGGAAATTAATCTAGAACCCCTGGCACACATTAATACCTGTTTTGGTCTTATTTTTAACCATGCAGGTCTTGAACTGAACTGAAAATTTCTTGCTTCTTGACCTCGGAAAGCAGTTTTCGTTCAAAGATGAAATGCCCCGTTTTGTATCATGAGCATTGTGAGAATATAAATCAGTGTTTCCTGTTATTGCTCCATTCATCCGCCCACATTGCTCATTCACACATTTTCTCCTGCTGTAACACTCCCATTTTATTCTAAAATGTTGTGTTCATGGGGATCTATGATGGGGAAACACCAGCAATCTGCAGCATGGTGATGCATTACGAGCTCAGAATGAGATTTGCCAAATAGTGACAGGCTGGGAGAGACGGAGGGGGTCGGGGACGGCTGGAATGACAGCACGGTTATTTTTAGCACTCGCTCTTTGCGGGTGATTACAGTAATCTTAGCATTCGGATCTAATCCCATGACTTAATCCAGATTCTAGTCGTGTCTTGTGTTTTATCAATTCTGCCCTAGTTGGCTAGTTTATTCAGACACATCTGTCCATGTTTCGTCTTCGTTCACATCATCTTCCTCCATTTTTGTTCCCAGAGATCTCTCGAGGTCCATTTCATGCATCTGTAATGAGGAACTGCTTCCTGCCTTCCCTCTGCTATTTTTGTCTTCTTTTGGTTGCAAAACGGAAAAAAAAAAATCTCCCACCATGCATCTCTATCACTCCTATATGCTTTCTCCCTTTCGTTTCTGCATGATTTCTGCTCCTCTTTTTCTAAGCAAGCTCTGTGCTTTCAGTGTTCTCCAGTTTCCCCGGTTAAACGGTTTATTTTCATAGGGTTGTAAAGACCGCTCGGAGGAAGGGAGAAGACAATAAAGCGGACACGGAAGCCTTCGAGGGAATCCCGTTTCGGAGGAATGACTCTCATCAGCGCAGCGATATGAGGGGATTCCTGTGGCTGACTGTGTAGGAGGATGCCGCAGTGATGCCGCCGTTTCATTTCGACACGCGAAGGAGGCTCTAACTGGATTTTCCTCTCTCGGATTTTCCTCCCAACCATCCAACACGCGCGCGAGCACACACTACCTTCACTGAGCGTTTTTCTGTTTTTCTTTTACATCTCATTTCCAGTTCATGTAAAGCCGCATCATAAGCAGTATAAAGTAAGAAATATGAAATCTATTTTATTATTTATTTTTCATACTTTATAATTCCTGCTTGCCTAGCAGATGTTTTTTAAAACTCTTCCTGGCTCTGCAGTGACGAATGAAAGGTATGTTTGACCCAGAGGTGGACAAAGTACTCAAATCTTGTACTTGAGTCAAAGTAGAGATTCCCTAGGGGTTAATATTCCTGAAGTAAAAGTAGAAGTCCTCTATTTACATGTGTACTTGAGTAAAAGTACACAAGTACTCAAATATGAAAAGTACAGAGCTTGTAATAGCTCACAGTAGCCTTTTTTAAAGAAAATCTTTTTCCTCTCTCTCTCTCTCTCTCTCTCTCTCTCTCTCGACAGCAACATAGAGTCCAAATCTAATTGCCGCAAGAATTATTGGCACCCTTAAAATAAAAACCATTTGAGTGCTAAAAATATAAGAGGATATAATCTAACCCTTGGAATAAATGTGTTTGCAGAAAATTTAAACATTTACCAAAAACATGCATTTTAAAACAAATCCAAATGAGACATAATTATTGGCCCCCTTTAGAACTAAATGTAAGCACATAACAGAAAAAATATTTTAATCATGTTTTGCATTGTTTTTGTCACTTTTGTTATCTTATAATAACAGCTTACTAGCTTATAATAAATAACAATAATAATTCTCATTCTTTTAGTATGAAAGTTCCATCATTCGGTTTTATTTCTGTATCTAGTAACGAATTTACAGATTTATCGATTACTAATTTTGGACCCGTACATTGTCTGATAGACTTGCGTCCTTTAAATAGCTCAGGGTTGGTCTCCGGGGGAAATCCGTGCTAAACTCCTCTGCATGCTCTGACGTCAGCAGCTCGATGCGGTCAGGCAGCACCTGGGCTATAGACAGCAGCATGTTTATATTTAGCGCTCCTGGCTTGACGACGGAGGGGATTTAATCTGATTTGCGAGCAATCTGAACGCTTCCTCCACACTGCCGTGTTTGTAAACCCCAGGCAGGCGGAGGATTGAACGCTTGAGTGACCAACTAATATGACAGACGAGTTAGCGCGTCCTCCGAAAGCGCTCCTGGCTTTCCGTCTCGCACCTGAGAATGACAAGATGAGAATCTCGATATCCCATTAGCTGCTCGAGGTTTCACACCATCCTAATTTCTTTAGGATTCGATTATGGAAATTGTGTTTTTTACATGGTTGTAGCCTCATTTATGCGACATGGCACAGGAAAAAAAAAAAGTGGGTGTCTCGCTGTAAGACTAGGCATGAAGGTGTGAGGAAATGCAGGACAGAAATCTGTAGGTGCTGTAATGGGGTTTTGTTTGAAACAATCTCACTCATTCATTCTCTATAACTCTTGACCTGGACAGGGTTGGATATAGCCTGGAGCCTATCTCAGGGGACTCGGGGCGTTAGGCTGAGTACACCCTGGACATGGTGCCAATCCATTGCAGGGCACAAACACACACACTACGGGCTATTTCGAAACTAATCCGCATGTCTTTGAGCTGTTGGAGGAAACCAGAGTACCCGGAGGAAACCCATCAATCACAGGGAGAACATACAAACTCCACTAAACAGACTCGAGGAGGGAATCGAACCCTCAGCCTTGGAGCTGCAAGGCAGCAGTTCGAACCACTACTCCGCTTTGACGCCCATAATTGAACAAATTTTTCCGTTATAAACGAAACAAATTTGTTACAATCTTGACTCAAGAAACCGAACCGTTCAGCAATCAAAGTTCTGATACAGTCACAGAAAGGGGCGTGAGTTCAAATCCCAAGACATCCAGAGAGAGCTCATGCTTGACATCGATCAAATTCCTGACAAATAACTCCATAAGCCGGAGAACAAGCTGAAGGTGCTATGTTTTCTAAGATGCCCATTTCCTCCACCTCTCTCTCCCTCTCTCTCTCGCTCACTCTGAGATTTCTGTATTTCTCTTTTTTTTCTCTCTGTTGTTTTGACCAGGAATCACGCCCGATGTAACTAATCGCTGCGACTCTCCTGATGCTGTGTTCACTGCTAAATTGCTTTCTCGGAGGTTATCAAGTTTGCGGCGCATTCATCTCAGGAGTTTTGATTGAACCGTGCCTCCGCGAGCCTCTGCCTCGTTATTTCTCCTCAGCCTCGCTTTAGAGCGAGTCGAACTTCCCTGTCTCGAGCTAGTGGCATGAGGACGGGCTGACGGTGGAAAAAGTCAAAGAAGACACAGCACGAGGCAGACAGGAGCTCCAGAAGTGCGTTGGAGCGGCGTAACCGTGTCAGAGACTAAGCGTGTTTTTAACGCCGGTTTGAGAATTTTACTCTAAGAGATATTTCACTCCAATAGTCAGGCCTTTTATTTGATTTATTTTATTTTTTTTCCTGCTGAAACCTCCTACTAGTTATGAATATTCATTCATTCATTCAAAGCAGCCTGTCATTAATATTCATGACCTCGTCTTTTATAACCTGTTCATTATTCATGATTCATTATTTAACTGAGATAATTCAGCCACGTCCAGTCACACTGACCTTTTCACCGCCATCCTGAGAAAAATCTTACGGACGGAAAAGACTAAAAATGTCAAACCTGAACTTTAGCAGAGATGATGGTGAGTTCTGTGTGTTTGAGGACTGAAGGAAGGATTTATGCGTCACTTTGGAGCTCTTTTCTCTCGTCGTTTGGAAGCTTAAGTTAAGGATAGCTGAGGGGATTTCTTCCAAATCACTACATAGTGCACAAATAGTGTGTGTGTGTGAGAGGGAGAGAGAGAGAACATAGTGTCCTATCAGCTGTCGGTTCCTTTGTGTGGTTTGGGATGCAGCCTGTGTGTCGAATCACATGAAAAAGACATTCAAGTGAATCTCTCGCACGATTTAAATGTGTTGGATTTGTTCAGTTTCTAGAGAAACATTTCCAAAAATGTTATAGTGGACAAACTGTCACGAAGAAAGACATAATTTTTTTAATAAATAATGAGCTTTTGAAGCATCAATTCAGCCATGATGACGATTTCAATTAATGAATCAGTCAGCGAATCAGTCATTTTAGAGATGAATCCTTCCTGTGTTGTGTATCTTACTTAAATTATAGCAGCGGTATGCAGTCCAATTCCTCACAAGCCTGTCTTTCTCTCTGTCTCAGAAGCAAAAAGAGAAAAACTGAAACTGGAGACTTCTTCCATGAGGTTTTGTTAAACTCTTCTTAACAGCTTTTTTACGTTTTTGATGTATAATGTGATCATTTCCGTCCCTTCTCCCCCCCGCCCTCTGCTCTCTCTCTCTCTCTCTCTCTCTCTCTCTCTCTCTCTCTCTCTCTCTCAGTGGTGGAGGTGAAGAGCTCGCTGCCCTCGGGCATGCAGAGTCCAGTAGCCGGAGGAGCCGGTGATCAGGGAGGAGGTGGAGGAGGAAGCAGCAGTGGAGGAGGAGGAGGAGGAGGAGGAAGTGGTCCGGTGGACTTGCGTACAGATCCTCGTCTGAGTGCTCTGAGCGTGATGGACCCGGCGCTGAGGGAGCAGCAGCTCCAGCACGAGCTCCTCCTCCTCAAACAGCAGCAGGAGCTCCAGAAGCAGCTCCTGTTCGCCGAGTTCCAGAAGCAGCACGAGGTGCTGACACGCCAGCATGAGGTCCAGCTGCAGGAGCACCTCAAGGTAGAGAACTAGACCCGAGCAGGAGAAGAACTCTCGAAGAACTCCTGAAGCGTTGTGTACGGTCGTGTGGTGTTAATCTCAGTGGGTCTCAAAGTGGGCTTTGAGGGGAACGTCCAGGGGGTCTGTCTTTCTGTTTCTCAGTTAGTGATGTCATGGGGTGAAACCTTCTCACAGTTAATGTGCTTTGTTTATTCATATACTGTAATTGTGTGTTAGATATAAAGTGTTTATTATTAGTTATAATAATAATAACATAAGTAGCATTTGAATTATGTTTGCTTGTTTGTTTTTTATTAAGTTTATAATATATTATATTATTATATTATACAGATATCATTTGTCAAATAATATTTTAATGAAAAAAAATATATATAAAAAATATAAAAAATATTTTAAATTATAAATTTTAGAATTTATTACAGTATTTGTCAAAATATATATTCATAAAAGGTACTTTACTCTAAGTACTCTGGGTACTTGGGTGACCTTTTTCTTTTTTTTCTTAATTTTTTTCCACTTATTAATTAATTAATTAATTAATTAACTTATTGATTGATTGGTGAAAGGATGGATGAAAAATACAAAAATGACAAAAAAAAAAGGAAAAAAAGATTAACATATTAAAATGTCTAGGGAAAAAAAGCGATTAAAGAAAAACAAACACATTTGTTTGCTTGCTTATTTGTTTTTGTTAGTTTTATTGTAATATTTAATAAATAAATAATTTGAATTATTTTAGGATTTTTTTCAAAAATGAAAAAAAAAATGCTTTAATATAACGGCATATCAAAATAACCGATATTGCAGAGCGCATTATTATTTGCAATATTGCACATGTATTTATTTCAATCTTTTTTAAATGCTTATCATATAAAGCTGTAGCGCTCCTGCATCATTAGCTAAAATATAAAGTTATAGTTTGTACACTGACATTACCGTCAGCGTGAACACAGTTATTATTTAAAACGGTTAATTTTAAAAGAATTATTTTGTAGTTGCACGAACGAGAAGCTACAGTTTTTAAAAAAAAAAAAAAAAAAAAGTGTCTGAACAAAATGAAAAAAAAAATGAATGAGTGGGTGTATAAGGGGTTCCACTTAGTGTGTATTATTAGTGTGTGTTTTTGATTTGATGTCTGTGTGGGTGTGTGTGGCTGAATCGACATGTCCTCTCTTTCACCTTGTAACTGTTGCCCACCAGATGTATTTATCTCTGTGTGTGTGTGTGTGTGTGTGTGTGTGTGTGTGTGTGTGTGTGTGTGTGTGTGTGTGTGTGTGTGTGTGTGTGTTCGTATGTGTGTGTATGTAAGCAGCAGCAGCAGGAGCTGTTGGCGGCGAAGCGTCAGCAGGAGTTGGAGCAGAAGAGGAAGCTGGAGCAGCAGAGGCACGAGGAACTGGAGAAACAGAGGCTCGAGCAGCAGCTCATCATGCTGCGGAACAAAGAGAAGGGCAAAGAGAGTACGCAACACACACACACACACACACACACACACACACACACACACACACACACACACACTTTGCACACACTTTCACAAGACTGCACAGGACACAGCCCAGACGTCTAGACAGAAACACTGGTTGTCGTGGAAAAATGTCTAACATTTTCACCATTTCACCCCAGTTATTATGGGACACGTGCCGATCACCATGGAGCGCCGTGAAGATTTTATCACTGTCTAATAGCATGTGCAAAATCTGAACGAAAGCAGACGCGGGCTCCGTCCCCTTCTGATACAGAGAACTTGTAAAGAGTTGAATGTCTGTGTGCGATAATTCCTTGAAATAAACCCTAAACACACACACACACACACACACACGCTCACTCTCATGTCGTTTGGAGCCAACATGCGGGTTACATCAGAAGCGGCGGTCACACGGCTGCAGGATTCATCTGCGTGTGTGAACGTGTTTGTCCTGGCCGTGTCTCTTACTGTACGAGAGTAATTGAATTTGCCGCTCTGACGCACTGTATCACGCTCTGATTGTCACACAATGACCAGGTTATTATTACTGGTTTCCTACTAATTAAATTTTAAATGGGGCGGGGGGAGGGGTGGGGGGGGTGGCAGTACACACCACACACAATGTCTTCCTATGAGATGAACAGAAGGGTTTTTGTACTGTATATATGCTCACCAGCCACGCCCTTACGTACACCTGTTCAACTGCTCGTTAACGCAAATATCTAATCAACCAATCACATGACAGCAACTTGTCGCATTCAGCCATGTACAGTAGATCTGCTGAAGTTTAAACAGAATGGGAAAGAAAGGTGACATCGCATGGTTTAGTCTGAGTGTTTCCGTAACTGCTGACCTGCTAGGACTTTAACACACAGCTATCGCTGAGGTTTATAGAGAATGGTGTGCAAAAGAGAAAATATCAGGTGAGGGAAGTTCTCTGGGTCAAAGTGTCTTGTTGATACCAGAAGTCAGACGAGAATGGCCAGACTAGTTCGAGCTGATAGAGAGGCAACTCAAATAACATCTCGCTACAAGCGATGTATACCATAAGAGCTTCACTAAATGCACAACACATCAAACCTTGAAGCAGATGTGAAGACCACACCGGGTGTCCCTCCTGTCAGCTAAGAACAAGAGATTGAGGGTACAAGTCACATGGGCTCACCAAAATAGGAAACCAGAAGGTTGGAAAAACGCTGCCTGATCTGATGTGTAAGGAATGAGGAATGATTCCAGCCCCCGTGTTTAATCTTTGGTATGAAGAAAGCCGTTCTGAAGGTAAAAGTGGTCCAACCCAGTACTAGCAAGGTGCACCACATGAAGTGGCCAGTGAGTGTATATACCCTAAAAGGAGAAGAAAATGGTGCCTGCTGGTCTCTGACTTCAAGAGGGCACCTCGGATTGTGATACTATACTCACCCTCAGCCTTCAGGTTGTCTAGCACCCGGGGGGACTTGAAGAAGCCCTCGCCCATCTCAGTGGCTTCCTTCTCAAACTTCTCGATTGTTCTCTGGTCGATGCCTCCACATCTGTAGATCCAACGGCTTTTGGTGGTTGACTCTCCAGAGTCGACATGGGCAACAAGCAGGATGTTAATTAATACGGATCTTCTCCTTTCCCATGATTTCAAGGTTTGGCGGTCAGTCCGCAGCAGCTCCTCCTCTTCACCAGGGTAACAGAAAGAGAAGGATGGGTGTTGAGTCTGGTTCCTCTCAAGGTTTCTTCTTCTCATCATCTCAGGGAGTTTTTCCTCGTCACCATCGCCCTCGGCTTCTTCATCAGGGACAAACTGATTATTCTAATTTATACTATATTTATTTTTCTTACATTTTTTAATTCACATCCATCATTTCATTGTTTATATTAAAAATTAAAAAATAAAACAGTTTTAAAATACTCTCTGTAAAGAAGGAAATTCAGAAAAATGGCATATTTAGCTAAATAATTTTTTTTTGAAGTTACCAAAGAGAAAGGATGAGTAAAAAAAAAAAAAAAAAAAACAAAAAAAGCTTTAATGGAGGTTTAAAAAACTAGATTAAAATGCCTAGGAAAATCACAAAGAAAAAGAAAAGTCTACATTTACATTTCGGCATCTGGCACGAAAATGTACCCAGAGCGACTTACAAAAGGGCTCAAGTTTCCATCACTGGTTTGACAGAAGTTTGCTTAAGTTTCCATCATTCATCATAAGGGGAAAAAAAAACTTTTAAAGTTTCCAATTAACATTTGGTACAGTTCTTCCTTTGAAAATGAAAAGATGAAAACAACAATTTCTACCAACATTAACTTGAAAAGAAAAATAGAGATCTAAAAAAAAGAGATCTTAATATAAATTAAGAATATAAAGAACTGAAGGAGAAAAGTAAAAATAAACAGGATGATATCCAATCAGAGATTTTTTTTTAGTTTGTAGGTATAAATTAAAGGTGTGAAGCCGCTGGTATGCTTATTTTAATTAGTTAGACTATTATTTTATTTATCATTTCTTCTTTGCATGTGATCTTGGCTTGCTCGTTTTGAGACAATATCTCCACCCCTTTATTGTTTTCACTATAGACCAGTGTGTTAATGTGTATTTATAAGAAAGTACAAGTGCTGTTTCTCAGGTTTTCAGTTGGAGAAGTTTGAGTGTTAGGGGTCCAAGCACTAATTTATCATAGGTTAAAAAAAACATTCTCGTCTCAGCCATTTTTTGGGTGTGCTCTTTATTCCCACCACGGGGACAAATTTCAGCATGTTTTTGTCTAGAACTCTAGAACTGGAATAGTGATCGTTTATTTGTTTGTTTGTCTACAGTTCTAAATTTATTCCGGGCCTCAAAATCGACTCAGGTTTGATTCTCAGACTGGGTCTGATTAACCGTTTTTTTTTTAAATCTTTTTTTTTCCCATGATTTTCTTCTTAATTTAGTTGTAGTCAAATTTTCATCTTTAGTCCATGAAGCGTGACATCAGCTGCTTCTCACAGACTAGCACGGGGCAACCAGCAGGACAACTATTAACAACAACTATTGCTGTGCAATTCCCTCGCTCAATCGTCTGTTTGTTTTTCTTCAGGTGCCATCGCCAGCACGGAGGTCAAGCTCAAGCTCCAGGAGTTCCTGCTGAGCAAAAAGGAACCTGCGTCCGGCGGCCTCAACCATTCCTTTCCACAGAAGTGCTGGTGAGTGTCGCGTTCCAGGCTGGCTCACGCTGTAGCCCTGTTCAAAGTTCATTTATAATATCATACTGATATTTAAGTGTGTGTGTGTGTGTGTGTGTGTGTGTGTGTGTAGGGGTGCTCACCATACGTCCATAGACCAGAGCTCACCTCCACAGAGCAACACCCCGGGCACGCCCCCTTCCTACAAACTGCCCCCTCTACTGGGATCCTTCGAGGGTAAAGACGACTTCCCGCTTCGTAAGACAGGTGAGCGGTTCAGCGTGTTGCGCGGGAGTGTGAAGAAAGTGCAGCATGGATAATGACGCAGACGCTCGAGTGTGTAACTCAAAAGCAGCCGTGAAAACTCTGGACTGCTGTTTACCCTGGGTCATTTTTGTTAAGCTTTTTTCCACTCCGTGAGTGTGTGAGTGTGTGTGTGTGTGTGAGAGAGAACGTGTGTGTGTGTGTGTGTGTGTGTGCGCGAGAGAGCGTGTGTGTGCGCGAGAGAACGAGAGAGTGTGTGTGTGCGCGTGTGCGTGTGAGAGAGAGAGAGTGTGATATGGTGCTCACATTACTGAAGGTCTCAGTGTGTATCAGTGTTTAATTAGCACCGTCCAGGTCGTTGAATGATTTTCCCGTAACAGCACGACGCGGTGTGTCTTTAAAACATTCGAATAGAAAAGAGTCTTTAACGAGGTAACTTCACTCCGAGTGTGTGGGTGTGTTTGAATATAGCTGATAGCTATTCAGGGGAGAAAAACACAACCTGTGTGTGCGCGCGCGCGTGTGTGTGTGTGTGCGCGTGCGCGTGTGTGTGTGTGTGAGAGAGAGAGAAAGAGTGTGGGTCTGCTGCTGCTCTGATGACTCATACTGACTCACACCTGTAGACGCCCCACAGGACTAAAGCAAACTAGCACTCTCTCTCATACACACACACACACACACACACACACACACACACACACACACACATTTAATAAAACATAAAAATCCCCACAAGGTCAAGTCTGTCAGATATTCCTTTTCTTCTGAGGACATTCAGTCCCCACTAGTGTTTAAAATCGTCTGTGTGTGTTTACACTAATGGTAGCTGTCCGTGGTCCTGATTTGTCAGTTGCTTCGTTTAACGATCTCATTATTCATGTCTTTTTCTCTCTCTTTCCTGCCTTCTTTCCTCTTTATCTGTCTTCTCATCCTTTCTTTACTTACTTGCTCCCTCTCTTCCTCTCTGTCTTACCCTGGTCTGGCATTCCCGTCCATTTATTTCTCCTCCCTCCATCTCTCTTTTCGCTCACTCTTACCCTGGTCTGTATCTCTTTTCTCTCTTATTTCTCTTATTTTGTCTTTCTGTGACTCTCTTTCTCTCTCTGTCTGTCTCTCTCTTCCTGGTTCTTGTCTTTCTCCATCTTAATTTTCTGTCAATTTATTTCTTATTTTCCCCTCCATCTGTCTCTTTCTCTCCCTCTGTGTCTCTGTCCCGACCCTCCCCACTTCCCCTTTCCCTTCTCAGCCTCGGAGCCCAATCTGAAGGTCCGTTCACGGTTAAAACAGAAGGTCGCTGAGAGGAGGAGCAGTCCTCTCCTCCGCCGTAGAGACGGCACCGTCATCAGCACCTTCAGGAGGAGAGCCATCGAGATCTCGGGTACACACACACACACACACACACACACACACACACACACACACATCGCATAAATATGCTATCCGGGCATGCAGGGATA
>JAQMYG010000023.1:32997981-33008701 GCA_030014215.1 Clariallabes teugelsi | reverse complement strand
AGCGGGGCGATGTGATGCGCCCCAGAGACTTTAAAAAGGGGGAATGCCGCCCCTTTGATCTCCGCGAGAGGACAGCGTGAGCTCCCGCGGCACCTTTACTTCCGCGTCGAGCCAGCCTTCGCATCCCTCCCGCCGAAGTGGAAAAGGCCGCAGAGAGCCTTTAACCCTCTCCTTCCCCATTTTTCTAAATAAATTACCCTTTTTCCTGTAAGACCTCCCCTCGTGTCCGTGTTTCATGGTGTCGCCCGTGCACTTAGGGTCGAACCCGTTACGCAGGGCTAGTAGTATATACAGATACAGATACACACCCAGGTATCGGATCAGTACTTGGTATCGGCCAATACCCTGAGCCCAAGTATCGGAATCGGTATCGGGAGGGAAAAAATGGTATCGGAACATCTCTAGAATGAGACAGATGTGGAGATTGGGACAAAGGTAGAATGAGAGATGTGGATAGTGGGACAAGGGATGAGACAGTTGTGGATAGTGGGACAAGGGATGAGACAGTTGTGGATAGTGGGACAAGGAATGAGACGGTTGTGGTTAGTGAAACAAGGAATGAGACGGATCTGGATAGTGAGACAAGGAATGAGACGGATGTGGAGAGTGAGACAAGGAATGAGACGGATGTGGAGAGTGGGACATGGAATGAGACAGATGTGGAGAGTGGGACATGGAATGAAACAGATGTGGAGAGTGGGACAAAGGTAGAATGAGACAGATGTGGAGAGTAAGACATGGAGAGTCGGACAGATGTAGACATGGGTGAACTATGAGACATATAGGAGAGTGAGACAGATGCGGGGAACGTGACAGATGCAGAGAGCAGGGTGTAGTGAGAGACCGAGACATGATGTTTAGGGAGACAGGTGGAGTTTTAGACAGATGTGGACAGAGAGACAAATGAAGACAGAGAAGCAGATGGAGAGAAAGAGAGCGAGACCTGATCAAATAGCACCAGTAAGAAAAAAAAACTACTATTGTTCATTTAAAATGATTCATGTTCATCTCTGTCTGCAGGTGGGAGTGGGTCCAGGTGTGGGGTTTAATGTAAACATCGCGTGGACAGGTGGAGTCGATCCTCCTGTGGGTGATGTGGAGTATCTCACAGCCTTTAGGTTAGAGCTCGCACACACACACACACACACACACACACACACACACACACGCGCACACACGCACACACAGAATCCAGTTCACTTTACTGACTGATATTTTTAATTGCTCATTTCATTCTGTGCTGATGGTATGTGTCTGTGTGTGTGTGTTTCTGTGTGTGTGTGTTTCTGTGTGTGTGTGTGTGTGTGTGTGTGTGTGTCTGCTAACAGGACAGTGGTGATGCCCATTGCTAATGAGTTCTCTCCTGACGTGGTGCTGGTGTCGGCTGGCTTCGACGCCGTTGAGGGTCACCAGTCCCCACTCGGAGGATACAACGTCACCGCCAAATGTGAGCTACCTTATCAAGTTTGTATGTGTGTGTAAATACTGTCTGTTGTCCCCTAGCAGACAGAGACTGGTATTGCATACACAGGGTATTTAGCCTAGGTTGAAGGCGTGTCCTGGATGTTGGAGGATCTGCTGCTGAAATCACATCATGTCGTTCACTGGCAGGTTTTGGTCACCTGACAAAGCAGCTGATGAAGTTGGCGGCCGGACGCGTGGTCCTGGTGCTGGAGGGGGGTCACGACCTCACCGCCATCTGCGACGCCTCCGAGTCCTGTGTAGCCGCGTTGCTCGGAGACGAGGTGCTCACTACACACCTCTACCTCATTATCTTATTACCTCACCGGCCCTTAAACTTTACGCTGCTCACTGTTCGTGTGTGTGTGTGTGTGTGTGTGTGTGTGTGTGTGTGTGTGTGTGTGTGTGTGTGTGTGTGTGTGTGTGACTGCAGCCGGATCCATTGCCTCAGTCTGTGCTTCAGCAGAAACCGTGTCCGAAAGCATCAGCATCCCTTGAGAGGATCATCGAGATCCAGAGTAAGTCAAAAGAGAGAGAGAGAGACAAAGTCACAGTGAGACAGAGGCTGAGAAAGAAAAGACAGACTGTTGAGAGAGCGAGAGAGAGAGGTGTATGATGTGATGTGTTGTTCTGATTGATTTACAGTGAATTAAACCAATCAATTGCATGTATTATTTTTAGCTCCACCCATATGTCCTTATTTGGCGCTTATGATAGCTTTATTATAGCGCTGTTACTGACACGTCACACCACATTTCTTTGCCTCTCTTCCTGTCTTCCTCCGCCCATCTCTCTTTCCCTTTCTCTCTTTCTCTCTCCCTTAATTACTATTTATCCCTCTCTCTCCATCCCTCCCTCCCTATCTCTCTTTTCCTTTCTCTCTCTCTTTCACCCTATCCCTCCATATCTCCCTCCATATCTCTCTTTCTCTTTCTCTCTCTTTGTCTCCGCAGGTAAACACTGGACCTCGGTACAGAGATTAGCGCCCACGGTGTCTCAGTCTTTGCAGGACGCTCAGCGGCGGGAGAAGGACGAAGCGGACACTGTGACGGCCATGGCGTCTCTCACTGTGGACACAGAGCACACGGCGTCCTCCTCACAGAGCAGCAGGTACACACACACACACACACACACACACACACACACACACACAATAATCAGATTAAAAGGTTTAATAAAAGAATTATCTTTTATTTTTAGACCTCTTTAGTACGAGTAATGATATATAAACCACAGCGTTGCTCAGTTCTGGATCCTGATTGGTCAGAAGGTGTTGATTATTTCTCTGTAACTGCAGTAGTGTTTTTTAAATGCCCTCATTCTGTTATGTTCCTGTAATGTAACCGTAGGCGTACGCTAACCCGTGGCTGTTGTTTCTGGTGCAGGGCTGCCGAGGAGCCGATGGAGGAGGAGCCCGTGCTGTAGGACGGGGAGACGTCCATCACGACGCCGTGGCGTCCACGTTTGCTCGGCGGCGACGCTCGCCCTTGAGTCACTCGTCCTTTCCTTCCACGCAGCTCTTTGATCGGTTCCTTCACTCGTTCTCCAGGTTGCTCGATGGACGTACGCAGAACTCCGCTCCACTCCCACATGAGGAGGAACAGGAGGAGGAGGAGGAGGACCGGGTGGGTCGCCGAACTCACCTCCGGGAGCAGGACCGACTTTTTACTTTTAAATGTTTTATTTTTATGGAACGTGCGCAAAGAGACGACGCTGGGATGTTGTCACGCTAAAGGAGCGTAAAAAGTGAGGGAGAGAGAAAAAAAAAAAAACTCCATTTCCTGTACGAGACGCAAAAACGATTTTAGTGCAGACGCCGACGTGTGGAGGAGCTCGGAGGCGCTTAACCGCATTGAAAAGGATGATCTTTATGTACACTTACAAAAGCACACAGATGTGTATGAATATTACACATGTACAGGTATATGTGTGTGTGTGCGTGTGTGTGTGTTTTGTAATTGTCCATTTGTGGAGGTGGAACCCGTGACCTTTTTTGGCACTTTTTTTTTTTTTTTTTTGGAGGAATCATCACATACAAACACACACAGATTGATTCATAACCACACAAGAAGAAAGCACACCGACTGATTTGACTTACTGAATCACTGACTCATTGACTCACTCACTGAATGTCTGAATCACTAATAACTGATTCACTAAAACACTCACAGAATCACTAAATGACTCATTGATTTGGTGACTCACTGAATCACTGACTCACTGAATTACTAAATGCCCTACTGTGTCACTGGCTCACCGACTGACTCGCTGAAAGACTGAATCACTAATAATAATTGATTCATTAAAACACAGACAGGATCACTGAATGACACTGATCTGGTAACTCTCTAAATAACTGACTCACTGACTGAATTACTGACTCACTAAATAAACTGCTGAAAGTCTGAATCACTAATCTTTATTTGACTGATTGAAACACACAGAGAATCACTGAATGACTCCGTGATTTGGTAACTCACTGAATCATAGACTCACTGACTGAATCACTGACTCACTGAATTACTAAATCCCCTGCTGTGTCACTGACTCGCTGAAAGTCTGAATCACTAATAATAATTGATTCATTAAAACACAGACAGGATCACTGAATGACTCTGATTTGGTCACTCACTGAATCATAGACTTACTGACTCAGTCGTTGAAAGTCTGACTCACTAATCCCTGATTCACTAAAACAGACACAGAATCACTGAATGACTTACTGACTGAATCACTGACTCAGCAAAGTACTAGATAACCTACTGAATCCCTTGACTCACTGACTGACTCCTTTCTCACTCACTGATTGACTCACTTAATTCATGGATTGACTCATTGAATCACTGGTTCACCAAATCAATAATTGACTCACTGACTGAGTTAAACACATGGATGGTTCTGGTATTTGACTTAAACAGGAATTTGGGCCGATCTGGTGCCTTTTATACTACAAATACAATTAATGCTTCAAACACACACACACACACACACACACACACACACACACACACACACACAGATCAGACATCCACATTAACACACATTGACTTTGTTCAGAATTTCCTCTCTGCCTTAATGAGCCGTTTTTTTTTTTGTTGGTGTTTCGTTTTTTTGGAGCACGCACAGCCCGGACTCCTCCACTCTTCTCCTGTCAGGTCAGGGGTCAAAGGTCAGACCTCAAGCCTTGCTACATTATGTCGCCGCCCTGGTGCAACGACGACGACAATGACCAACTTGTGTTGCTTTTATGTTTATCGGTCACTCTTTTGTCCCTTGTACATAAACCGCACTCGACTCTTTTCTCTTTTCTCTTGTCACAAAAACGCTTTCTGTTCGTTTTAATTTTTCCTTCCGAAGATTCAGTGTCTGTGGTCACTTTTATATAAAAATGTTTCTTGTTTTTCTATGAAAATCTAACACACACAATTATATATATATATACACACACACAAACACGCAAACACACAAACAAAGAGGCCGAAACAGCTATCAGTGTTAAACTCCTCAGTCGATTTAGACTTTATTCTGTACGGATAAAAGTGTGTAATGTGCTGTGTGCGGAAACACAAACGGTTGGTTTTTATATCTATATACATACAGTACATGCATATATACATATATATAGATATATATCGATGTGTATATGTCATGTCGTGTCACTGCGCGATGAACGTGGCATCAGGGTTTTAAGGGCAGGTAGGATTATTGTTTGTTTGTTTGTTTGTTTTTTTGTTCCTGAAACACAAAACAATAGTTACAGACTTATTATATATATCTCTATATTTTATAAGGTTTTTATTGTTTAAAAAAAAAAAAAAACAGGCAATAAGGTCAAACACCACTGAGACACTAACTCTGATGCTCACCCGTTCCGATCAATCACGGAGCTCTTCTGTTTTGTTTTATTTTTGGTTTGGTTTGTTTTATTTTGTTTGTTTTTGCACCAGAAGACTTTTATTTTCCTAACACTTTCTCAATTCGTTTTGAAGTGTTTAAGAGTGAAGCGTGTGTGATTATTGACTGGTTGTTTGTTTGTTTGTCATTACAGGAACGTCACATCCGGGCTGATTTCAGTCCATGTCTTTATTAATATTCTGTTTGTTTTTTCGGTAGATTCTTTTTTTTAACGGGTATCTTCCATGTGGGCGGGGCTTAACCTGGCGCATTTCTCTATAACAGTGCTCGTTCATATAAGTTTATAATAAATGTATAAACTCTATACACTCTTAAGGGGGAGAAAGGAAGTGTACATTTAGACCTCATATGTCTTCTTCATTGTTTCTGTACAGATTATTAGAAAGGGTTCCGCGTGACATGTGAGGCTTTTTTTTAAGATCGACAAAAGGAACCTTTTTTTTTTTTTTTTTTTTTCCTGTGTATACACACATCACCCGTCTGAAATTTGGGGACAACTTCGCATTTTTTTTTACAAAATGAGTTTCTTTACAGTGACACAGAAATTTCCAGATACTGGGACAACACTGTGTACGAAAATGTTAAAAAAATTTGTAATCTTATTTTGAATAATGATGATGATAATAGTAATAATAATAGTAATAATAATGAAGATTGCCACTAAGCATTTACGTCACCTAAATGGTCACTTCTTTGTCGTTATTTATTTATTTTACAATTGAATATCACAAATATGGCTCTTGACTCTAAAATCAGATTTTGTGTGCCAATATTTTATAACGTTCAAACAAATGTTCTGTTTTAGTCTTTTTTCCATCTATCGAAAGAGTTCAGCAATACTAAAAAAAAATAAATAAAAAAAACGACATGAAAATCAACATTGAGTGACTCAGACTCGTGGAAAGAAGAAGAAGGCAAGAAATCAAACCTGAAATTGTGACTCTGACCGTGAAAATAAATGAAAACGTCTGAATGGTTATATTTATAACAACAGTTCAAGGTTATTTAGGGAATCTTTGACCTGCGACCAATGAGGCAAAAGTGCTGCAGAGTGTTCAAATTATATATACACACACACACACACACACACACACACACACACACACACACACACACAAAGGGCATTCAAATAAAAGGGGGACTTGTGACAACACACTTATTCCAGCTGTTCCCTAGTGCTTGGTGGATACCATCAAGGTAGAAAGTTTTCTATCAAACTGCCTGCTTCATATCTGAAACCCTGGCCTCCCAGGAACTCCTATAATGGTCCCCACATGTGGAAATGGCTTGGGTTTTTGTAATGTGGAAGTGGTGTTGGTGAATGGTTGTGTGTACGGTTTCCACAGACAGATGCATCTCTTTCCAAGTTATCCATCGATTCGCAAGGATCAGGCGCTGAATATTCACAATGTTCACGATGATATTTTAAGGACACAATTGTATAGAATGATTCTGTTCACTGTACAGTTTCCCTAAGAGAGGAACTAAGAAAGCTAAACTCTTATCTAGCATGACGTCACCCCCTTTGAGCTCCACAAAGGAAGCTCTGTGATGAGCTCCATGGTGTGTTAAGGTTGTTGAAGGTCTCAAAAACATCTCGAGTGTCCTCGACTCACACTGAACCATCAGCTTAGGCCTGAACTGGAAATGGAGCCTCGAGTATCAGCTCCTGAACTCACTTATGCTCATCTGAAGGAAAACAAACCGCCACAGAAACACACCAACATCTAGTGGAATACCTTTGAACGGTTTTATAACGGCAAGGACAGTATGGGTGTGATGGTCAGTGGTGCACAGATGTTTAGACACATACGGTAGTGTAATATAAAACAGTTGCGTTTTTGGCTAAGGTTTAATAGAGGTTAAATACAAAACCAGGTTAAGGTGAAGTGAGAAGTGTTGGCGACTTTGTGAAAGGTGTAGAAATGTCTTTCGAGGGTTTTTTTTTTTTTTTAGTTTTAACTTTTAGTTAATGTCCATAAGGTCAAACATGTGATGCTCCCGCCACCATGCTTCACTGTGAGGTCGATGTATTTTTCAGGAATGAGCTCAGGATCAGACTTTTGTTATTTTTCTTTATTGTAAAACGTTTCAATCTGGTTAATTATCACAAACTCTATTTGTTAAAAGGCGAGTTGTCCCCTTTTGATGGGTCGTGTATATACCATATAAATATAAAAATATAAATAGATACATATATAAAATTTTCATAAATCTTTTTAAATTTTTTCTGGGTGGGGAAAGAGAACCCGAGCTGATTGCAGCACTCTCCTTCAGTCTGGTGTGGATTGTCTTGTCAAATTTTCTTGTCTTAAAAAAAAAAAAAAAAAGAAGAAAAAAAAAAAGCAAACAAACAAACAAGGACCTTGCGACTTCGCTCTTTCTTGACTCTCTCCGCTTTATTTATTTGGAGTCAGAAACGAAGTGTTGCGCTTCTTTGTTTTGTTTTTTTTTTACTTAAAATGTTAGTTGTAAATCTGAAATATTCGACAGCTTCACGTAAAATAAAAAAAACAAATAAATAAATAAAAAGCCGGACATTTCACTTCTGTAAAAAAAAAAAAAAAAAAAACTCTCCATTTTTTTTTTGTGTGTGGTGTTTTTTTTCTCGTCATGATTTCAGAGCACACGTGCCTACAATCACCTGCAGACACGCACTTACGTGTTACTCGCAGGATTTTATTATTTTTTTTAAGGTCAACAGGTCAACATGAGACACCGTAACACGCCATACTGTGTGTTTATGTATGTTGAAACAGGAAATACTGTGACCTTGTCTTGTTCTTGTCTCATATTTGCAAAAAAAGTTCTTGGGTATGCATTGGAAAGACGGCCATGTTGAATGTGGGCATGTCCCTGTTTGGTCTGTTTTTTGTTTTTGGAGCGAGAGCAATAGGCGGACAAATTTTTCTTAGGAAAAAATAAAGGAGAAAAAATGATAATAAATGAATAATAAATAAATGACTATCATGGCAGGTGGACACTGGGAGAACTGTCGTGTGTCAACGTTCGCACTATTTTGCTATTCAGTAAATGTGTATATTTATTGATATTTCATGTTCTGTGTATATATGTAGTGCCCTAATGATCGCCGAGGTTTATTGTATATTTTCTGTTTTTTCTTTCTTTGGTTTTGTCTTTGTTTTCTTCAGCGTTCTGGTGTTTTGTCGCTGTCACCACACTATGGGATTGGAGGTGTCTTTTTAAAACCTTTGCATTTTTAATATCCTCACTCTCTCTCTCTCTCTCTCTGTCTCTCTCTCTCTCTGTCTCTCTCTCTCTCTCTTCTGGTGATCTTGATATGCAGAAGTTGAAAATTTAAATCGAAGCACATTCCTCATTTTGATCTTGTTCTTTATTTTTTTGTTCTTGAAGCTTTCATGTCACGACAATACCAAGGTGTGTATAATACAAAGTTCGAACCGCTACACATACTGTACACCAACACACTCACACTCATACTGACACACACACACACACACATACACACCCGTGTATATAGAGTGCATATATGTGTACACATGTGCAATACACGCTATTTGAGCAATCTATTACTGTGATTATAATTCATTAAAATTGCTGTCTCTTTCAGTTGCTCGGCTTCTGGCGTTGTCTTGTAGAGCAAGTAAAGTTCTACTGCAAGTACGATCTGAGTAATGAATTAAACTTCAGAACAGAGTGGCAATCCAAGGTTTTAGAAAATTCTCATGAGCAAAAAAATTAGTATTCCATAACTTTACGTTGAGGTAAAACATCTGATGACCTGAGCTTCTATCAGAATGTTCCTATAAAAATCTTCTACTCTTATAAAAAGTTCTACTCTGTTGTAAAACTTCAAAGTGGCAACCCTAAGTTCTACCAAAGTACTAAATCTAGCTCATGTACGAAAAACTTTCCAGAACTCTAAAATATTTTTAGGAAATAAACTGGGCTTTGAAGTATCACAATGGCATTAGGCTGAACCAAGGTTCTAGAACTTTTAGTTAAATAAAATAAATGGAATGTTACAGTGGACTAAAAAGTTCTGCCATCAGTTTATATGAACTACTGTAAGACTGTACTTGCAGCTAAAAGATCAAAGCAGCATGAGACCCCTATGTTCAACCAAGATTCTAGCAATTACATTTTTCAATTCATTTTTATTTATATAGCGCTTTTAACAATGGTCATCGTCTCGAAGCAGCTTCTCAAAATTAAAAGAAGAGGTTCATTAATTTAGAAAGATAATTTACTAGCATTCATTTTGCATTCATTTTGAAAATGTCTGGTACTCTTCTCTGAACTAAAATATGATGACAAGGTTCTAGTTCCTTCCTATGAACTAAGACTGTACTTAGCACTAAAACGTCAAAGCAGCATGGTGGCCCTAGGTTCTTGAATAGTTATTAAAAGTCCCAGAACACTACTGTATGTGTTAAAACTTTTAAACCGTCATAACCTACATTTCTACCAAGCTTCTATAGAACCTATTTATAAGCAGAAGCTTTTGGCATTCAACTTTTAAATTAAATCGTCAAAACAAAATAATGACCTGAGTTTTTAATCATGGTTCTAGAAACTTCTTATAGACCAAAGTTCTACTCCGATCTAAATGAAAATTTTAGATTCTACCAAGGTTCTAGGGCTACCTGATGTTCTAAAAAAAAAAATCAGAAGCTCCGCTTCTAATAGCTTGTAGAAACTCTTAATGAACCAAAACTGTACTTAAATAAAACTTAAAATCAATGTGAGGACAACTGTTCTAACGAAGTTCTAGAAACACAGGAACTAAAAGGTTTAGAACTGTTAAAACTGATTAAACTGAAACTGCCAAAGGGCCAAAGTTTCTACCAAGGTTAAAGAAAACTTTACTCTAGTTTTAGAAGTTTTAGAAAGACAGCTAGTTTCTACCAACCATTTCTAGAACTATATGTTTCATTAAACATTTTCTAGGAGCTTCTTATTAACTAAAATTTAACTTTGAACTAAAACTTCAAATCAGTGCGATGATTCTGGGTTTGACCAAAGTTCTAGAACCATCTAATGAGAACTTTAAAGTAAAACTTCAAGGCGACATGACAACGTTCAAAGTTTCAAGAAGGCTATTATTAAAAAACATATATCTGGTACATTTTAAACTATAGCATCCAAACAAAATCTGGAAAAGGTTCATCAACTACAGTATGTGAAGCATAAAAACTAATTCTATACTTGTAGAACTTTCTAGAACTTTATGCTTCACAGTCTTCACAGTGTACTGTGGCTTGAATTCAGTGTTTGGGGGTCGACCTGACAAACTGTCTGCGGCCCCTAGACCCAAAAAGAACAATCTTGCTTTCATCAGTCCACAAAATATTGCACCATT
>JAQMYG010000023.1:32975620-32992796 GCA_030014215.1 Clariallabes teugelsi | reverse complement strand
TTGCTCATGAGGTGATTGCGCAATGTGATGCTAGCGAGTAGCAAGTGAACAGATCTAGCGCGACTGTCCCGAAGTTACAGTAGCAAACAGTATAAACAAAAGCACTTAAACTATACAACTTTTACACGATGAAGAGAGAGTTATTTACTCTGCTGATGTTTCGCCATCTGTAACACCAACATGTTTTCTTTTTAAGTGTTCATGCATGACTGTGGTACTGCCATGCCATTAAAGCTCGGTCTTGCATAGCGTGCAGGTTACCGTCTTTTTAGAGGCGTTTAATGTAAACTGCTCCCATACCTTGGAGGACTTGGGGCGCGCGCTTTTTCCTGCAGACGCTTCTATAACCGCCATTGCGCGAGCGGCTGTGTATCTTTTGTGTATTTGTGCATCTTGTGGTCACGCTCCTCAGTAACGTGAGCAGCCCAACTAACTTAGTTGTTGCAGCCCTACAATAAATAGTGTTTATGGAACTGTTGTATAAAAGCAATATCACACTCAAGGTTCATTCAGTACAACAGCACAACACCTAGTGTGTTATTAATTAAGTATATTAAAAACATCAGCACACTTAACATTGCCTTTGTTTAGTTTGTAGCTGCTTATAGTATTTTATAGTAAAATGTTTAGTTTCATCATTTCTGTAGGTGTAGTTGGTGTTTTTAAATGATAAAATGTTTATTCTTACTTAGGATAAAAAAAATATATATTCAGCACAAAACTGATGTGACATTGAATGAGACTTTTAATTGTTGTCATCAGATTATGTAATTGTTCCTGCATGCATGCGTGTGTTTGCAGGTGGAGAAACACTTCCGAGACATGGACCAGAAGTCAGTGCAGCGCTCACAAGCACAGCAAACACAGAAGGACTCGGTGTTATCAGCGTGATCGCCACCAATGCTGAATCGTTTTTTAAAATTTGTTTTTGTTTGCCTTTTTTTTTTTTGCGCATATGTTTCTTTTCTCACCTGCCTTGAAGGTCGAGGTAACCGCATGCCTCGTCCCCAGCGACAGGATCGTTCTACACGGAGAACAAAAAAAAAAAAACTAAACAGCCAAACTGTTTACAGGATAGCAGAATTAGTTTTAGAAAATATTTAAATAAATGATGGAGCATCCCTTTTTTTTTCTCTCTCTCTCTTTCCAGAAATAAATCCCAGATTTTAGTTATTTGTCAAAAAGCATGAACATCAGGTGACTTCTTTTTTTTTTTATTTTTTTTTTTATTATCCTAACAAAATGTGACGGGTACTGAAGAAAAGTTGGAAGTACGTTGCAGCTGCAGGTGTTCTTAAGAGTAGACTGAAATGACTTGAGTGAGATTTCCAGTGCGTGCACTCTGTAGCAACATTTAGCGCTTTTTTAAAATTTTCCCCAAAAAAATTCATTAAAAAAAAAATCTGTTTGTTCCTGCCAGCTGAGAGTATCCTCACCAACCGCAACAGGGTTTCAGTGACATGGGGGTCCGATATCAAAAGATTGCCCCACCCACTAGGACTCAGGTGAAGGTTTTAGAGACGCACCTGATGAAGGAAGTGATTTGCTTTTCCTTGGTGAAGTTTCAATGTACCACCTGTGAATGTATTGTCTTAAAGGGAATCCTCAGATATACTGAACATGTTGCGATGATATTGAGTGATCCCGGGGTGTCTTATCACTTTTTAGGAGAAAGAACGAGAGATAGCAGTCAAATTTCACTGTTGGCTTTAAGATGTTTGTTAGTGAGACCCAGAACACAGAATAGTATTAGAGCTAGTGGGCTGTAGCTTTGGAAGTGTACAGACTGATTCACTAAAGCACTGCCACATCGCTCTCGTCTCATCAAGAGACGACTCGAGAGATAAATCTCACTACACCGTTATCAGCAGGTAGTCACATGGCATAGTGGTTAATTCAGGAAAAATGTTCAATCCTCAAATCCGTGTAAGATATTTAATTAAGAAGTAACGGTCCAGATCATGTGTTGGTTATTAACTCGAAAGTCGGTCATCACTGTGCTGTGAGTGTTTTGGGAAACTCCGCCCTAGTTCTCAGAGAGCCACTCTGTACTTCTGATTACACTATTGAATCTTTGTGGATCAGATTAGACACAAGACGTTTCGCATACACGCCTAGTACACAGAGTACCTAGTGCAGGTGAGTTTGTGAGTGTGTCCACATTATTTTTATTTAAAAATTTTTTTTATCAGGTTCAGGTCACGAGTCATTACATCATCTCAAATTTCTGGTAAAGGCTTGAAAGATGTTTGGCTACCCGTACGTCCACACTAGGGAGTGAAACTCTTTGAGTTTACATTGTATGTGAAAAACCTCTGAGCTGGTAGAGATCACGGCTGGAGGAGAATTATAAGGAGCGTTGATGAGAATTAATTTTTAACACTTCATCATAAAGAGAAGGGTATGTCTCTTCACTCCTATAAAGCAAAAAGTCTCAGCGATTTTTTTTTTTTTTTTTTTTTTCACAGCAGTGTTCATGCAAATCCGGTGCATTTCGCCTCTCTTTACATGTTCATACACAGATTTTTTTTTTATTTTTTTTTTTTTACCCTTCCTTTTTTTCTCCCCCGGAATAACGTTCTTACCTCTCGCGACTGTGAACTGGAAATACTTCGAAACCTTTTTTCAAAAAAAAAAAAAAAAGACAAATGTGACAGTGAATACCTCTTGCTTCATAACAGGACCTCATTTTTTTTTTTTCCCTTCTCCCCCACCACCCCCCAAACATTTCATTCCGTGAATGTTTTAACACAGCTGAAGTGAAAGCTGCGCTCCTTTTCACAGCGGTACCGATCTCCTGTCTGAACAAGAAAAACACAAATGTATACAGACTGAGAAGGAAGGCGTGAGAAAGCCGCAGCCTGATGCGGAGGCACCAGCAGCGGCACCAGACTGCGACAGTCGTCAGTGTTCAATCCTCACGAGGGCCAATGAACCTGCTGTCGCTTAGGACTCTTTCCTAGTAATTGTTTTTTTTTTTTGTTTGTTTGTTTTTTTGTTTGTTTTTTAAACCTAATATGGAAATAACATTAATTAAAAAAAAAAGTAAAACAGAAAATGATTGTCTCTGATATTTACCATGTGTTTGGAATTTTAATTAGTGAATCAAACACTTGTGGAAACATCACAGTTCTGTGATGAATAAAAAAAACTAATTTCCTGTTTTCCTGAGGTGTGAAGGTGATCTCGTAGAAGTTCTCTTCACACGACACTAATATTGGATTCTGTGGTTATAAGGTTGATGAATTTTCTACAACAGCAGCTCTGCCAGTGGTGCCTCTGCAAATCACAGGTTTATATTAAACCACTTGTAATACTTTATCATTTATGTAATAACAGGGATCCTTACAGCAGAAGCAGCACTAAAGGTGATATTGTAAACCTTGAGACGAAGCCTCAGCCTTAATATATCGAAGAAAGCACTATGAGCAGTGTTAAAATGGAGAAATGTGCATTTATCAAGTTCATACTACTTCTAGCCATGTCCCTGTCAGATTCTATTATGTTGTCACTAATTGTCTTTCACGGCCATCAGGTTCAATGAGATCGAACCAAATTATTACAATGTCCGATCAGATCACACCACACTGTTATCATGCACTTATTACGTTGTCATTGCGTCTGGCGGGTTCTTATAAATCACATCCCACACACCGTACTTTTCACCATAAAGTGACAGTGCAAGAAATCTGAGCCAGTATTTATACTAAATTCTTTGAACGTGACCGATGTGCTGATAACCTGCTGCATGCAGGACATGGTAACCACTAGAACAAATACTAGAACAAAATATGACCTTAATGTGGTGTTCTACAATTACCTACCATGGTCATATCACAAGCCTGAAGAGGGTACTGTGAGAACTCCATTAACAGAGCAACAACTCAGTGACGTCCCAATGACAATCGGTGACCATCCAGCTTTTCCCATTTGCACCATGCCAGTAAAGTCATAAAGAAGCGTTAGTTACACTGTTAACTGGTCAAAGCCATCGTTATTAAAACCTTAAGTTCTTCCTGCGTGTTGCTTCGATGACATCCTCAACAAATGACCAAAAAAGCGTAGCAGCTCCACATCAGGCTAGACAATGCTGCATTCTTACTGGTTTCTACTGCGTTCCCAACCAGCTGTACATGTTCTTTGGCCTTAAGAGGTGTTTTGGATAACATTTATGGAAGGAGTCTCCGGTGTTTAACAGTCAGAGGTCAGGCTGTAATTATATTTTTCTATACAAGAAAGTGATCAGTTTATATCAGTAAACTATAGACAACACTACAATTTACTATAAATATATGAAGAGCACATCATCGGCAAATTGCCATAGTTTAAGACAAATATTCCCTTTGACGTGGTGGTGTGGGAAAATAATCAATGTCAATCTCATCACATTATGGTGGTGTGTTTTACAGATGTATAAATAAAATTATTAAGAATTTGGGAAACCTGAGTCAGAAAGACAGTCGTTTGAGATATGGGCTTGTTTTACAGTTTATGTTCACAGTTTACATTTTACAGCCCCAGTGTAGTTTATAAATGTGTGACTTTGATACTATAGAATTAAGTAAAGTAAAATTACATGATATAAAAAGATGCTTTTAATTTTTGAAATAATTATTCTAAAATGGCTGCCTAGCTCTGTGGTGGTGACAGCAGCAGCGCCATCTACTGCCCAGCGCCGTTAATAACGGTAAAGTAAAATTTAAATCTCTGGGAAACTTAGCAACTTGAATTCGATAATTTATAGTTTAAAATTTAACATTTAATATATTCTTATTTTATCGCATTATTATTATTATTATTATTATTATTTAATAGTATTTATTTTAACGTATCAGACGTTATTAATGTTCATGCTCAGCTGTGTAACTCGGTGTTTCGCGTGCCCGTTGTTTCTATAGAGACAGCGCACGCGCACGCGTACAGCCTGGCTTACTTCCGGGTATTTTTACTTCCCAAACTTTTTACATTATTATTAAATTTTGCGGCAAAAAAGGAAATACTTTACATATCAAAATATATATGTATTCATTTTTATCAGGTAAGTGAGCTGTAAAAATTATTTCGTTTAAAAATGGTAACAAATTGTAAGAGCAAAACCAAATTGCTTCGGTTACCATGGCAACCCATACCGTTTTAAAGACATTTTCTTAAAGCATACAGATTAGCTAGATTGTTCTTTATCTCTTTTACATGTATTTATATTGTATAAAACCACCGCTTTATTCTGTCCAAAGTTAAATTTTTCTCTATTAAGTGTTTTTTATCTGAATATGAAGTTTGTTTGTTTGTTTGTTTGTTTGTTTGTTTATGACACATTGGTAGCTTGTTTTTGTGTATAGCTTTTTTTTTTTTTTTTTTTTAAAGTTTATGATCATATGATTTTAAAGGTGCAATATTCAAAATAGTGCAACAGCAATAAACAAACTCAGCAAATAATATGATCCAATCACACAGGACTCTACCTGCCAATGAGTGAATAGTTTAGAATGCAGAGGATTATAGAGGAACTGCAACATGTTAGCGCCTGCAAACATACAGTACAAATGAAAAAAATATTTAGAAAAATTCAAATTGTCATTACACACAAAAGAACCTGAATCGATTTTCCCCCTGACTCTACAGCTTTGAGTACATAAGTGGAAATGAGGGCGGGCCCAGTGACTTGTCTTATTTAGCTCCACCCATTTCATGATTAGAGATTTACCCTAATTTAGATTAATTACATTAGGCTAAGGCGGCAGGGTGGTGTAGTGGTTAGCACTGTCGCCTCGCACTTCCAGGGTCCAGGTTTGATTCCCGTCTCTGTGTGCATGGAGTTTGCATGTTCTCCCTGTGCTTGGTGGGTTTCCTCCGGGTACTCCGGTTTCCTCCCACAGTCCAAAGATATGTAGGTTAGGCTAATTGCTATTCCCAAATAGCCCAAAGTGTGTGAGTGTGTGTATGTGTGTATGCGTGTGTGTGTGCCCTGCGATCGATTGGCACCCTGTCCAGGGTGTACCCTGCCTCATGCCCTAAGTCTCCTAGGATAGGAGCCTTAGGGCCCTGAATACAGGATAAAGCGGTATAGAAGATGAGTAGATTAGGCTAATTGGCATTCCCAAATTGCCCATAGTGTGTGAATGAGTGTTTGAGTGTGTGTGTGTATGTTTCTAATTTGGGAATGCCAATTAGCCTAATCTGCATGTTTTTTGGACTGTGGGAGGAAGCCGGAGTACCCGGAGGAAACCCAACAAACATGGGGAGAACATGCTCTTACTTTCACTATTAAACATAGCCGTGTGTTCTACTGTTGTTGTTCTTTTTTATTATTATTTTTTTAAATTTTTTTACAATTTGATTTCACTAAGCATTTAAGTGATCTCCCATCACACTCATTCAGGATGTTGTTCTGACCATATTTCATCCTCGAAGATGATGGTCCTCCACTATCCTTGCAGGTTTTATCATGTGTTTTACAGTTCTTAACCCAGTTTTAGTTTCACCAATCTCCCTAGTTGTTTTCTTTGCTTGATGCAGGACAATAATTTGACCCTTCTAAAACAGAGTAACACCTGTCCTACGATCACAGGATATGTCTTCTGATATGGTTGTTTAAGAAATGAGAAGCTTTTTACTGCATTAGTTAGGATTAAATAACTTGTTGCAACTGAACATTATTAATCACTGCAGGAAGTATAGAATGAAAGCCTTTTAACTATTTACTTAGTTGAAGCCAGGTGGTGTAAATTGGGACAGAGTATTTTGGAAATTGAATTACATTGCAATACAGTTTCTCACTTATTAAATTCTTGCATTGTCTTTATCCACTTCATGCCTGTTTCTGTCTCACTCCTACACTCCCATGGAGGAAAACGACGAGCTCTCCATGTAGCTGGATTTTGCTGTATTGTACTTTCAATACTTCTTAGCAACATATAGCTAATGAATGGAGCAAATATCAGACACTGAACTTAATGTTAAACTTTCATAACTAATTTACCAGCAGATTAATTGTGCAGGTTCTCCAACGAAATACCCATAATGCTTCACAGAAGACAAGGATTCTCGCCCAGCAAATCCACTCAAACCTGGACATTAAAGGTGACATCCTGTTTGTTATTTATAACACTTTAATTTTTTTAATCTATCCTGTGATGATGAAGTATCCAGCTGATGCGCGTTTTCCCACACAGGCTTCACTGCAGGAGCAGAATGATGATGCAGGTGATGCAGATGAGCAGGAAACATCTGAGGAGTGGCTCGAGTGGAGGAGCTTGGAGAGTTGTGGCCTCACTCTGTCCCACCTCCTGTCTCATTGCTCTAGTGCTGCTGTGTGAGTCTATTCACAAGATCTACTGTAACGTTAGCTTGGTAGCTAAAATTAAGTGTAAAGCTAACATTGTTGTTCTTCTGCTCAGCCTGGATCTTCTAAGGCATCTTCTGTCTAACTTTCCTACCTGTGTGAGGACCTGCTTCCTTTGCCCATAATTCTGTCCAAGTGACTTATTCTTGTCCTTTTTTTTTTTTTTCATTTCTTCTGTTCAATAAGCGAATCCTCTGCTGTCCAACGCAGGACTTTTAAGTACATAACGGAGTTTCTCTGCCCAAACTATGGCTTTACTTCCTCAGCCTGAATATTCTTATGCTTAAACTGAGACTTTGCTAATCCTGGATATTCTTTAGCCCAAGCGGGGATTTCTCCCGCCCATCCTCCGTGGGGCTTTCTCTTATACCCTTTGTAGCTCCTCTTCTTTTAAGCTGGTTCTTCTTCTGTCCATTCAGAGGAGTGATTTGCTCATCACACCAAGGATTCCTCTATCCATTCTTAGGCTTCCTCTGTCTCACCTGGTGGTTTACTACCAAGACTAAGGCTCTGTCTGCTCAGGCAGAGGCTTTTCGCAGTGTACACAGCTTGCGGCTTCTTCTCTAATGCCTCCTCTGCTCAAACTGAGCTTTCTTTTGGTAATTCCCAATTCTGTTCCGTTTTCCCAGGCTTCCATGTCTATTTGTGAAACCTAAGGAATTGTTCTGTTCAAGCTAATGCTTGCATTGCTCTGGAACGTCTGGTGCCCTAACAAAGGATTTCCTTCTTGACGAGATTGCACTTTATTCCACTCAGCTTTGGGCTTTTTCTTGAACCTTAGGCCTGCACTCTGGTGCTTCTCCAAAGTGGAAAGTGCACCACGCATACCACCCATTTTTCTTTTCTTTCAGCACCTGACCCTTCTTTATCAAACTAAAGCCTTTTCTGCCGTAGTTTAGACTTCTTCTGCATTGCACAGGGATTCTGTGCCTTTTGCCCCGTCTGAGGTTTCTTCTTTCTAACCTGGGGCTTTTCCCCCAATATGTAGCATTTTCTTAACAATTTTTAAAAATCTTTGCTCAGGCCATGGTTTGGTCTTCAGTGATGTGCCACTTGAGGTGCGAGGTGTCTGAGAATGTTTGTTCTGTATACAGGTCTGACAGAGAGGATGGGGTGGACACACAGCTGGAGATCAACTCCGAGTCCCTCACTGACTTCGAGATGCAGCTTTACCAGTGAGTCACGTCCACCACACACTCGCTGTCGAGGAATAAATATTTCTAATAAATGATCCTAATGTTAAATCGTAACGTAATAGTGTTAAAAATGGGAATAAATGAGCCCTTGTGGTGTTTGCACAGAGTGATTGAGATGTACCACAGAAGAGTACAGTGGCTGACTCGAGGCAGCAGAAAGGTGAATAACTCAACCTTAATTCCACAGGCTGAAACATGTTACTGGTTTCTCATCACCATGCTCTTAATGTCTTGTTTATTTAGATCTTTGGGATGGTGACAGGATCCAGACTCGGAGTTCTAGTCGATTCTTCTGACATGAGCTGCTGTGAAGAAAGGCTCTCGGATCTCCAGCGCCACCTCCTGGTAACAGAGCTTCTTCCACATTTGATTCTTTCAGGTTAAAACAAAACCATTTTTATTTTCTTGTATTTCAGCTTGTAGTCATGTGCTGATTTCTTTCTAAGCTTCTCGTTCAAGAGCAGCTACGCCTGAAGAAGCAGCTGCACTTCCTGGCCATAAGCTCAGACATTAGCAGCCTCTGGGAGAAACCGAGGGACGTTAATCTGAGGAGGTGTGTGTGTGTGTGTGTGTGTGTGTGTGTGTGTGTGTGTGTGTGTGTCTGTGTGTGTGATAATAAATAAATAAATTAGAGCAGGTTTTCAGAGGGTTTTGAGTGTCCTATATATCTCCTCTCCAGGCTGCAGGAGGTTCAGGAGTGGATCCAGAACCTGAGGCCAAGCGGAGGCTGCAACCTGCTGCAGGCTTTAGAGACGATCCGGAGCCACACCCAGCTCGACAGTCTGCTGATCATCCTGAGCTCCTGGTGAGAGGATACACACGCTAGTACTGTATATTAGAGTATATGGTAGATACACATTAGGTGTTTATACAAAACTCCTATCATCATACACTGTGACAACAAAACCTCCAAAACCCACCAGAAAAATTTACCTGAAAACTCTTAAACTGCTTCTACTAGAGCTTGAAGGTGTGTGTAAAGAAGGCATCGTGACAGCGATAATTTCTGAGCCACTATACATTCATGAAACTTTACATACTCTCTGGTTAGAAAGATATTGCTGAGGATTATTTCATGATGTTGATAATTCTGGTATTTACAGTACATTGCACTTTGTAATGAAGCATAAATTTTTTTTCTTAATAAGGACACATAATTTCTTTTAAATAAAAAAAATGATCTAAAGATTCTTCTTTTAAGAGTTTGTTCATGGTGGAATAAACAAAACTGTTTCAATAGCAAATATTATTAATATTAAATTACTAACTATTTTTATTTTTCAATTATTCATGTTTCATTTGAAAATGTATGTTTTGCATAAACCGATTTAAATGTTTGAAAAGTTTCGGATGTCTGGAAAAAAATAGTTTAAAGGATGTCCACAATTACTTTAGATTTTTATAGTTAATAAAATGACCTTTTCTGAAGAAAAGCAAAAAACAGCTTCCTAAATTTCTCTACATGAACTGTAAACAAGAGTTTCATATTTAACCAAATGGTCAATCTAACTACTAAAACTTTTTAAAAATAAACTTTGAAAAGAACACAATTTTAGTTCTTTCACTACTTCATTTTTTCCTGAATAATTTTGATCCCATCCTGTACATTTTCTCTGATTAATAACATACTGTACTTTGGGTATGTTAGTGACGAACGGAAGATGGAATGGAAGGCATTTTAGATTAGAAGTGATGTGTTGGTGTAGTAATAGCCTCAGACTTCTCTTGCATGTGTGTGTGTGTGTGTGTGTGTGTGTGTTGATGTTCAGTCCTGATCAGGACCTGAATGTTGTACTCTCCTACGTGTCCGAGCTGGTACAGGAGATGTCGCTGTCTGTTCACGTGGTGTCCTATGACTCCTGCAGTCCTGTAGCTGTTGTGAGTATAAAACTGTTAAACAAGTCAACAGGTCAAGTTTCAGAATTCTGGTTTGCATTGCTATATTTTTAAAAATTATACAGCTTGAAACTTAAAAAGTACAAGAGAGATCGAACTTGATTAAATTTATACAGACAATTGAGACCATAAATGACCCTTCAATTTATGGTATGTTTTTCTGGTCTATTTCACACACTTTCTTATAAAGCTGTGATTATTTGGTTTCAGCATAGTTAGTTTAAAATGAGTACTTTATTACCGCTATCCAGATTTACAATCTTTATAAGATCTTAATCTTTATAGGAGAAATACTTATGTTTTAGGTTTAATATCAGCACTGTAACCTAATGTATTTCAGCTTTTTAAGATTGTATATACTGTATGTCTAATATTGTATTGTTATAATGATAAAGGAGACTTTTATTAACCATAAGAAACATTCATGCTTTTCCACAGGAAGTTGTAAAGAACATCAGTAAAGTCACAGGAGGGAGATTTCACCTCTTTTCTGCTTCACTGGTAACAAGAATTAAATCAACTAAATTGTTTCTAGTATTGTTTATGCTGGATATTAAAGGTCCAATATTTTACTTATTTCTGTTACAAGTTAATACAGGGCTCAGATCACCTCTTAAGTGTGTGTGTGTGTGTGTGTGTTAACGCTCCAGCTGCAATTTTCATACCTCATACTGCATCTCTCCCATATCTGTTTCAAATGCACTGTCTATGTAAATAAGCTACTCCCGAGCCATGACCCCGTGCAAACAAGCAACAAATTGGTGGACGGGATCTTCTTTTCTGAGGTCACATTAGGGCGAGAAATCCAATTTGTTTGGTCTTGTCAACTCAAACAATTGAAAATGAACAAAAAAAGCAGGGAATATTTTTCCCCCCTTACATGAATGTTTAAACATGACTGAATTTTGCATAATAGGTGCCCTTTAATGTGTGTATATGTAACTGTGTGTGTAGGGTATAGTGGACAGCAGTAGTGATTTGGAGCGTCTGTGGGCTGAAATTAAAGCCACAAGGGATGTTCTTCACAACGTCCAGGAAGTATGGCGGTGCGGGCGACTAAACAGCACGCCGGTGTCGATCGTTTCAGAGGTGATGCAAAAATCACAAGAGACACATCAACAAAGAAAGACATTATCGTATAACAGCAGATAAACAAAACACAAAAACGTATACTTATCAGGTAATTCCTCCAGCCACTCATATATGTCTCTAAACTCACCTCGTTGTCATTGCAGATCATGACAGATTTGGACGGTGTGTCTCTGTCTGATCCGGACTCTAAAGCCCAAGCTGGTGCTCTGTGTGTCCAGCCTGCAGGTCCTCTACCGTACACCTCTGCTGAGTGGCTGAAAACCCATGGCCTGAGAGGTGTTAGGATCCTAATATTCAGACTTCATACACAGTTCACCTGAGTTCACCTTCAAGAGGACACAAATGATGATTAAATTCCTTGTGTCTGTGCTTATAAATTAGTCCCTAAGCTTTAATGTGACTGGCTGATAGCTGGAGATGTACTGTACTGTAATTATGTACTGTCCCATTGATCTGTACCAATTTAATGCTTTTCTGTTTGTAGCCAAGAAACTGAACGTGTACGATGTGCTGGCTCCTAACGTCTACTCTCCACTGGAAGGCTTCGTCCCTGTACTGCGGAAGAACGTCAAGTCAAAAGTTCACGAGGTCTGTATACTGTATACTGTACAACACCATTTATTGGCCTTGGGATGAAGGAGCAGGAAGAGAAGCTTTGTTGTTCTAAGAGTGTCAGAAGGAGCTTTGTGGTTCTCAGGATGGCAGGAGGTGGAGTTTTTTGCTCTCTTGATGGAAGGAGGTGGAGCTTTATACTTTTCTGGATGACAGGAAAAGGAGCTTGGTGGTCTCTTCAGGGCAGGAGGTGGGGCCTTGTGGTTCTTGGGTTGGAAGGAGGTGAAGTTGTGTTCTCAGAATGGCAGGAAGTGTTGCTTTGTACTTTTCTGTATGCCAGGACGATGGGCTTGTGGGCATCAAGATGGCAGGGGGAAAAATGTATAGTCTCTGGATGGTAGGAGGAGGAGCTTATTGGTTTCTGAATGGCAGGAGGAGGAGGAGCTTGTTGATCTCTTGATCGTAGGATGAGGATCTTATTGGTTTCTGTATGGGTGGAGGAGGAGCTTGTTGGTCCTTGGATGGCAGGAGGAGGAGCTTGTTGGTTTCTGGATGGCAGGAGGAGGAGCATGTTCATCTCTGAATGGCAGGAAAACAGGCTCATTGGTCTCTGATAGGAGAGGAGCTTATTGGTCTCTGGATGGCAAGAGGACAGACTTATTGGTCTCTGGATGGCAGGAGGACAGACTTTTTGGCCTCTGGGTGGCAGGAGGACAGACTTTTTGGTCTCTGGGTGGCAGGAGGACAGACTTTTTGGTCTCTTGATGGCAGGAAGACAGACCTATTGGTCTCTGGGTGGCAGGAGGAGGGGCTTCTTGGTCTCTAGATGGCAGGAGAATGAGCTTGTTTGTCTCTGAATTACAAGAGGGGGAACTTGTTGTTTTTTTATAGTGGGAGGAAGAGGAGGTTATGGGTCCCAGGATGACTCTTGTAAAATGAAGGGGTTTGAGTTTATTTTACTGAGAATTGTAACTCTTATTTCTCTCTTTTTTTTTAGAAAGCAATGGTGCAGATCGAGTGGAACGACGGCACAGTGAAGAATCTGCATGTGGATCTGCCCATGCTGCAGAATTATCAGGTAAGAAACAGAGTCATAAATTCTCTATTATCTTATCATCTAATAGCTCTTTTTTTTAAATCACTCTCCCTCTCTCGATATCTCTCTCTCTCTTTTTCAGAGGCGGCTCCTGGAGGCTGAGTGTGTGTTGGAGGACAGGGTCATGTGGTTAAACAGTACCGGCAGCAGGCAGATCTGGGGAACAGTGTGTGAACAGAGGCAAGACGCATTTCTAATATCTCAAAAAAACAGATTCCACCTTTAAATAAAAAAATTATGGATTGTGATTGGTCAGAAGGTGTTGATTAATTCTCTGTAACAGCAGCTCTGACAGTAGTGCAGCTGCACATCATCAATTTTATATCAATGCACTCGTTCTCTTTGAACATAGGTTATTGTTTCTATAGTAACCTCTCATACACGGGGTATTGTGCACCTGGCGACCCCACATAGCGATCTAAAAAGTGTGTAAAGTTTTATAAAGTTTATTCAACATTTAAGGAAGGAGTCTCCTGTGTCAGTACTTAGCAACAGTCAGAGGTATAGCTGTAACTTGCTTTTTTCGACATCTCCACGACAGAGAAGTTGATGGAACTCTGTGCCTTCTTCTGTATAGCGTGCAGGTCCTGCTGGACATGTCCGACATGAGCTCCCACCACCAGCTCCACATTCGGCACGCCGTCCGACTTCTGCTGCAGGAGCAACTTCCCAACACACACTGCTTCAACATTATAGCGTGATTATGATGTTTTTTATTATCCTGTATACACTTTCAAGGGTTGTTTAGCACCCTTATGGCTTCTTAAACAGTGCTTAGTACTTAATGTCGTGCATGAAAAAAAATTATACTGTCCTGTTTACAGGTTTGGATCAGATGTGAAAACATGGAGAGAGAGAACAGTCTCCTCTAATCACCAAAACCTTCAGGATGCTTGGGAGTAAGTGGTAGTGGTGGTGGTGGCGATGATGATGATGATGATGATGATGGTGGTGATGTGTTGCCTCTTTTTTTCACATTAAGCAATAATTAGAGTATGTGTGTGTGTGTGTGTGTGTGTGTGTGTGTGTGTGTGTGTGTGTGTAGGTGGGTTCAGGGACTAGAGTGTGCAGGGCGTCGTAACACACTGGCTGCTCTCAGACATGTGACGGAGACAGAACCGCACACCGACTCATCTCTCACTGGCGGGGTGTATGTACTTACCACCGGCGCTCCGGATCAGACCAGTGTAAGAGCACACACTCCGCATCGAGATCCCACAACCTAATTTGCAAGTGTAATTGGATAAACTGGTTATGTAATAATAATAATCACGCACTCACTTATTTTCTACACCGTCTTATCCTGTATTCATGTGCATGCAAATTTCTCTTCATAACATGACTTTCAGTCTGCATTAAATTATTCCGCTGGTGTTTAATTAATCTATTTGCACTGACTCCGCCCTCTGCGATGCAGTTATGAGTGAAATGCCCCAAATTGCTTTAAATTCGTTAAGGTGAATGTGCAAAAAACAGTGATATTCTGTTCATGTAATGACACAATCTTTTAATTTTCATATGATTTATACCTAAGTAAATTTAGTAGAAGGTTGTTAGATGCTAAAGTGATTACTTATTGTTTACTTGCCCCCCCCTGCTGGTCACATCGGGCACCCGCACTGAGTAATTGTTTTCTTTCGATTACAAAACCAACACCACTGTTAATACTAATGACAAAAAACCCTGCATGAGCTAATATGCTCAATGCTAACTAGCTATCACTATCCTTCATTAGCAATATGTCGCTTTCTGTGAGCTGTATTGTCCAGACAACATTCATTCCACCACAGAGCCATAATCTTGCTTCGATAAACATTTTTGTTTAAGCGTACTTGTTGCTGATGTCTGTGTGTGTGTCCTCAGTCGTCCGTGTCTTCATATGTGGCCGAGTTCTGCACTGGTCTGCGGATTCACGTGTGCCTGTTCACCAGAGAGGACGAGCCGCTCCGGTGCTCATCGTCATGTCACGTGTCTCATGCCAAAGTCGCTCTTTTTCTGCGCAACCTAGCACACAGTGCTACAGGCCGCTTCCACTGGATCACAAACACAGGTAATGTTTCACTTTTTGAAGAACAAACTTGAAGAACACTGGGTGGATGTAAGCCGGAGTATTAGCCCCATTTCTTCATTAATTGCATTAAATGATCTAATTTTAACTGTTACAGGAAATGTAGGGGATGTGACCTTTAAGGCCACAGTGTTTCAGCTCATTCAAGCACCAATTAAATGTGTTAAGGTTCATACTTACTTGGACAAAAACAAACAAACAAATAATAATAATAATAATAATAATAATAATAAAATAACAGGAGAAAAATAAACAAATTATGATATTCACCCAAAAAAGTCAAATAATGCCTATCATAAGTATTGTAAGACTAAAAATAACTAATCATTCTGACTGTATAACTGTATTAAGTAAGGAATAAAACATTCATGTACTATATTATGCTGTTAATAATCAACAGTGTATTGGTAGAGGCGAAAGGTACTTAACATTTACTGCATTACTGTGCTTAAGTTCATATTGCATATTTTAATATTTTTGGATGTGGAAGCTTTGTCCTTTTACTCCACTACATTCTACAACAAATATCTGTCCTTTTTACTTCCTTACGTTTGCGCATGGCCCTGCATTCCATAACCACAGTGGTGTAGAACATCTGAAGCAGTAATATGGCCAGCTGATGCCTATTATAGTGTACACATACACATATTCTACATTCTAGAATAATACTGGATTTAAAAAAAAAAAACTGAAATAATACGTACTGTATGGCATTAAGTAATTAAGTAACAACAACAACAACATTCAGTTGGTATTTTAAGGAAGTTCTTGCAATAAGAGTATTGCCGACTGCATTTGCAAACCCCATTAAACAACATGATAAAACTGGCTTTCATGAAGACTATCCCAGGAAAGCAAGACTAAAAATGACCTCTGCTGCAAAGAAGTTCATTTAGAGTCACCAGCCTCAGAAATCAGAGATAAGTCATAAGTAGCAGACACATCACAATATCAACTGTTCAAAGGAGATTATTTCATATTGTGGATGCCTTCTGTAATGTTTTAAAAGATGTGTCAATGCTCTCAGAAGGTTTTTGAAATCAGAAAATCAGAAGCTTAGACAATGACAAAGCAGCATATTTACAAGCAAGATAGGGAGGCTCACTTTGTAAAGTAGGTCTTAAAGGCTACAGTGATTAAAAGTTCAAGTTCAGTACTTTTGGCACACAAGTAGTACTTTTGGTACTTTTGTACTCTAGTAGAAATGTAAATGGAGAACTTCTAATTTTACTTGAGTAATATTTTACCTAGGGTATCTCTTAAGTACAGGATTTGTGCACTTCTCCCACCATTGTATTGTGTATTGGTATGATGAGGTAGAGTTGAAGTTGGTCATTTTCTTAATAAAGCATGTCCTGAAGTGTTTTATTTACCCCATAACACAGCAAAAACAGACTGTGTGTGTTCTCTGTCCTGTTCTGTCTCCACTCGCAGGTATAGTGGAGAGCGATGACATCACCACTCTGGTCAGAGAAATGGAAAAGGCTGCTGATTACTGGGAGAAGGTGAGACGAATCATCTCTGTTTTACTGAACAGTCACGAATTGGTTAGGTATATACACTACTCACTATAAGTTAGGGATATTGTTATTTACATGAGTGCTTTTCCTATTTGCTCTGAATTTGAATGAAATAAGTAAAAGTTCTCTTTGATATTACTAATAATGTATGAGAAGAAACACCATTTCCATTAGTTTAATATTTATTACCCCAAAAATGTAGACAATAACAGGGATAGCCCCAAATAACAAAAATTGACAGTCTGTAGCGGGTGTTTCCACCATTTGCCGCAATGACAGCTTGACAGCGACGTCTTATGCTCCTCACTAGCCTCATGATAGCCTCATGATAGCCTCATGTTCTGAGGCAATGCGTTCCACTCTTCCACAAGTGCTACACGCAGTTCTGCCAGGTCACGTGGGGGTGGGGTACGA
>JAQMYG010000023.1:32945199-32964007 GCA_030014215.1 Clariallabes teugelsi | reverse complement strand
GTGATGTAAACTTTAAAGCACTTTTTGTAAGTCGCTCTGGATAAGAGCGTCTGCCAAATGCCTAAATGTAAATGTACGTATCAGAAACTATTGTCAGATACTTGTCAGATATTAATTTGTATATTAAGTACAGTGGCAGCTTGGTGGTGCTGGGGTTTGAACCTGAGAGCTTCTGATCAGGTCAGTTATAACAAGACTTCTGTAGCATTTTAGTGCCATTTTCTTTTTCTTTTTTTCTTACTTTGAATTAATTATGCTCCCACTGTTGTGTTGGTGTATTATCAATAAAACCTCGGTTAAAAATGGAAACCTTAGAGAAATGTTAAATCCAGCACCATACAAGGTCTCTTTCTATCAGTCTGTCTCTGGGAACTCTTACAAGGTTTATTCAGAACCTGCCAACCCCCACCCCTTTTTTTTTCGAAAGGTAAAAATTATGTTACCTTTAATTATTCAATAAATTTTTTTTTTCTTTTTTAAGACTTTTAAGATTAATTTCTAAAGCAAAGTGTAAAGCTTTCGTCTAGAACATTGAAACATTGTAAGTCTAAAAAGTTTTTTTTATTTATTATTTAAGTCATGTATAAAACTCATACCTAGTTATTTAATGTTCTATAGGAAAAATAATTAAAGTCGAAATACTTTAGAAAGCTAGAACCTTTAAACGTTTAAAGGTCACATGAGGATGCCTAGTTTTCTAAATCATTTGTATTAGTATGGGTTCTCAGCTTGAACACCTCATGCTGGTGGAACACTCCATGTTCTGGTTCTCCTTGAAAGAGTTATATTTATATATTTTTTTAAATCAAAAATTAGATTTTTTGAATAAAACATTTTAGAGAACTGACAAAACTATTTAGCAGCTATGTAATTTGTATGTTTACTGGTTTCATGGTTGAGAATTCACCACAGGATGATTGATGTTTTACATATTTATGTGTTTTTTGTTATTTTTTGTTTTGTTTTTGTGAAAATTCATCCATTGTATCAGACATATTTGTGGAGATAATCAAATCCACATTAATTATAGAAGCGGGTGATGGCGCTGGTCTCATCTGGCTGGCCAGTGTGTAAGGAATGTCCAGCTTCACCTGTGCCACTCAGTGGAGTGAATTATGCATCGATTGCCTCGCTCTGAAGCAGATCTGTTTCACACACACTCTCCTTTTTCTTTGCCCTGGGTTCCTGGGTCTCCCTCAAGGTTGACTAAGAATAAGAATAAGAGGCATCTGAACCTGGCTGTGCATTATGAAGGAGAACGGGTCCTTGTGTCAAGTGGAGCAGCTACCCCATAGGTGCCTACTAGAGCCTGGGTGCCACTCTCAGAGCTGCAAGCGCAGCGGCCGGATGTCCATCAGCGCAGGTGTCCAAAACAGAGCCAATGGGGCCATTAAGGCTCTGTGCAACGACCCCATCAGGCTGGAGAGCGCGGGGCAGATCCAGAGGGGTGGACGAGGTGAGAAGGTGTTGGTGACCGGGGGTGCTGGCTTCTTTGGCTTTAGGCTTGGCAAGGCTCTGGCCATGCAGGGCATCAGTGTAATCCTGCTGGATCTGCATCAGCCACGGTGGGAGCTTCCAGACGGAGCAGTGTTCCTGCAGGTAAGCAAGGCTACAATACACCTTTTTGAAAATAAGATTTGGGAGAAGATTGTTATCCAGCAAAATAGAAGGAATACCAAGCATGACCTACTATATATAAACTCGTGTATATGTTTCAGTTTCTAAATGCTTGGGCTTCAGTGATATTAAAATATTATATAATAGACAGACATTCTCTCATCTGGCTCTCATTCTATTTGATAGATTGACACCAAGACCAAGAATAATAGAGATTCTCCATAGACTAAATATTGTAAATGTGGTGTCCCACAAGGTTTTGTTTTAGGCCCACTATTATTCTCACTTTTGTCTTGGACGTGCAGATAATAAACATAACGTGAACCAGAGCATCTAGTCTGTTATTCTGGTATAACTCTAGATGGTGGTTGATCATCAGGGCCCTGGGTATAATTAATATAAAACTGTATAGTCTATAAAACTGCTTATAATCATCCGACAGCGAAGGAAATGTGCAAACCTGACATGATGCTAAGAAACTTGCATATGATGTTTGTATGGACAGAACCACTGTAACCTGTCAGCTAATTCAGAATGCAGCAGGACAAGAAAGCCAGAACTCATTGCCCCAGGTTATTTCCAGCTACTGTACAATGGCTGCCTATTAAGTTCCACACTGATTACGAAAGTCCCGCTCATGACATTCGAAGCTCTGAATGGTTTTAGCTTTGGCTTATCTTCCTTAACTCCTCAAGCAGTATAGCTCATTCTCATCGCTTACTGTACTAGCCAAATGTCTTTTATTAATTAAAATTATTATTATTATTATTATTATTATTTTTTTACATTTTTACACAGACCTCACACTGCAAAATCTCAGCATCTTAGCCTCTTCTCAAGTGAACTATTCTTGATTCTATCCAAAGATATCTAACATTTCTTAAAATAAGATTGCAACAAACAAAATATATTATTGTTAAGCTTATTTCTAGTCAAAATAAAATTACCAGTGAATAAAGGGCCTTTTTCTACTTGTGGATAATTTTGCTCTTTTTTTAAGAATTTATTTCTTGAAAGTATATTATTTTATTTGGTTTGTTGTAATCTTGTTTTAAAGATAAGTTTGGTAATATTTCACCCAAATGAGGATGGGTTCCCTGTTGAGTCTGGTTTGTCTCAAGGTTTCTTCCTATTGCCATCTCTTACTCATCAAGGACTATCTAATAATTTTGATTCATACACATTTTTCACATTTCATACAAATTTCCATTATTATTTTTTTTTATCATGTAAAGCTGCTTTGCAACAATGACAATTGTCGAAAGTGCTATACAAATAAAATTTAATTGAATGGAATATTTCACCAAAGATGTCATTTTTTGACTTGCTATTCGAAGTACAAATCATATTCCAGGTAACATTGGTAATGACCGATGGATGTTAATAAAACAAAAAATTGACAATTTTTAAAATTTCTAATTAAATATCAGAATTTTAAATTCTTTAATTTGATATCTATACAGATTAATCTTACATTCATTCATTCATTCATTCAGATCTATTAATTTTTCATTTCTCTACTCAAAGTTGGCTCCTGGAGCAATGCTGGAGAGCAAAAGTTTGCACACCCTAAAGAAAATAAAGATTTTCATCTTTCACATTTACATAGAAATGATTTTGACCAGATATGGTTTTGTATTTTTTTCCCTTACCAACAGACTTTATTAATAATAAAATAATTTATATTAAGATACTATAATGTTTTTTTTTCTCCGCTAGCATTTTTAATACTTTCGGCGGGGATGTACTGTATATCAGAAATGCAGCCCTCTACATCTACTAGACCTCTACATTACTTTAAAGAACATACACTAGAGATAAAAACTAGCCTGTGGCAGATGACGGGGTAATGATCGTCGCTTTTCGGCTTGTGGTAGCCTAGACCTGGAGGGAGGGGTGTATGAGCGGTGCAGGGCAGCTGGGTGAAACAGAAGCAGCATGGTGCCAGGTGCTGAGCAGGGCAAAAGCGCAGCCTCAGGTTTCAGGACCATGGTTTAATGACCCCGTTCCTCCCTGATGCACTCAGGTGTCACAGAGGAAAGAGTTAATATATAAAAGGAGTCTGGTTGTGGTGTTTAAATTGTTATCTAACTTGTACAGTATGTATTTTTATGTAACGTATAATAATTAAATGTAATAAATGTAATAATTAACCCCGGCGATACTTCTATAGCGGGATTATAAATCATTACAGTATACAGTTGAAATGGGGGCAAGTGTTCACTGGACTGAGCAACAGGACATTTCTTAATGATTACAGTAGAGCTCTTGGGTAACTATACCCTATCTACACTAGACTTTTTGGATAGTGTGTATCATGAGAGAGTGTGTGTGTGTGTGTGTGTGTGTGTGTGTGTGTGTGTGTGTGTGTGTGTGTGTGTGTGCAGGGCGATGTGCGTGACTATGACACCCTGTTTAAGGCGTGTGCTGGAGTGGACTGTATTTTTCACACTGCGTCCTACGGCATGTCAGGACCAGAACAGGTTAGTACACAAGATCACACACAACATCACCAAATACTTCCTCTGTAGGTGTAATGTTACTTAATGCAGTCCATCTGTTGAGCTGGACAAAGAATTGGGTCCCCTGTCCCCCCCATTCATTACTGACAAGAGACCACTATAGGAGCAGCACTGAACTGGTATTACCTGAGTGATGAGTGATAATAAGTGATGAGCATGAGTGGTGTTAGATGGGAATTTAAATACCTCAACATCACTACAGGTTGTAAAAAAAAAAAACAGCCAGCCGGCTAGCCAAGATGATGATAATTGTCTAGCGCACAAAATGAGGCTTAGACTCTAAATTCAAGCACTTTGAGCATGAAATAAAGCAACCAAATGTTTGTAGTCATTGAACCACCCATAAGTCCTTGTTGAACATCCCGTTCCAGATGTTCTCCTTCTTTCCACTAGATGTTGGAGCAGGTTGTGGGAGTTTGTTTTTAATCATTCATTCATTCATCTTCTATACCGCTTTATCCTGTATTCAGGGTCGCGGGGGCCTGGAGCCAATCCCAGGAAGCTTCGGGCACGAGGCAGGGTACACCCTGGACAGGGTGCAAATCCATCGCAGGGCACACACACATACACACATTCACACACTATGTGCAATTTGGGAACGCCAGTTAGCCTAACCTGCATACCTTTGGACTGTGGGAGGAAACCGGAGTACCCGGAGGAAACCCACCAAGCACGGGGAGAACATGCAAACTCCATGCACACAGAGCCGGAATCGAACCCAGACCCTGGAGGTGCAAGGCGACAGTGCTAACCACTACACCACCGTGCCGCCTCTGTTTTTAATCAGATATTCCTTAAGAGCATTAGTGTGCTCAGGTACCGATTTTGAGATATCAAGATGGCTCCAGTTCCTGTTCATCCAAAAAGTGATGGTTCAGTGGGGTTGAGTTCAGTTATTGCTCTGTGCAAGAATCTCAAGATCTTCCACTGTAACACACTCTTAACACACACTTGGAGCTGGGCTTGATGGATGACACAGGGGTTCCAATTAGTTATCTTGGAGCTTTCTACATCCTAATTAAAGAGGTGTTTGATAGCTGGTTGAATAGCAAGGTCCATTTGTTGCTTTTATCATACAGGAACTGGTATTATATTCTCTTTCTCATTCCTTTAGCTCAGGAAAGAGCTGGTGGAGTCTGTCAACGTCGGCGGCACCAATAACGTCATAAACGGTGAGCTAGTCTCTGTGTTTGTCTTTTTTTTTTTTTTTTTTTTATAGTTTCACTAGTAGTTACTTAATTAGTCTAGATCATACATTATGATACAATTAATGTTCACTGCATTCTCAAAGGGCTGTTTCTGGATGATTTTTTAAGGCCGATGTCTAAGATGTCTACGTTTCCCAGTGAGACATGGTTGATGTCTAGTGTTTGGTTTTGCACAAGTGCTGAAATGTATTTTGACAAAGTACAGCACTATACAAGTAGGCTCTGACTTAGGAACATTTAAGTTACGAATTTCCGCGAACAGTCATACATCCGAACAAATCACTGAAGTAGCGGAAGAAATGAGTCGGCCTCACTGGTTTCAATTAATCAGTCCGGGAGTGCGATGATAGAAAATGGTTGTCCTGTAATGCTGTCCTGATGGAGAATAATCCTAATTTCTGAAAATCCTCAACAAAACAGAGTTCATAGTCCAACACAGTGGAAAATAGCTCTGAGACAAAATGGCGTCCTGGATTCCCATCGCGTTTTTATGGTGCAGAGACAGCACTGTTACATTTGACGTGTGAGATTCCTTTCCTTAGGCGTGGTTATGTTTTTTGGCCACATGATGGCAGTTTGGAAAGGGGACGGAGATTTAGCCAAGCGGATTGGTATGATTTACATTGTATATTCATGTGAAAGGCGTAAAAGACTCGCTTCATCTGACAGACTTAAGAACAAATTCGACTTATGAACATGCTCCCCGAACAGAACTTGTTTGTAAGTCAGGGACTACTTGTATCTCATAAGAAAAATCTTTTGCAGTATTTCCTAAGCATTCATTTCCATGTTTCCATGGTCTGATGGTCCCCAGATTTATATGACGTATTTATATGAGCATGGCAAAGAGCCCTACAGTATGTTTCCCCAGTCCTAGGGTCCAGTTTTCTGCTTGCTAAATTTACTCAGCTTCACATATTTTTCTAAACTCATAGTGCAATTTGCATTCTGCTTATTTACCGTACATGGCCAGATTAAATATTATCCTAGCTAATATCAACAATATTTGGAACAAATTCTACAAAGTTAGTTATCTTTAGCTCACTGTTTCCTATGGTACTTGGTTCCAGTTTTAAAAGTGTGTTTTAAAAGTTACCTGCTAGCACTGTTAGCCTAAAACCTAATGACTCAATCAAGCACTTGAAACTTAAATTCATATGAGCTTGTGAGACGAGTTGAGATCTTCTCATGCTGAAGTGTTGAGTAGATAACATAGAGCTCATGCGTGTTGTTGCAGTATGTTGCGAGCGTGGCGTCTCCAGACTGGTGTACACCAGCACGGTGAACGTGGTGTTTGCTGGGAGGCCTATCGAGGATGGGGACGAGGACTCTGTGCCCTGCGTGCCTCTGGATAAGGTAAGAGACAATGGTGTATACTGTATGGAGGGAAGGTTAGCAAGGTGAACCAAGCGAACCTGACACCTGTGGCGTGTAAGAGTGTGCTACAGAAGACGCTCCTATCTCATCACCCGACACATAAATGATCAAGTAATGAACCCCGGGTCAGTCACGCTAACCGTACGGCTGTACCGCGTGTCATCGTCACTCATAACCACCCCGCCAGATGTATCGACTCTCACTATGTGACTTTCACTCGAGCGTGAATGTCGGAGGGACAGATCCCATTACAATGAAAATGATCAAAGATCTCAATCACTGATCCTGGATCCACTTCGGGATGCTAAAGCAGGAGAGCTCAAGTTAAACATGGCGGACAGACTGACATTTCATTAGCATAGCTGTAATAATCAGTTGAGAATCAAAAACATGCAGTCACCAGTCGATTTGATTTGGATTTACGGATAACTTTGTTCAGCTCATATCATCAACTGTGGCTGAATGGTTTCAATCAGATTTCATTTTCCATTTCACAAACCTTGGAAATCAGCTTCATTGTGATACGCACGCACTTCTGATTTGTTCTGTCTGGTTCAAAGTGGCCATGTAGCATCACAGAGTCTGTCTCTGTTGAACATGATGTCCTGAGTCATGTTTAAACATTGTCAAGAGAGTGTAAATAAAATGTAGATTCGATGAAAGTCTGGGGAAAAAGTCAATTATTAATAATGAGTGCATGAGTGATGCAATTAAAAGTGCATGTAACTGTAAAATCTGCTACACAAGCTCAAATTGCTTGAACTATGAACAATTTGTCATGAGTTTATCATTTCTGCTGAGGTTTTTCCCCCCTCTTGGGTTCATTCTGCTAATAAGGTTGGGTCCAGGATTTTTTTAAGCAGAAATATGTGATGTAAAACACAAAACATATTATTCAATCTATACCTCTATAGTTTAGTCCTAACGGCCAAGCCAGTGGCATGTGGCAAGGAAACGCTCCCTGAGACAACATGAGGAAGAAACCTGGAAAGTGACCAGACTCAAAAGGGAACCCATCCTCATCTGGCCATGGACCCACAATTTCAATGTTTTGTTCCCTGAGCCACTTACAGTAGTTATCACTTTTGCCTTATGGCGAGGTGCTCCATCATGCTGGAAATGACATCATTCATCACCAAACTACTCTTGCATGTTTGTGAGAAGTTGCACTTGGAGGATACTTTACTGTTGGCATGACACAGGATCGAAGGTAACATCTGACAAAAAGATATTGCAGATATTGTGAAAATTAATATTTGTCTCATTCTCAAAACCTTTGGCCATGGCAGTAAGCACCAGCTCAACAACTCAATATAAATAGTTGAAAGTTCATAAATATAAATTCATATAAACTTTATTTGATAAATTAAAATTATGTTAAAGGAATCAATCCATACCGAGGTGACTAAATGCAACAAAATGTTAAGCTAAAAAGACCTAAACATAAAAACAAATTTTCTTAAGTAAATAACTGCAAACTAAACCCCTAACATTTAGTTTGTAACAAAAAGCTTGTTTCGCCTCTGTTTTTTTTAATATCTGTCTCAGTCCTTTATATAGCAGCTGGCCAATGAAGACACAATAATATAAGACATGCTTTAAAGCAGCCGGCCAATGAGGACGCAATATTGTAAGACCCTCCCAAAAAAAAAAAGCAAAAAAAAAAAGGTTATTTTGCTCTGAGCGTACAGGAATACACCTGGAACTAGGTTTACTGTATTTTCAGACATCACCAGTCTCCCCAGTGGTCAAAGGCAGAACTGCAGGACGTCTTCAGGACCAGACAAACCAGAGACCACGGCCCGTATTCACAAAGCTTCTTAGAATTCTCTCAGAGACCTCCTATCTTAGCTTAAAAAGTCCTAGCTGAGAGTCCTAGACTAAAAGTGATTTAGGAAACTTCTCAGAGCAACTCTGAGTAAGGAAAGTACAACCTTTATCTTAGTGAGGAGGTGTGGTTAACCCTGTTGCTAGGGATGATGCAGCAATTCCAGGACTGTGATTGGTTGATAAAAAATAACCTCTGACCTCTGCAAAGGTCTTGAAACGCGCTCTTTGTGAAAATAGAATAAAAGATAATAGAACAGACAGTGAAATCATAATGCGTGTATATAAAGAAATTGTATAATCATGACTACAGGCTACTTTAAAGCAAAGTTACTTTGAAGCAATGTTTTTTTATAAGCTAAATATCTTAAAGTTAATTAAAACAGCCAAATGTTGAAAATGAGTCTACACAGTAGTTACTATATTTAAGTTCTTACATTTATTTACCATACTGATTTTATTACTTGTAATCGATTTTAAATTGATGGGAGCAAAATGGCTCAGCTTTTACCAGTTGACATGATTGCAGGACAGTTTATTTAAGTTCCACTTTTGGATGGTATGTAGCCAACAATCCATGAGAGATGGAAGGAACAAGAGAACCAAATTCTACAGAAGAGCAGTGTTTACCCTAGGAGCTGTTTTAGGGCTAAGATGTTTCGTTAATCATTTATATTTTTACTAAGATTTAGTCCTAAATTTAAGTGGAAATTCTAAGAAAATGTCATCATTCTAAGAATTTTCTAAGAACTTCAACATTAAGAGCAACTTTTAGGCTTAAGAAGCTTTCTGACTACGGGCCCTGATGTCACTGAACAATTTGTTATATTTAATTATCATATACATGATCATATAGATCTTCTCCAGAGCTGTACCTGTGTGCTCACTGGCGTATAATCCTATTGTCTTTACGATATTTATTTAAATACCCTGCTGTTGTACGACCACAGAACACCACTTACTCTTACACTCATCACTTCCTACTCATATCATTTTGTCGTTTTCATTCATTTAATTCAGTTCCGCTTTAAATTAAAAAACAGACCAAATTCTCGTTTAGTGTAAAACCTCGTCCCTGGTTTAGACTGTGAGTGTGAGTGCCAATTATACTAGACATCGTACTCCTCCTCCTCTAACGTCACACAATCATAATTACTCCAAAGGGAATGGAGACGTACGGCAGGCCGTCAGTTCAGACCACAGGGGATAACTCCTTATTTCATTTGGATTAAGCGGAGATGTGAGATCGCAGGCTTAGTCTCTGTCTCATACGTCACTCTGGGATCTTGTTGAAAAGATAAGATGATACTCAGGGGTTATGAATGTGTACAGTGAGGAATAACACACTCCGTGTTGCGCTGTCATAGAAAAACAATCAAAGACAGGGTGGGAAAAGTAACGCCACCTCATCACACTAACCTGTAACAGCACGTCTTGAAGCGCTGTATCCCACTTACATGGCAGAAATCACAAGTGTTATTTATTAAACAACGAGATGTCGTATTTTTATTGGTTTAGAGTTTGCAAAAATGATTCTGAATGAAAACCTCCTGACCAATCAGGATCCAGGATTCAGCAGCGGTGCAGTGTGACTGGTTTAAAGCAGAAAACTGAAATTCTTTTTATCAAATATATATTTATGTGTGTGTGTGTGTGTGTGTGTGTTTGTGTGTGTGTGTGCGTGATTGTGATTCTTAGCACATAGACCACTATTCCAGGACTAAAGCCATCGCCGAGCGCATGGTCCTCAGCGCCAACAGGAGAACCTTACAAGGTACAGATCCTTCTCTCTGACTCTGAGAGGAGAAAGCCATCGCTTTTGTGTGTGTGTGTGTGTGTGTGTGTGTGTGTGTGTGTGTGTGCGTGTGCATAATGATGAGGTACCGTGTGCAACCGGACCCAGCGGCACCTCTGACACCTGTTTAAATTTAGAGCTTTACAATAAGGCTGAGCTGCCAGGTAAACCCGACACGGGTGCGTCTGTAACTTTCGCATCCACTCAGACCTGTGTGTGTGTGTTAGTGTGTGTGTGTGTGTGTGTGAGTGCTTCTATTTATGGATAATGAAATTATTTTTTCATATTTTCTCTCTGTTTCTGTCTGTGTGTGCTTGTGTGTTTTACAAAGATGGTGGCCTTCTGCAGACGTGTGTGTTACGACCTTCAGGTATCTACGGTCCTGAGGAGAGGAGACATCTACACCGAGTGATGGTAATTCTCTTTCTCTCTCTTCATTTTTTCCTTTTTCTGTCTTCCCTATCATCCTTTGTCTTTTTGCCTTCATCTCTCTACTATATCTCTCTTTCTCTCCTTTTCTCTCTCTTCTCACTCTGTCCATCTTTCTTCTTTTGTGAATGTCTTTCTTTTTTTTCCCTTCTCTCTTGCTGTCTGTGTGTCTTTGTCTGACTCACTCCATCATTATCTATCCTTGTCTGTGTTTCTCTCTCTCTCACACCCTCTCTCTCTCTCTCTCTCTCTCTCTCTCTCTCTCTCTCACACACACACACACACACACACATCACTCGCTCCCCACTCCCCTGTGTCCAAAGGTGTACAATATTAATGAATTCTGTGAGAGGCTCCAGTTACAGTTCTATTTCCCTCTGTCACACACGCACGCACACACGCACACGCACACACACACACAGACACACACGCACGCACACACACACACACACACACACACACAGACACACACACACACACACACACACACACACAAAACACAGATGCAACAGTGCATTTTTGCAGTTCAGTAAAAAGGTCAGTCTGTAAATTGAACAACATATCAAAATAAAAGTCACGCCTCATCTCGGAGTCACTTTCACTAATGTTCTCTGTACACCAGCCCTGTAGCGTATGAGATAACCTGCAGAGTTTAATTTTCTAATTATGCATTAATAACTCTCCCTCTCTCTCTCTCTCTCTCTCTCTCTCTCTCTCTGCTCTAGGTGAACGTGGAGCGCAGGTTGTTCAGTTTCACTTTCGGTGACCCCAAGGCCAGGATGAACTGGGTCCACGTGGACAATCTGGTCACGGCTCACGTCCTGGCAGCTGAAGGCCTCACGCCTGAGAGAAGCTGTGTCGCAGTAAGCCTCATGCACCTCGCTATCTACATCAGTTTTTACTGTACCTCCGGGTCACCATTGGTCTGTTGTTTCACACTCTCCCTAGATCAGCTCTCTTCTCAATGTACAACCCAATCTGTGGTGGCAATTAATAAAGAAATTCTATATAATAGTTACATATATAAGTTTTTTAGTGGAGGGAATAAGTCACATCCTCCCATTCTTATCTAGATAAAATAATCAGGGACTGGATGATGTGCTATGATGTAGCTCAGTGGTTAAGGCATTGGATTACAGTTTGGAAGGTCCCAGGTTCAAATCCCATGACCACTAATTTGTCTCTGTTGGGCCCTGGAGCAAGGCCCCTAAGCCTCAACTGCTCAGATGTATAATGTATAATTACATAAAAAATGTAAGTCGCTCTGGATAAGGGCGTCTCCTAAATGTATGAATGTGTTTCTATAACAGTATACCAGGGTGTGTTTTATTATAAGCCTTCAGTTTGCTAGGGATAAAGACTGGACTTTGGAACAATGGAAAAAGGTCATGTGATGAGTCCAGTTTGAGCCTTTTCCAGAGCTTTTACCCATCATGCATAGTGGCCACTGTACAAGCCTCTGGAGGCAGTGTTATGATCTGGGGTCGCTTCAGTTGGTCAGGCCTCGACTTTAGCAACGTTATGTGACAATAAAACAAATGAAGTCAGCTGATGACCTGAATGTACTGAATGACCACATGGCACATGACATCCATCCTGAAGGCACGGCCATATACGGTCATAACAATTTTTTCTAACTATTATTGGATTCGTTCTTTATGGCTTCTTTGTGGAAACTGAGTCCTTGACAGACACCTGCTTTACATGTCATGATCTAATCCTGGCATCTAAACAGAAACCCGGATTGCATTTATGTTCACCATCTCAAAAAATAGCAAAGCATGATAAACACAACTGTGCATCCGTAATCGATTAGACAGTCTGCACCAGTACTGGCATTAATAAACATGAAGCTCGCTCCATTTGGTGCTTTCAATACAGAAAGAGTGCACTGACGGGGTTGTGTCTTGGTTTCAGAACGGACAGGCCTACTTCATCAACGACGGCGAATCTGTGAATGTGTTCGACTGGATGACACCACTGGTGAGCGCTGTTCGTATGTGAAATTTAAGCCATGTGTTTTTGTTGTTGTTGTTCTATCAAGGAAAAACCGTCAATGGTATAATGTTGCCATGGTAAAGCACAGACTGGCTGTAGTATGTATAGCAACCATTTCAACTTAACAAACTGTTTCTATAATTGTTTCATTTATATGGGCACATTTTCCGCACATTTTGAGTTACTATATTTTACTGGAACATGAACCTAACCTGTTTAAGCCATCTCTACCACTCGGTTGAGCTCTGCTTTGATTAAAAAAATCCACTAGACATTGCTGTGTCTTTAAGTAATAGGCCTTTTTAATTGCTTTGTAGCATAACACAAGAAATAAAGTGGATTGAATTTCCAAAAGCATGTGTTGTATTCCAGCGCTGAACAAAAATTTAACAGTTTATGTCACTTTATTACACATGTGGGCAGTTGAGGGTTAAGGGCCTTGCACAGTTTTTATGAATTAATACTTTTACCAAGAAGTGACATCTCAACCATTTGGAAGAGGCATGTACTGGGGTCTTTTATTGGCCATAATAAAATAAAATAAAATAAAATAAAATAAATATATCAAAGAAAAATTTCCATTGCTTAGTTTTTTAGTGATCTCATTATTAATCTAAAATTACATTTATTGTTTGTTAACATTGTCAGCTTTTGGCCTAATAAGACAACATGTATGAAGCTCGTCATCTTTCCGAGACTCTGAAAGTTGAAAGATCTCCTGAAAAGTTAATGTTACCACCTTAGCTTCGTTACAAAGTACTGACACTGGAGACTCCTTCCAGGAATGCCACATAATCATAAATCATCCTCGTATCAATGTGGAGCGTCCGATGTACACGTCCCTGTAAATGAGCTGTTACTCACTACTGTCGGAACTGCTGTTTTAGAGAATTAATCACTAGTTTTAACCCTGATCTATTTTTCAAACTCTGTTTCTCCTCCTTCTTGAGCAGTTCGAGAGACTGGGCTACACTCGTCCGCTGATCCGTCTCCCAGTTTCACTCGTCTACTCGGCAGGTAGGACATATTTCTTCTGAGATTAATGTACTCATCATCCCTAACGTGACCTGATGGTGTGACGTGTGTGTGCAGCATTTTTGATGGAGCAGTTACACGTGGCTCTGAGGCCCGTCGTCAAGGTTCCTCTGCTCCTGACCAGAAACGAGGTAAAAACTCATCTCTTTTTGTACTCTTTTGTCTGGCAAAAGATGACAAATCAAAGATGGCAGATAATTCATTTGAGATCTCTTCTTATATAACCTTGAACGTTTATAGTATATTCTCTTATAGTATATCCACTTTAATAGGAACACCTGTACACCTGCTTGTTTTACGCAGTTATTCAGAGTTCATGTTCATGTTTTGTTTTATCTTTGTAAACTTTGAGAAAATCCCAGGAGTTTCTGAAATACTGAAACACGCTATGCCACTGTTAAGGTCACAGACTTTTTCTTCTTTCTGATGGCTGTTTCTGTGTGATGTTTTACATTGTTCTGCTAACACACGATTGGCTGACTGGGTAATTCCATTAACATGCAGTTGCTCCTATTAAAGTAAAAAATAAAAAAAAAGAACCAAATTGAGAAAACTAAGAGAGGAAATAAAATACACAACAGACATTTGACACTTAACAGACATCACCGTGGTGAGTTCAACATGTACACAAAGGTGTATTTTATATTTAATTGTAATCAGGGCTTATTATTCAGTAATTTCTTAAAATGATTCTCTTTTACTTTTACACTTTCATGTAATCATGTCATCTGGACTTCCAGAAACGAGCAGTTTCACTGCTCATCCATGTAGCTTCATCAGTCTGAGGGGAGTCCTCCAAGGTCAAAAAGTCCTTCCCTGTCTGAAAAGTCTTTTTACGTTAACAATGGAGAAGGTGAGAGTACAGTAGGAGTGAGAGTTGTTAGAGAGTAGTTGGGGAAGAGTTGTTAAGAAGAAACAGCAATAGAGAGAGAGAGAGAGATTAGAAAGAGTCTGCAGGGTTTGATGATCAGAGACAGTAGGGACGTCCTTAAATGTGGCTTTTCCTGTTAAATGTAGACCTGTGAAGAGGTCTTGATCTCTCTTGGGATGGATAAAAGAGCAGACGGGTTGTGCCTAAGACCTCCACCTCTTTTCAGGAAAGGATTTTCCACTTGCACATAGACAGCTTCTTTTACTCCCCTCTCTAAGACTGACGAAGAAACGTTTCTACCTAACAGGAAAGAAGTTCAGCTGACATGACTCAACTCCCAGATAACCTCACCTGGATGACTTCATGCTTTTGTTTCCTCACCTCACCTCCTTCCTTCATTTCTCACCTATTTAACTCTATTGCTTTTATTAAAGCCAGTAAAACAACATCAGCCAAAATGATCATTGATGTTAGAGTATTAAACGTTTGTAAAGAGTTCATTAACATCATTAACTAAAGAGCTCATTAACTGTGAGATCTGGATCTCATGATGTACACTTGGGTGATTTTATTGCGTGCTGCCTCTGAGTTAATTAGCAGCATGGATCCTTGTTTACACATTGTTTACTGTTGTAAAGTCATCGTCAGTAATCATGATGAATTATTCAGTAAGTAGGTGTGATTGTACGGCTCCTGGAAGAAAATCACGCTCAGGGATAAATGTCAGGTGTTAACAATATTAACTTGTCCTTAAAGGCACCAGATTATACTGCTAATTGAACAACTTACCGTATGTCTTAGTGTTCCAAAATGTGCCCTTAAAAGTTCCAGCTAAAGCAGCTCAGATCATGCATTTCTTTCTGTTCCACTCCTGATTCAAAAACGCTGTTTCAGTGTCATCAAATGCAAATGAGCTACTACTGCCCCCTACTCCCCCACACCAATACACCACCACCAGCAGCCTGAACCACTGATATATGGCAGGATGGATCCATGCCTTCATGTTGTTTATGTCAAATTCTGACCCTGCCATCCGAATGTCGCAGCAGAAATCAAGACTAACCAGACCAGACGACCACGCGTTTCACCTATGAACGTTTTTTCTTCTTTTTGTGCTTTTTCTTAGTTTTGTTATAGAGTATATAAGGAATAAAACCATCAGGGTTGTGCTGTTATAGAAAAATAATCCATGATACATATTACAGCGGAACCTTGGATTACGAGCATAATTCATTCCGGAAGCTGGCTCGTGTTTCAAAACACTCGTAAACCAAAGCAAACCAAATTTTCCCATAAGAAATAATGGAAACTCTAATTATTCGTTCCACAGCCACAAAAAAATAAATACATAAAAATAAATAAAACACAAAATATAAAGTAAAAATTAAACAAATTAACCTGCACTTTACCTTTAAAAAAAAAGTAAAAATACATCCCGACAGATAAGTGTTTCCATTTAGTCAAGTCAAAAATTTTTTTTAATCTTTGCTCGTCTTGCGGAATGCTCGCACACCGTGTTACTCGCAGTCCAAGGTTTCACTGTATTAGTTACCAACCTGCCGCTATAAAGACTCATTTGCTATTCAGCCTCTCTTTTTATTCTCCTTTGAAGTTATACGCAAGAAATATTACAGTACATAATTTTAAATAAAAATCATAACCAGAGATATAAACTAGTGGTGAGGTGCTCAGGTAAGAGGAACTCTGCTTTATCGCACCACTCTTTGGTTGATTCATGTCCTACTGTATAACACCTCTTTATAACGCAGTATTTAAATCCTGAAAACAGCTTTAAAAGTCAGAAAGTTGATCTGAGCACTTTATTCTAATTCACACATTTAATTATTTTGTGTACTTGTGATATTCTCTAATGGGGAAGATATTATTTTAGTTGATTTTCCCCAAATCCTATCGAAGAAGCCGTTTAAACCAGGCATGAGTGAAGTCTAGACATGGTTGAGCGTGCTCAATGACTGAAACGTGAGAAGGAGACGCTGGGGCTCGGGGCGCTGATTCTGCTCGGCTGCCTGAATTAATCATAAGCACGGGCTCCTTGGATTCACGCTGGGTTTCGACAGGCGACACGGGCATTTGTGAACCAATTTGTGTTATTTTAACAAAGAGGAAGGAGTGCTTGGGGTCGGATCCCTAAACTTAGATCAGAAATGCAGATTACCAAATTTCCTTTTGAATACAAACTATAAGTCTGAAAACTGTTATTATGAATCTGTGCATTATTTGACCTCCATGTTCCTCTGAAAAGGTGTCAGACATAATGGAGCTATATATTTTGAGAGATTACTAAATTTTTCAATTCAATTCAATTTTATTTATATAGTGCTTTTAATTATGGAAATGAGTATGAAATGTAAGTAGCACGGCGGTGTAGTGGTTAGCACTGTCGCCTTGCTCCTCCAGGGTCCAGGTTCAATTCACGGCCAGGTTCTATTTCCTTGTGCCCTAAGTCTCCTGGGATAGGCTCCAGGCCCCCGCGACCCTGAATACAGGATAAAGCGGTATAGATGATGAGTGAGTGAGTATGAAATGTGTGAGAAAATGTGAATGAATCAAAATGATCAGATAGTCCCTGATGAGCAGGCCGAGGACGACGGTGGCAAGGAAAAACTCCCTGAGATGGCATTAGGAAGAAACCTTGAGAGGACCCAGACTCAACAGGGAACCCATTCTTATAGCAGGAATTGTTTTGCAGTAAAAAAAAATGCTGTCAATAAGTCATACTGTGCGTTAGGCAGCTGGAAGTTCAGTATAAGGTTTTGAAAGCTTGTGTACAAAATTGTAGGGAATTTCAGTCCTGAACTATTGAGCGACTGCAGTCACAAGTCCTCAGAGAACATTTGTCTGCACCAGCTGAGGCCAGGACCATCTTTATGGTAAAGTGGAACCGTCCCCAGTTATCACACGTATCCCAAGCAGACCACAGGGCCTCCATGCGGCAGGATCTCCAACAAGATGCAGGACATCAGGATGAGTCAGACAGGTACAGAGGGCAGAGGGGGTCTGGATCACTGGCAGCTCAGAAGCAGCATTTGTACTGTAGCTCAACAGACAGACAGACAAAGAAGACTAGTGATCGGAAAGTCCCAGGTTTAAACCCCACCACCAAGTTGCCAATGTTAGAGATAAAAATGTGAGTAACTCTGTGGTTAAGGCATTGGACTACAGTTTGTAAGGTCCCATGTTCAAATCCCACGACTGCCAATTTGGGCCCTTGAGCAAGGCCCTTAACCCTCAACTGCCCACATGTGTAATAAAATACGCTTGTAAGTTGCTCTGGATAAGGGCGTCTACCAAATACCTAAATGTAAAAGAAGACGACTGCATTCAGGGACTCTGACAGGACTAACTTTTACCGCATAACCAAAAATTGAGAGCCAGAAGGAAACACAGACATTTTTAAGTTAAGAACTTGTTGAGTATGAAAGGACTCTGAAAGGGCATTAGGACCATGCTGTATGTAGACTGGCTCGGTGCCAGTCTGATCGATGGAGATTTTCCATGCAGATACCCAATCCTCCATGGTAAGAGGAGAAAGGCGCAGGGGGCGTCGGTCCTGTGCCAGGCGAAAGCATGGAATAGTAATGCCATCATGTAAATGGACATTGAATCCGATCTGAACTTGACAGATACACGGCCAGCCCTTAGCATGCACAGCGGTCATGATATGACCTGATCAAGTACAGAGCACGAATAGTTAAGATGGAGTTTTTTGAAATTGTCTAAATCCCCACCTTAAAACACAAACACTTACGTTTAAACTAGAAAACAATCTGCCCTAAAAATGTAGACCAATGAGAGAAATGTAATAATTCATGATGAAAATTTCAAATAAAAAGACCTTTTTCATTTAACAAAATGACTTCCACACGTATTACTTAGGAGTGCAAAGAATAGCACTACATCCAGTGCATCCTGTTATTTGTTATACAGTGGGGCAAAAAAGTATTTAGTCAGCCACTTATTGTGCAAGTTCTCCCACTTAAAAAGATGAGAGAGGCCTGTCATATGGTCAGATGAAACCAAAATAGAACTTTGTGTTTGAAGGAGAAAGAATGCTGAGTTGCATCCAAAGAACACCATACCTACTGTGAAGCATGGGGGTGGAAACATC
>JAQMYG010000023.1:32927647-32941859 GCA_030014215.1 Clariallabes teugelsi | reverse complement strand
CAGCGACAGCCCCAAAACATCACTGCTGTAGAGGAGATCTGCATGGAGGAATGGGCCAAAATACCAGCAACAGTGTGAAAACCTTTCTGAAGACTTACAGAAAACGTTTGACCTCTGTCATTGCAAACAAAGGGTATATAACAAAGTATTGAGATGAAATTTTTATTATTGACCAAATACATATTTTCCACCATAATTTGCATAATTTTCATGTTCACAAATTCCTCAAGTGTGTTGGTCAGAATTCTAACTTGAGACACATACTCCAACTCCACACCTGTAATCTTACAACAGTAATGCTCAAGTCCATAGTTACATCTGATGTCTGAAAACTTATGTGGGCTCTTAACCTAGCTCTGAGACCCAGAGGGTGTTTATACTTATAGGTAATGTGTTTTTTCTTGTGAAACACTTTTTTATTAACGCTTCACTAGAAGGCATTTGTGAAATTTTGCCAAGATGGCTGAGCGTACTGTATATCCTGGTCAGTGTGAGAAAAGTCATTACTAGACATGTACTCTTGGAAAACGACTCCAAAACTGTAAGCGAGCCTCTGGATGAGGTTAAGAAATACCACCACCTGTTTTATGATTGGTTGGAAGAATCCAGTCTTGAATGTGATTGGTAAGAAACCTAGAGCTCAAATGTGGGACATAAATTTTTATTTTTTTTTTTAACAAAGTTCAGCACATGATTTTTACTCACTCAGTCACTCATTCATCGTCTATACCGCTTTATCCGGTACAGGGTCGCGGGGGACGTGGAGTCTATTCCATGAAACTTAGGGCTCGAGGCGACATCGAAGGACATGATTTTTATTGGGTTGTCATTGTTGCAATTTATGACTGCAGTGCATATTTCAGTCACACGGGGGAGTTTGTTAGTTTTCTTTACTGTCACAGTTTCTGTCATAGTTCTGTCTGCGGTTAAGAGTGAGAGTAAAGGAAATAAAATCAATCAAATCTTCTGTGAAATTTGTCTATTAATGGATTAATTTGGTATCATTTATAGTTGTCTAGTTATATCATAGTTTATATCATGTCTAGTTATATTGTTTGTTTTCAGTAACACAGGCATTTGAAGTTGTAGCCTCTCAGAAATGTCTGTTTTACCATTTCAAGTAATAAATTGATGTGTAAATGTCAGTACATTGACCAGTAATATTCATGTATGCACATATAAACTTTTCTCATGATGTATATTATAATGGCCAGTGTGAGTCGGTTTAGTATTTAAGTTAAGTGGGTCCCTTTAAAAAGTCTTAGAAACACTCATTTAAATCACAAGTAAGGATGATAAAAAAAATATGAGAATAAATATAAATAAGAATAAAAAAAAATGGTTATGGAACTGTACTGAAGCTTGTATGAGAGTTAGAAATAGCACCTTCTGCGTTATGATTGGTTACACAAATTCACCCTAGCCTATGATTGGTTAGAAACCTTGAGAAAGTGTTTGTTCTTTTTTTCGTTCTACCAGAACCTTTTAAGTAGGATTCTTTTGTCTTCCATGTATTTTCCCCACTAGAGCCTCTGTCGAATATTATACAACCTTTATACTTTACCACAACACTACAGAAATGGTAGAAATGTGAATAATACACTTCAAGAACAGTCTTTGCTAAGACTTTTGCCTCGTATCTCAATGCAGGTGAGAAACATCTCGGTGAGCCACACCTTCAGGATCGAGAAGGCGCGCCAGGAGCTGGGTTTCTCCCCGCGGAAGTACACCCTCGCCGACTCGGTGGACCAGTACCTCCAGAGCCGACCTGACGCCTCCGAATCCTCGCGCCCGTTCATCTTCGTCCTGCTGATGATGATGGTGCTGGTGGGACTGGTCTTGCTGATGCTATGCTCAAGCTGGCATTAGCATTAACGCGTGCACATAGCACTCCACCCCCCCAAACCCTGCTTTGCTTTCTGATTAGCCCACCTTTGCTTTCTGATTAGGACCACCCTAAACATGCAGATAGTCTGTAAATATCAAAGTCACGCGTGGTTTTGAAGTTTATTAAGTTGATTTAGAGTATTATTGATTTTAGGTGCAGTGTCTGTCCAAATGTACCTGGACCTGTGTTCTTTATAGTTTAATATGTTTTATGATTATCAGTCAGTAGCATGCATTTAGGGAAAATAATCACTGACTGGTTGATTAGTTTTCTTTAACAGCATAACTCTAAATATGTTATTCCTTTTATTATTTAATTAAGAATAACATCCAACTTTTTATCTGTTTAATGTTCTGGATTACCTGCAGAACAACTCACCTGTGGCAGCTACAAACAGCCGTTCCCTCACCATACGCATCTTATCATGTTAGCAAGAAAGGTACTGTACATCTTTACCTCTGACTGCCAGGAATTGCTAGCACCTCCCTCCATAAACTTCACCTAATGAACAATTATTTATAAAGATGCTCTCGTAGCTATTACTATGAAGATGATAGTAACATATTGGTAGATACAATTACTTACATAAGTACATATTTTAATACGAGGGGCATTCAAGTCAAACAGGGACTTTTGACAGTTATGAGGATAAAATCTCCCTTTATTTCTCTTTATAATCCCCTGCTACACTAATGCACTTATCTCCAGCGTTTCACTAGTGCTTGGATACCATCAAGGTAGAAAGTTTTCTCAGTACACCTGAGCCACATCTGAAACGCTGGCCTCCCAGGAACTCCTTTAACGGCCCAAACCTGTGGAAATGGCTTAGAGCGAAGTCAAGACAGTACAAAGGATGTGGCAATAAGTCCCAGCTAAGTTCCTTTAATGTACAAGTGGTGTTAGTGAATGTTTGTGTGTACAGTTTTCTGTAAAAAAAATAATAAAAAAGTGTTCTGTAAATTTTTTGCCTTCATTGAACAGAAATTTCATCACGAGTCCAGGTTTGACTTGAACCCCCTCATGTTATACATGTGAAGGTCGTCAGAAAACATAACCTTCTTAAAGAAGTTGCAGGTCTGTCGTGGATTTTTTACATGAAAAATGATGTTTATCCAGACTTTTCTTTTCCTGGTGAGGGCACGGCTGTTGAATACATAATTTATATTTTACAGTACAGTATTCTCTACTAGACATTATAAAAACAAACTAATTTAACATCACCTTGTGGTGTCAGTATAGGAATTGTGTTAGCTACTGTACCTTGAATGAATGATAGTGTAGTGTTTATACATAATTTACAGGTAGTAATTGATACATTAGCTTTTAGGGTTAAATCCATGATTGGGTCTTTTTTGCTGTCAGAGAATGTGTTAAGCTTTATGGTGAAATTAGGAACAATTGCTTTAGACAAACTCAGTCCTGGACATGAGTGTTTTAGTTTGATTCCAATTAAGGGAAAGGGTGTTTTCAATTTGTCTTTAAGAAAATTGCACTTTTTTGGTGGTCTTTATTTGCAAATAATAAAATCTCTTTAAAAGCAAAGCGAGGCAAGAACAAATCCAGACTATTCCAATAATCACTTCAAAAGGAACAACATTAATTTTTATTATTAAAAATATAATCTTATATAGCAGTATTTCTGCATAAGCAATTAACATTTAAATTGCAACAACAGTCATTTAAATGTTTAATGATTAGCCTACAGATATGGACATGGCTATAGATAAGTACATATATCATGGTTATGGTAAAGCAAGTAATGAGTATTAAGTCAGTAAATTAATAAATGCCCTGTAGGAATTTACTAAAATCTGTGATCAAGAAAAAATAAATAAAAAAACTACCCAAACTATTGACTTTTTTTGCCCTTCTTCCAAACACTGATACACTGCCAGGCCAGAAAAAGTTGGCATTGCAGAAGGTCAAATTATTGGGCTGTATCAAGCAAAGAGATCAACTAATCAAATGAGATTTGAAATTACTGAAACTGGGTTAAAAACCCTTCAACACATTATCAAAACCTGAAAGGATAGTGCTGAACCGTCAACTCTGTGGAAGAAATGTGGTTCAACATAAACAAACATGAACAAAAATCATAAATGTAGATCACATCAAATATTTGGTGAAATTGCATGGTGAAAAACCAACAGTAGAAAAGTGTTTATAAGTAAAAGTAAGAGCATTTTCATACACACACAATGTGATGAGAACTCAGAATTCGGACTAAACAGCTGCATATTCATAAGAAAACCACGTGTTAGTGAGACTCATCAGAAAAAAAGGCATAAAGATTGGGCTTTGAATAAGGAGGTAACTGCATGAAGCAATGTACTCATCATGCACATTGGCCAATGTGTGCCATAATTAAAGATAAATGTGATTTAAGGATCCTCCGGGTACTCCGGGTTTGGTTAGGGTGCCCTAAGCCTCCTGGGATAGGCTCCAGGTCCCCGCAACCCTGAATACAAGATAAAGCGGTATAGAAGATGAGTGAGTGAGATGAGTGATTTAAGGAAACCTTAGAGTATGACTTTTTGATTTTTTTAGCCAGGCAGAATATTTTTCTGCTGCCCACATTAGTGTGCTTTATAAATAAACTAGAGCTATCAGAATTAACACTAACACTTGTGATTAATTCAAAATGATTGTACACAAATAAAACAGTTGTAGGACCAGTTCCAGTTCAGGGTGATATTACATTACACTCTTCGTCTGATTTCCAGTTCTAGAGTTTGTCCAGTCAGATGTGCTCCGTCTCATGTTGAGGATGTACAGACTAACTAATTATTGAGATTTACTTGTTATAATAATAAATCTACTGACAGCCCTATAATAAATCTAACCTGTGATTAACAAAGGATAAAAAAAAAAAATAATTATGCACCTCATGTTTAACTCAGGAAACAAATAATCATTTTTGGCAAGTTTTGGCGTAGAGAACCAACACATACTGTCACTGAGGCACTTACTTTCAAAATACTGCACATTATCGTTAGATTAAAGGACTTGTATATAAATATATTAAACAGTACAAATAATTATAATAGTGTGATACAGATTTTCAGTTTTTGTAAAGCCACATTTCAAAACTGTTGTTTGTTCCTGGAATTGCCGTGTTTAGCTTTTTGTTGTTGTCTTGTATTTCAGACATTAATAATTTAACTGATGTAAATGAGGATAATAAAGGTGTAATATGACTTGTGTAATTGTTTGAGTCACAAGTTTATTCTTAACAGCGGAAATAGTTTGAGTTTTCTTTTTAGTCAGGTAGAATAAAAAAATAAAAGTCTTGTTTTAATAAAACCCTAAATATTTGGACATTTCAACATTTTATCACTTTTGCTTTTGCTTGTATGCTAACTTGAATCTTTTTGATGGGCAAAATCAAATGGCCAAAATTTATACAAACAAAAATGGAAATCCTAAATTTATCGATTTGGGACTTTGAGCTTTTTCTCCCACCAAAACATTGACATGTGACCTTTTTTCAGAATTTTTGCAACACATTTTACCTAAAAAAAAAAAAAAAAAACCTTCATCTCTCTACATCATACAACAGCTCACAATAAGCAAAGCTAAAGGCTTCCTCCTGTACATATGAAGCAAACACCTGCATGCTTTTCAACTGCCGCCGCTGCAGTCACGTTGCTCCATAATCAGAGAAAAATATTTCGTAATATATCCCACCCACTTCCATGTGCTGTTTTAACAAGATACTGTAACTAGCCAAATTGTGATGGATCAGAGCATCTGCTAGGTTTGAAGTATAAGATACTAGATTTGAAGGGAAAACTAAAGCGGGCCTAAAGCAGAACCTTGTTAGACGCCATGCTGTACTTTTTTTTGGAGTGATATTGATTTTCAAATAATAAATTCTCCTTGAAAGCAAAACCGGACGAAAACAAATGTCTAAACTTGTAAATGATGATGTAAATCAAACAAACAGAAATCTGTAAAGCTCATGCGTCAGGTGGGCTTTCTAGTGTTTTCATGCTTCATTCTGAATATAAAAAGTGATATACATTAAACGTGGACTATCCCCAAAGTCAAAGTGATGTGGAGCATCACCCAACTTGTGAATAAGGTATGATGTTTCTTCAGTTTCCTGCTCACTACTTTAGTAAACAAGTGTAACATCACATGTTAATAGCCTCATATTAGTTTCATCTTCTCCTTTTATACACAATCTCATGAAATATTTACTGTATAAGAGACTTTACAAAGAAAAAAGAAAGCTTTGAAGGATGTACCAAAGATTCCTGGTGCCTCATGTGACTATACATAGCCACAGTTAGCTTGATGTGCTAATCTAACAGAGCAGAGGCCACGCCCACAATCAGCATCAGATGCAGAGGCTCGATTGACCCCGCACATTCCTCGGGGTATCTGACCGTCAGGTTTCTCTCCATCAAATAAACACACAGTAGACTCCGTGAATTGCAAATCTTTCTTTAATTAGCCATTTTAAATCCTGACCAAGCGCTAGCCGCTGTTCCTCACATGCTCTAACTCTCATTTAAAATGCCATTTTTACGATGTTGAGTTACAAAGTCTACGAAGTTCAGCACCATTGTACAGGTTATGCATATTAGATTTCATAAGTATCTTATCAATGATGGTAAAAAAAAAAAGTCACAAGCATCTGAAGTACAAGACAGACATGATTGAGGAGAAAAACAAAAATGGATGGATATAGTGGATGCGCTTGCTTACATTCAATACAAGCAAAACATTTTGCATTTGTATTTAAAAAGAAGTTTGCATTCTGCATCAAAGCACAATGCTAACGATTTTTAATCTCTAGCATAAAAAGAAACTTCTTAGCATCTCTTACATTAAATCAACTACAATAAAGGATCTGATCTCAACATACGCGTGCAACCTAGCGCAGTGATAACGTTAACGTTCATCTATTAGTCTCGTGATTAATCTACACTACAGTATCTGCCTCGCTAATATGGTATTGTATACGAGTCAGCCATCTGACCAATCAGGACTGATCAGAATACTCGATCACGTCTAAATACTACAGCTTGACTTTATTTATATAAAACACCACTCTGGTAGGATTTTTTTTTACGTTGTTATAAAGTTATTTGCATTTATCTTGTTAAATAAAATTCATGCTAAACTTATGACCTAAGGAAGCACTGATACAAGATTTATTTATTTTTGATATACAGTATATTTTAACCTGGGAATTTATTTATTTATTTTTTTACAATGTTTTCCTGAGATGACAAAATAATTTCCCCTAATTGTTTCATTGCGATAATGAATTAACAAATGTAGAGTTCTATATTGAGCCGACAAGTTTTATGGTACATCTGGATCAAAAATGTGCGAAAATGTATGGTTAGCACATATTAGTTTAGTCAAAACCTATCCGCATTCTGGCTTTAGAATTTATTTTAATTAACTTTAAGGAAAGACCAATTCATAATTTTTCCAACGTAATCTCCTTACTCTGTCCCCCTCCGTCAACAAGCGTTAAATGTTGAACCTTTTTCCTGATAATGTTCCAATACTGGCCCTTGAGAATCCCAGAAAACTGTAAGCATCAATTTTCCTGCTGATGGTTGAAATTTGCAGCTATCCAAATGCTTCTTTTTGTGCTCTTCTGTGAGCAATTTCGGCACCAGGTACACCCTCAAAAAAAAAAAAGGACACTTGCACAGCGGTGACCGGGGAGACAGTAGCCTTGAACAGAATCTCTCTTTCATTTCAGCTAAAGTAGCGGTGGAAAGCTGAACAGTCACATGACTCGAAAGACGCATTTATCTGTAGTGGCTTTGACTTTCACCTTGTGTCGACTTTATCTGGGTGACCTCTGACCTCCCAACCCTTAGCCTTGTCAGTCAACAGAAAATGAGAAGGCAGGACTCAAGATGGTGTCGTCTTTAGTGTTCACACCTGTCCGTTTTCCCTGTGCGCCTCGTGCGGTAAGATCCAGGCGTACACTTGGATACGCGGTAAAACCTACTTTTCCCTTACTTTCTCTCTTTCTCTCTCTCTCGCCATCTGCTGGAATTCGCTGGTTAACAATAATCAGCAACGCGGATAAAACATGATCATAAAAAATGGAACGATTTGAAAATGCATACATTTCGTTTTCATTCCTAGAAGGAAGTTATCTTGTCATCTCATGTGAACCGAAATATTCAAGTGACCCAAGTTTCACGAAATATATTTAACTTTTTTTTTTTTTTTTTTTTTTTAACAAAACAGGCAGCAACTACAGACACACACATTCCAAGGCCATCTTCCTCCATAACCACGACTGTACCATCACTTCACTTTACACGCCCCCTTATACACACGACGTCCAAAAACATCACGTCAGAACCACATCTCCGTTTCCCTTCTACACTCCATCAGCATCCAGTGATAAACCTCCATTAATCCCCAAACCCTCACACACTCCTCATATCACGTGTCCCTCACCAGTGGCACCTGCAACGGTGCGAAAACGATTAGCCGTGAACATAATCGAGACGTTTTTCCTGCAGTCAGGAATTAAATTCTACAATCACACTAGTAATAGTGGAAGAACACACGAGCTGGTGAAGCTCAGATTAAAGGAACAGGTTTTTAGAACCGGTTCCTCGGGAACCCCGCTGAGACGAGCGAACATCGCGGGATCGCGATGCGGAAAGCAGTATGTGACACGGAGTTTAATAGCGAGGAATCTCTTTTCGCATCACTAATTCTTTATTATCTAATGTGATCTTGATCTTTTCAGACTGATTTCTTTCTGTGATCGAGAGATAGAGAGTGATGCAGCGGCGCTTTAGTGTTTTATTTTGTCTAGCTCTCTCTCTCAAACGTTAACGCTAGCCGCTGCACTGACTCTCGACTCTCATCCAACATAACATTATAGCTCCTTTATAAATACACATTTCTATAGATGTAGATTTATATACATAAACATTATATATATGTAGCTTCTTATTAATATGGCATGGCTGAAGAAATGGGTTATTTTTAGCTAGGAGCAAAACCTGAGAGTTATTCCTCGTGTTCGAGATCTTTAAAAACTTTTTCTACTATTAAAAGCTTAGCACCAGAATCGCTCGACACATCCGAAATATTTCAGTCTAAACAATTTTACTGCATTTTAGAGATCCTGCAAAGTTAGTTGTTAGCTCAATTATCTCTGTAGCTCCGGTGCGAAACCCAGCAAGCAAATATCCGACAACAAAAACAACAACAAAAAAAGACTTAACGAACAATACGTGAATTTGGACCGAATTAAAAGAAATTAATTCGTTTCTTCACCTGATTATTTCTTTAATCCTATATTCAGCACCGAGATGTTTACTCGTCAGGCCACCAACACGCTCTTACAAATCCGTGCAGAATTCATAAGAATTATATTTATATTTATCATGAAGAACTATATTTATCAGTGTTCACAAATGCAAAAATAAAAATCAATTAAACAAGCAACAAATACAGTGACTGAACAAAACAAATCATCAAAAAAATACAAAAAAAATTATTAAATTACTAAATCCACTTGTGAAAAAGCGAACAAAAACAATAAATATAATAATAATAAAAAAAACCCTGAAATGCATAAAATAGAATAAAGTGCAGAGCGGGGGAGCATCCCGGACGTCAGACGCACGTTTGACGAGAAACCATTTAACTCGAACACGAGTTCGGAATTAGCTCGCCCGTTAATACGCAGAACTCATGAGGTAAGCTTCGAGTCATCGGAAAAACACAAACAAAAACAACAACAGTTTAACGCAATTATCATTATATAAAGTTCTGACATGTTAATGGATTATTTTTAAGTTTAGCAACAATAATATACGAATAAAGTTAATAGTTACAAGTTAGTCATAGTTAATTATTAGTAACAGCACATCATTATTTAATTTTCTTTTACACGTATATACAGTAAGACTACTGATGTAGAAATGGCGGTGTTTAATTTTTTTTTTTAAGAAAGCCAGAGCAGCTTAATCAGGCTGTTTTATGCTTTCATGGCGTCTTTGAGGTTTGATGAGCGTTTCGGTGTCACCACACACCTCTCCGATAAAGCGAAGCAGAAATCCCACGTGATTTACTTCATATGTTAATAATTGTCAAACAGAATGCAGCAATGCACTGAACTGCCACTAGGTGGCTCCATACAGTAAAGTCACGTGACTTAGTGGTTTGTAATAATACTGGGGGAGGGAAAGAAAAAAATAGACTAGATCTAGAATAGATTTTTTATGCATTTAGTCCTGAATTCAAGCAAAACACGTGACATTTAACAAATGTGGGCACGTGTAAAAAAACATTTTTTTTAATAAAACCAAAACTAAATAAAATGAACTCAAATAAATACGTCTATAAAATAAATAAAGCTGAATATTATGGCAAAAATGAAACACGAGAAATTCTCACGACTTTTTTTTCTTTTTCTTTTGCGTAAGGGACAGAGCGCATCACTTGTTCATGCTCTTATTTTGAAATCTCGCCGTGAAGCCACACTGAAGTGTGAAGGCTAACGTTGCATTCGGACCGCAGTCACGATCACAAGTTACGGTAGAGTGCATAGCTCATGGAATCGTCTCTAACGCAGACGTAGTGTAAAATTCCAGAGACTCTGCTGATATCCCACAATGCACTCTGGTAGGTTAGCACCTGAACACTGAGTGAGACTGAGCCGCACATTTTACACAGAGGAGAACAGAGTGCAAAGTTTTTTTTAAAAAGGACGGAGGCTGATGAGAATACTGCTGTTTAATCTAGTGGAACATGAAAAAAAAAAAAAGGGAACCACCACCCAGAGTCACTGTTTGTGCCTGGACATGGCCTTGTTCTCTTTCAGGTCCTCTTTGGTCTTCTCGATACATGTGAAGATCTCCTTGAAGAGCGCCCTGTACTCCGGCTGGTACGTGTCGTCCATGAGGGAGGCTGACTCAAGTCTGAGGGACGCGGCGGGCGTCTGGACGGCCTTGTGACTGGGCGTGTCGTCTCCGCGCTGGCAGCGCTGCAGCAGGTCCTCGTACTTGGTCTTCAGCACACTGTACTGCGCGTCCACTTCGTTCAGCAGGGAGATGCCGCGCTGCCTCACCGCCTCCGATCGCCGTATACACGTCAGCTCGTGCCCGCGTCCCGGTTCCTGTTCTGACCCCTCCTCTTCCTCTATTACTACCACCTCCTCCGCCCCCTTCTCTTCGGACAGGAAGAACACGGCGTCGGCTACGAGAGACTCCGTTGGTCTGACGCTGGATTTCTCGGATCGCCACAGCTGCCGCAACTCCTCCACCTCGGCCTCCAGTTCGGCTTGGTGCCGTCGTGCTCCCTCCAGCTGTGCCAGCTGTTCCTCGAGCACCCGGATCTCTCGCTCGGTCAGCTCCGTAACCTTCTCCGCCGCTTCCCGCCGCTCGCGCTCGCTGCTCAGCTGGGTGTGCAGGCTACGCAGGGCGCTCCGCAGGGCAGATTTCTCCTCTTCCACCAGGTTGGTATCCAGCGCCCACCATGAGCGCTCGTCACTGTGGCTCTCTGAGCTCAGACGCCTACACACACAGACAGTTTTGTTTTAAATCAAATACTTTCAATTTCCTAATTATTTTTTTATAGATTTTTAAAAAATATTTACATAGAAAGATAGATAAATAGATTATATTGCCAAAAGTATTCGCTCGTTTGACTTTAAATGCTTATAAACTTGAGTAACATCCAATTCCTAATCCATAGGGTTTAATATGATATTGGCCCCGCCCCCTTTGCTGCTATAACAGCTTCAACTCTCCTGTGAAAGCTTTCCACAAGGTTTAGGGAATTTTTGACCATTCTTCTCCCAGAAGCGCATTTGTGAGGTCAGACACTGCTGTTGGACGAGAAGGCCTGTCTCACAGTCTCCACTCTAATTCGTTCCAAAGGTGTCCTCACGGGTCGAGGTTAGGACCAGTCAAGTTCTTCCACACCAAACTGGCTCATCCATGTCTTTATGGAATTTATTGCTTTGTGCACGGGCGCGCAGTCATGTTGGAACTGATGTGGCGTTGTTTTTCAAGTCATTGATCTCGACCCCTTACTTCCAGTGAAAGGAACTCTTAATGCTTCAGCACACCAAGACATTATGGACAATTTTACACTCCCAACATTATGGGAACAGTTTGGGGACGGCCGCTTCCTGTTCCGACATGACTGTGCACCAGTGCACAAAGCATGGTAGACAGAGATAGCTCAATAGATAGATAGACAGAGACAGATCGGTTCCTGGAGTGGAGCAATATCTAAGGTTCATTAAAATCCTAACATTCTGAAATATTCCTGAGGCTTCAAAAAGAAAAAAGAAAAAGAAAAAAAAGAAGGCAGGTGGAACACAGCAGGGTTGGGACACGACTGAACAATATTTCATCCAGACAGAAGTGTGTTGTTTATATTTTCAGCTTCATTCTTTCTGTCCATTTACTTTTTTCCTTTATCTTTACTCATTAATGCACGTTAATGACCAGCGTGCTTTTCTGCGTGCCTGCCCGATCAGTTCCTTGTTTCTCTGGTGCAAGTGATCAGGAAGTAAACCCAGGCCTGGTGAAAGGAGAAGATGACAGGGTGGAATATACGAGCATTAAAAATACCTTAATTCTGGCAGGCAGTAGCATTCAAAGAAACCTGTCTCGTCTTGTCTTTAGGTCTAAATTCTTCTTGAAGGAGACGCAGCACACACTCGTACTGTATCGGGCTTGTTGATCTACTTAGCAGCTGGTCTACGGCCCCAATAAAAAAAAATTCCACATGAGGCTGGTGTGTGCTGACCAGCCTCATGTGGATTTATTTATTTTCCATTGGGGACGTAGACCAGCTGCTAAGTAAAGCAATAAACCCGATACAGTACGAGCGTGTGTAAAAGAGATCATGTTACAGATTAGTAGATTACAAACGGGACGTCTGAGCAGATTACTGTCTTGCGTCACTACAGTTGGAAGTCTGCAGGGTCGTGCTACATCACCACGTGTCTGTGTGAAACCTCAGGGACATTTCAGGAGCTAAAGTGAAAATGTGGATGCCTAAAAAAAAAAAAAAAGTAACAGTACACCGATGATACACCTCTGCTAGGACTTCAGTTATAAAATAAAAACCCATTTCCAAGATTATATTCCTGCATCTCTAGTGCTTTATCTCTTCAGAGGAACCGGAGAAGAACTGGGTCAGACGAGGAGAGAGGCGAGCCCTGGGGGACGTGTCCTGAGGTTTGGCTGATCTAAAGACACGAGGACTCAGACTCACGTATCCCGGTGCAGGTCGTAGAGGCAGGAGAAGCTCTGCGCCGCCAGGCTTCGACGAGTTTCGGTGCGTTCCCTCATGGAGCGCTTCGACTGCGAGGCCTGCAGCTCCTCCACCTGCTTCTGGAGACTCTCCATGTGAAACTGCAGGCTGTCGATGATCTCGGTCAGGCTGGAACAGAGAGCGGGCGAGGATAAGAGGGATAAAGTCTAGCAATAAATACAAATATTTAAAAGTCTTAAAACTTAGAGCTTGCAACGGTTCGTAAAAATAAATAAATAAATAAATAAGAATTAACAATAAATCAAAAGGTTTTACAGTATGTGCATCATTGTCACATCCTGACAGCACTGTGTATTAACACAGATAGATTGCATACAAATTATCTAAAATATTACATGTAAAATTATTATTTAATACTGCCGTAGAGCTTTCTATTCCTAAACAGAATTATTCTTAAGGTTCTGATGTTTGGGCCCAAGCACCAAAAAGCCCAAAATGGTTTCGAAAAAAAAATTATCCTTAGGAAAACAAGAGGGTCCTGCGCACCCTATAGTGCTCGAGCCCTAATAAAACAAAAAATCTCAGAGTTTCTGGTGGTATTTCATAAACCCCACTGTGATGGGGATACAGTAATGTGCAAACATTACTATATGTAGAAATATTGCTCTACTATCATTATTCTAGTCCTGTTGCGATTTGGCCGGCTCAAACCAGTTTAGTCTTCCCAGTCCCACAATCCTTCACCTGTGGATCTTTCCCTGGGCCGTGCGGTTGTCCAGCACCAGCCTGTGGTTCGTCGTCTCCAGGTCTCGTGCTGCTGCGTCCAGCTGCTCGTACATCTTAGTGTGCTGATCGTTCATCTGCCTCAGCAGCTCCACCTGCTTGTTCAGGTACTGAGAGAGAGAACACACACACATACACACACACACACATCTGTCTGATAAGCACATAACTTCATGACCTTTCTTTATTCCAGTAGTATTAGTGATGTCACTATTGTCCAATGATGTTCAATATGCAAATTAGCAGAGGTTGTCATGTGTGCACTTACATAATAGCAATATACAGCCACATGCACACATTATA
>JAQMYG010000023.1:32912902-32927469 GCA_030014215.1 Clariallabes teugelsi | reverse complement strand
GCAGTACATGAAAGGGATTTATTAAAATGTCTGTGGTAAACTTTGCTGAATTAGGATCATTTTTCACCTCTTAAAATTACCTAAAAATGAATTGCATGGCTGTGCAGCATTGCCTTCAGCAGCATATGTACACATGAGTCCGCTAGATAAGAGTTCAGTGTAAAATAAACACATCTGGTTAAAGAGATTAAACAGTTCCAGTTCGCCCAGTAACACCCAAATAGTGTCGTTTAAAAAAAAAAAAAAAAAGCTGTGTGCTGGCCTGTTCTCACTTTTTAAGCTCTCAGTTCAGTGTTCAGTGAATCCTTCAGCACATTTATTACACTGACTGATGTCAGATGATTTCAGCTTTCCAAAAGAAGACAGGATTTAATTAAAATTTATTAAATATGTGATTCGAGAACTAGTCATGAGCACCATTTATTACCTTATTAAAATATTACAAGTTCCTGAAATCAAAGTAAAACCCTGTAACTATCGCTTAAAAAAAGCAAAGCAAAAAAAAGAAAAGAAAAATTATATTTTAAAAAAAGGAATAAATAAATAAATTAAAATCCAGATTTCCAAAACTCGATCAATGGAATTGCTGGAGACCACAACAACTGATATTCCAAAGCTTCATAATAAAGAACTTCCTGAACTCCGCAACAAAGAACATTGCAGAACTCCATTATAGACATTCCTGAGAACTGCATCAAAGGAAACTAATTTCCAGACCAAAATAATAGAAATTCAGAACTCACACAACATTCAAAACTCCTGAACGCGATCGTACAGGAATACTGAACTCTGCAACAAATAATACTCCACACGCAATCATAATGGAATTGCTGAGCTCAGCAACACGGAAAAATAAATTCCAGGACTTGGAGTTCCAGAACTCTGCAAAAAAGAGAATTATCTCTTTTGAACACCATCATATAGAAATTCCAGAAATCAAATAAAGAAGGAATTTCTAAAGCTCACCAATACAGGATGCAAACTTCCAAAACAAGAAGGAACTCCACAAAAAGCTAAATTCCATTATAATGGAATTCATGAACACTGCAACATAGGAAACAAAATTCTAGAACATAATTAAAGAATTATTGAAATCGACAACAACCCCCTGAAATTTAGCACAAAGGAATTCCTGAACTCTGCAAACAAACTAAATTCTTGAACTAAAATCCCACATCTCCCTTTAAAAGGCTCAGCAACACAGGAAACAAAATTCTAGGAACTTGTAATTCCTAACTTGGCCACAAAGGAAACAACATTCCTGGAATGGGATCATAAAGAAATTCCTGAACTCGATTATGAAGGAATTCCTGAGCTCAACAACAAATAATATTTCAGAAATCCATCATAATGGAACTCCTGAATGAAACAAAATTCCAAAAATCCATCGTGAAGGAATTCTTGAATATTGCAACATAGGAAACAAAAATCCAGAACATATTAAAGGAATTCTTAAACTCAGCCACATGGGAAACAAAACTACTGATCTTGATCAAAAAGGACTCCTGAAGTTGGCAAAAGAAATACCCAGAACTCAATCATAATAGAATTCCTGAACGCCACAACAAAAGAAACAAAATTCCAGAACCTGGAATTCTTGAATGGTACAACAAAAGAAAACAAAAAAATTCTGGAAAGCTATTTAGTACAGGAATTTCTTTAGGATGGCTTTTTAGAAATTTTAGTTTTCTTTTTTTTTAGTGCCATTCAAGAATTCCAGGTTCTGAAATGTTGTTTCTTTTGTTGGTTTCGAGTTCAAGAATTCCTTTATTATGTCCTGGAATATGTTTTTCCAGAATCCAGCATAAAGGAATTCTTGAATACTGCATCACAGGAAACAATCTTTCAGAACATAATAAAGGAATTCTTGAACACGGCAACTTGGGAAACAACCCCCTGAAATTGATTCCAAAGGAATTCTTGAACTTGCAGGAAACAAAAATTCCAGATCTCCATTATAAAGGCATTCCTGAACACAGCAACAAACAAAATTTCTGAACTTCTTCATAAATAGAATTCCTGAACTCGCAGGAAACCAAAATTCCAGATCTTAATTAAAAAGGCATTCCTGAGCTCAGCAACACAGAAAACTACATTTCTGGAACACCATTGTAAAGAAATTCCACAACATTCAAAGGAATTCTTGAATGCTGAAACAAAGGAAATAAAATTCCAGAACATATATTTTTTTTTATTTGTTTAAGAAATTCTTGAACTTGGCACCAAAGAAAATAATGCCCCAAAAAAGAATTCCTGAAATCCAGAACAAACTTATTTGATCATAAAGGAGTTCCTGATTTCGCAGCAAACTAAAATTCTGGAACACCACCATAAAGGAATTCCTAAATTCCAGCTGTCTGTAACAAAAAATTATTTGAAGCTCGTTCCTTGTGCTGCACATTCCAAAACCATTTCTACAAACACAAATTTTGTCAATTCAATCTTATATAAGCCACAGTTTAGTGATCGCTTGTTATCTAAACTCTGACTTCGGAAATTTGTCAGGTGAGCTGGACAGTCTGTGATTATTGTCATTCAGAGACTTTCAGTATTTCTAAGCCCCACACATTAAGCTTCCCATTCTACAAAAAAAAAAAAAAGACTAAATGAGGTGCAGGAGCTTAAAAGCTTCTGGCTTGCGGGTGAAAACAGACCTCGTGTTCCTTATAATATTAAAATGTTAGAGTTCCTGTAAAGGTTCCTGTAAAGGAAATAAACACATGGACAGAAAGAGGGGACGCCCTTTCTGCTGCTGGCCCTGCAAAGGCGACTTTAATACAGTAACTGACATGTGGATAAGGAGAAGATACCTGAAAATGATTAAAGTGTACGAATTGAACCGTTTTCTTTCTCCCCACGCAGATGCTACAGGACACGTGTAGAAGTGTGCAGACTGCGCTATATGAGAACACACACGTTCTTTAAGATACTGACTGAATCGCAGGGTGTTTACTAAGAAACAGGACGTCGGCTCGGCATTGTGAAACGTCCTGTTTCTAAACAAACGCTGCGTTAATGTATGAAGATCAGGAAGGAAGCGTCACCTCGATCTCCTGCAGCTGCTCCTGATTAGTGGAGTACATCTGCTGAAGGCCCTGCTCCAGCTCATGGTTCCTCTCCAGTAGAGTCTTTCCTAACTCTGCTGCCAAGTGTAAATCTGTACACACACACACACACACACGAAAGAACAGTAAACACTAAGCACGAAGTAAATGAAGAGTCCTGAGACAGGAATTCACAGAGCCACAAGCTGGATAACATCAACGTGTGAGTCACAGGAATCCTGATGTAAGAGCGCTCACACTTTTAAATGTCTCCCTCACACACACAGACAGAAGGACATGACTTTAAATCACATTTAGTACAGTTATGATCTCATTATTGCAAAATCTTTAAACATTTTTTTCCCGATAGCCTTACATGGCTCCAAGTCCTAACACTGGAGACTCCTTCCATTTTAAATAAATAACCTGCATTTGTTTTCGTTGTTAAAACAGAACAAAAAAAACCCCGACAACTTTCTGTAAATTAGCTGTTGCTATAGAAATAATAACGTGCACTTAAAACACATTTGGTTTATCTTATCAACATTTTTCGCCATCTAATCAAAATGTAAAAAACAAACATACAACAGTGTGTTACCAAGGAATCTGAATGGACGAGAAGCATTCCATGAGTGGTGATGATAATAGATGGTAACAGCACTGGGACGTTTAGCTATATGCATCACTCGGTGTCACAGGTGTTCTACAGTCTACAAAACCCACATTCACAAGCAGTCACAGAAGTCACTTTCAGCAATTCCCAGATCCCGGAAGTTAATGGAGCTGATGTACTAAAGCGGAATAAATAAAAATATTAATACATTTCGCAAGTTTCTTAGGACTGTACACTACCTCCATGGTTCATTCTCCTCACCTTTTGGCTACACAGTACCGGAAACAATTTAAACTACATTCACCCCTGTTAATTACACTAACTGTACGTCACCAGCTCCCCCAGTCACGGTTAGGTAGTTCCTGTATTCGTGGAAGGATAGGAGTTGGAGGAGCAAAATAACTGGTTAAATAAAAATACAAATCATAACCTGCTGATAATAAATGATGTTTGTGGAACTGTTGTATGAAAGCAATATCACACTTGGGAATATCAGCACGACTGGGATGTTTTCAGCATTCAGGCTGCACCATCATAACGGCCATGGTGATATTCAGTACGACAGCATGACCTCGAGTGCGAGATCATCTAATTCAATTCTCTTGCAAACTCATAAATGGTATATTTATGTTTATTGCAAAGTCCATGGCGAAACGGGAAGCATATGGAAGCAAAATTGTCTCATTAATAATTCACACAAAAGACGCACACATGCGTATCCCAATTCACATGCACAAAAACAAATATTTACAAAAACAACACGTGCACAAAATAAATAAATAAATAAATAAATATATATATTCGTAATATACGAATACGTAATATACAATTCACGGATATACAACTGTGTACAATTTTTTTTTTTTTTTAATGTTTAACATTCATGAGTGTATCATGGACTTTGAATGTGAAAATCATGTTTCTTGTGTGAATATCCCTGGATGTGTGTGTGTATTTTTGAGACTTTGCTGGCACCAACGTGGATCACTCGTACTCTTTAGCCAATCAGATGCGACCTCACCATTCAACCAATCACAGCCCTCCAGGAGCGCAGCACTCAAGTGGCTCAGATTTGCACACTTTTTGCGCAATCTGAGTTAATTGCAAGGGAAATGAAGTTTTACTGACTCAAACCAAGAACAGAATGCCCGTCCAAGTTATTACTTTATTTCATAATGTTTCATTAATTAACTTCGCCGAAAATAACACAGCTAACCACTTTATCATCTTTATAAACACTTCACCCTCATTACATGTTTTTGCATTACTATTTTGCTTCCGTAGAAGCACTGCTGATAATTCATTTATGCAACGTGCATAAACCTTAGCAGTTCTATATGATTTTTTAAAACAATACAAAATAGAATACAAAGCATATTAAATACAGTTAAACAACAACAACAAAAAACAAGAAGTTAAACAACAACAACAAAAAACATTACAACAAATCAAACACAATGGACAAGTTCTAAATATAGCAGTCCAATGTAAAGGTAAAAGACACGAGAGGATAGATATGTAGCAAGAGACACATTACTTCAATAAATACAATGTCATGGTATTGTAGATGTTCATTCTTCTTCTTATTAAATTGAATTAGTTTAAGAGAATTAAAAAGTGAGGTAAATTCTATTATGAAAAGGGGGAATAGAATTGTTTGCTGTTCTATACGAATTGACGATTGTAGAAGTTACGCCACGTCGAAGGTACGTACGTAGTCACGTGACAATCACGTGACGGTATGTCACGTCAAAGGTACGTATGGAGCCACATAAACAAGCACGCAGATCGGAAATGTGCGTAATAAATTAAAATAATAATTAGTAATAGTAATAATTAAAACATTAAATTTTAAGAGGGTGATATACAATTTGTTTTAAGTCCATTACTTACTAGCTATTTATTTGTACATTAACTTGTGGTTCGTTAAAGTATAACCATACGTGATGGGCAAAAAAAAAATACGTAATTTATCAAGGGCATGTTATACTATAATAATAGTACTTTAATACCTGAATACAGAATTCAACAGCATTTTGGTGTAAAAGCAAATGCTTAATCTTTAAAAATAAACAAAAAATAATACGGAAGTGACGTAACATTTTAAACAGCCGCTACGCGCGTGACCTTCCCTTGACGCCGTTGCTTAGGAACCGTCATGGCTGCCATCCAGTGCGCATACTAGCGCACTAACGAGAATGTAAGAATAGTATTCGAGCCTGCAGTGACGCTCCGCCCTTACACACTGTTCCGTGCAGAAGTATGCGGTTTCTCAAGAAGACCGTTAACAGCATGGGCTTTCTGTAGTGTTAGTAAAGTATTGAGGGAAATAATTAAGCAAAACGTATTGTAAAACACATAATTATACATATAATATATTTCTATACATATCTTAATCCTAGAATACTTATAAATGATGTTGATTGCTCTCTGCGGTGAGAATTCGCACTATCCAAACCGGAAATAGCCTCACAATACGTATATAAACTTAAATACGTATACACTAAAAAATAGTTTGTTTTTAATACATTTATTTTTACCTGCTACAAACATGAAGGAGGTAAAATATGCGAAGTGATGAACATCTGTTTAAAAATGGTTTAAGAAATACAAAATACAATGCACAATATTGTACATTGTAATATTTATCAGATCATGATGCATTATATGTGGCTAAGGGATTTCTTAAGGAATATTAAAATTATATTAAAATCCTGATGTGGAAGAAATAGTATTATTCATCATAGATATGGGATAAAATGCATTTTAAAGCAATCTCACCGTGCTCAAGCTCCTTACTGCTGTACCAGAGCTCCTGCTCCTTTTCAAACTCCTCCTCCACTATCACACCTGCAAGCATTTTCCCACCTTTCTAAAATCCAATTTTAAGTTCTCTCCTCTGTAACAACACCCTTGTACATCAGGTCACTTTGTTGTACGCTGATGTAAAACACACCCGGTGGCGTTGTTCTGCATCTGCGGCAACGTGGCAAACTCCATAGGAGGACCAGAAGACAAGCCGTATCCTAAAACACTCTCTTAGGCACTAAGTAGTGCACTAGAAGCGCGTTGGCTCGCGCACTAAAGAGTGCGTACAAGTAGGAAACTTTTTTAAATGTAGTTTAAAACACATCCAATAAGAGAACAGAATTTCTATCGACTGACGTCACTATGGGCGGTGAGAAAAGACCAATCAGAGCGCGTGTTCCTTTTCACGTCACTCCAAAAATGGGCCCAACCCAACTTTTTCTTCCGTACACAATGAAGGATAGGAGTAATGTCTTTTTCCGGGTTCGTGTTTGCCTTCTCGTGCTTGCACCCATAGCATTAGTTAGTTTACTCCGAGTACAGAAGTAAGAGTTTACAATGTGTCATTTATGACTTGGGCATTTTTCTTTTGCAAAAAGAAAACGTTGCATTTTCTTTTTTAGTTCATTCTTTCCTTGCTTTAATTTAGTGTATTAGTGTATTAGTAGTTTTTTTTTTTTTTTTTAAATACAAGTATAAATTAAAACTAAAAACAAATCACCATGAAGGTGCTGAGACTCTCAACACATCCGCCCTCTGTGGCTTATTCCATGACTACACTGGGAGCCAGCATGATGAACAGCATTTTTAGTTTTTATTATGTCAAGCTGTTTCTCAACAAGTACAATATATCAGAAGGAGCTTTCCACAAAGCCCAGGTGAGTATTACCTGCATGCACACTACTACTGCTGATAATAAAACTAATGCTTCTACTACCACCACTAATAATAATAATAATAAGTACCATCATCATCATATTCCAAATAATTCATATACATAGTTCTTGCAATCAATAAGAACATGACACACATCTATTGTAAGAGTTTATTTATACTATTTATACTATATATATAAGTTAATTCCATTTTCTCCCTCACTCCCTCATGGATCTGATATCATCCGATCCGCACACAACTTGATACTGGCATTATTTCCGATGCACTAACAGCGACATTTTTTTTTTTTTTTTATCTTCGAAACCTTAAAACTTTACATCTAGGGTGCATGCTCTTTTCAGTACAATGGTTTACATCTCATAAAGCTGCATTTCCTCTAATTGTGTTGCTGCCATCCTCATATTAACCCCTGCGGCTCTATGTGTACACCTGCACCCAAGTTATTTAAAGTATTGTAGGCATGACAGTTCTGTGCTTAAAGTTAAAAACCTGTCAGGTAAGTCAAAATCGGAGTGAAAATATGTCAGGTTAAATCTGATCTCATATTGACTGATGGAGTGTTTCACAGTAGGTGTGGTCATCTTAATCTTCTTTGTTATTTAACGGCGGTTGGAATCCAGTAGGTTGCATTGGTGTCAACTGTAGGTCTCACTTTCCCTCATCTTCTTGGCATCTTAAAGCAAATTTTTCTACTCCGCTCTTTCTTAAAATAAAATAAAATTAAACATCTAATGCTTCCTTTCCTAATCTTGTCCTGTCTTGCTTTGTGTCTCTTTGTCCGCTTTTTCCGACACTTCTCACATCTCTTTAGTATTCCTCTCAGTACTTTGGAAAGATTGAGTACACTGTGAAAAGAATTTTAGGAAATGGAGAAAGAGGACAAGGAAGAAAGTATTTGGTAAAAGCGGATTTAAATTGAAAGGAAGATCAAAGGGATCAAGACCAAAATGTTCCGGTTATGCAACTTACTGCATACTAACTGCTGTAAAACAAGAAGAAGAAGAAGACTAGGCTAGTGGGGATCAGCTAACAGCTAAACTTTTTTTCATTATAAATGTGGGTGGGACAAACCTCCAAAAATGTCTGGGAAATGCTCAATAAGGCCCCAAACATGGATGGTTTCAGTCCCTGTGTTCTGATTGGCTAAAAAAAAAATTTACTTCCTCGAAGGGGCGTTTTATCTAAAGCTTCAGACACTGAAACAGTGTGTTTGGAAAAGGAGTAAAAAAGAAAGAATTTCAAGCAGACAGAACGAACATTAACACACACTTTTAAGTTCAAGACCTTTAAGTCTTACATGGACTTGTTTAAAAAAGAAGGACAACGTGTGACCTTTAGGAGTGAAAATTATGAAACGTTTTAAAATATGTAAATACATTGGAATAGTTGGTGGCGTAGTGGTTAGAACTGTGCACTCGCTCCTCCAGGGTCGAGGGTTCGATTCCCACCTGGGGCCGTTGTGCGTGAATGTTCTCTTCATGCTTGGTGAGTTTCTTCCCACAGTCCAAAGACATGCAGATTAGGTTAACTAGCTTTTTCAAATTGCCTGTAATATGTGAGTCACTGTGTCCCCTGAAACAGGCTCCAGGCCTCCTGGGGACCCTGAACTAGATAAGTGTTATAGAGATGTTTTGAAAATAGTTAGATTTTTGTTTTACTCAGAATGACAGAGAATCCTGTAGAATATCCCTGATAATTTGTTCCCTAGATCCTGGTTATAATCCAGTTCTCTTCTCGCTCAGGTGGTGTATATGATCTGGAACGCTCTGAACGACCCGCTCTTCGGCTACCTACAGGACAACTCTCGTGTTCCCTGTTGCTCCACGAGAAGGATCTCAATCCTGTACGGTGCTCCTTTCTACGGCCTGGCCTTCCTGCTGGCCTGGTTCCCCTGGCGGGAATACGAGTCAGGGGACTGGCTAAGCGGCATGCACCTGGTCATCACGCTGTGCGCCTTTGACGGCATGCTGACTTTCGTGCTCCTGGCGCAGTGCGCCCTCTTCGCCGAGATCTCTGAGAACCACCAGATCCGTCTGAGGCTCATAAAGTACAGCCAGGTGGCGTCTCTCATCGGCTCCTCCAGCGTGCTCTTCTGTGGCCTCGTCTCTAACAACATGGACAACTTCTTCGCCTTCCAGGTGTTCTGTGTCTTTGTGGCGCTCATGGGATGCGCCTGCATGGTCTACACAGGCCTGCGCAGCGAGAGCCGCTTTGACGCGAAGATCGTAGAGACGGGCGCGCAGCAGAAGCCTCCTCTGTCGTTCTCCGCCGTGGCTACCATGACGTGGCAGATCCTCACCAACCGTGACTTCCAGCTGTTTGTGGTCATGAACTTTTTCCAGGTCTTTCTCCTGGCCTTCTTTAGCAACTTTGCCATGATCTTCGCTGATAGTCTCATCCCAACGGACGCCCTGCCACCTCTGGCGAAGAGCATCATGTATGGAGCCGGATTTATCTGCCCTCAGGTGCGTTATTCGCCATCAACATATTTATGCGATAGTCATTAAAATGTTCCAGCCATCACACTAATTACAGCTGCCATTAATTCCAATAAGGCATTCTTTCAAGAGACAGCCGCAGGAAAGAAAACAAAACACAATCCATGAAAGAAAGAATGAAAAAAAAGACAAGAAGAAAGAAGGGCCAAATAAATTAATGAAAAAGAAAAGGGAAAAGAAACACAAACAGACTTTAGGAAAGAGAAAAAAAATAAATAAATAAGATAAGTAAGATAAGAGTGATAAGAAATGAGAATAAGTAAATTAATGCAAGAATAAAGGAATATGGGAAAAGAAAGAGAGAGAAAGATGCATGAAAGAAGAATGAACTAGAAGAGGGAAGGAAAGAAAAAAAAGAAAAAAAATGAGAACGAAAAAAAAAATCTGTTAATGAGTAAATGAATGGACAAAGAAATGAAAAAGAATTGATGAATAATATAAACGAAAAGGAAAATAAAGAAAGAGCAAAAGAAAGAATGAACCAGTGAAAGATTGTAGAAGAAAGTGTAAAAAAAATATACAAAAAAAAAAAAAGATGTACAGCCTAGAAATTAAAGTTGGAAAGATAAACATAATGAATGAATTGACAGGAAAGAAATAAAGGATGGAATAATACAAGTAAAGAAAGAGCGATTGAAAGAGAGACTGGATAAGAGAAGGAAAGAAAGATGAGTGAGACATACGCCTAATCACCAGAGCTGCAATTCAGGATAGTTTTTTTCTCAGTCTTTACTGTGTGTTTCTGTGTGTGTGTCCAGTTACTGGTTTTGTGCAGTCAGAACCTCCTCCATGGGATCGGGTATTACCGCATCATCCTCATCGCCTTTGCCGTGGAAGCAGGAGGCGCCTTGGTGATGGTGATGCTCGGGTCGGAACACTACTACTGCCTCGCTCTGTTCATCACCGTCAACATGTAAACACACACACACACACACACACACTACTCCACCCTCCACAATTACCTCCCTGCATTCCACCCTACCTCATCTGCTCCGACACGCCCCCTACAGTGCCTCTCCTGTTTCTCCAGTCCATCAGGAATATCACTATTTCCAGCATGATGTCAATACAATTGCTAGATAGCAAGCTAATACGATAATATGGGGCTAGTTATTATAATTTAATTATGATTATTAGCCAGGTTCAGTAGCACGGTGGCTAATATCTGATCGACTAATAAGATGACTAGCATCAGGCGAACTGTTAAAAGCAGTACTCCAGTCTGCCAGGAAGCTACATAAGGCATTTTTGCATAACCGAATTAAGACCATTAGCCATTAGCGTATGCTAACAATTTTGAAGAAGGAAAGATAAAAGGAATGTGTGAAAAGAACTTAGTTTTTTTGTTTTTTTTGAATGCCGTTTTCCCCCCGGCCAAAACATGGTGCTAAAATGGTCTCACCTAGGTGAAAAAGTGTATATACTCCATATAACCCCATTTTTCACAAAAATGTGTTTTATGTGTTAATAATTATAGGGCAGATTACAAAAAGCATTTTTAACTGAATAAGCTGTAGTTTTCTTTGTTTTATGGTAGTGTGTCTAATTTGGAGCATTTAAACAAAATCACTTAGTTATATGGGGCGGGGTCCTTAATTTTGCACAGAATGCTTTAATTTAAGCAATAATCTTTAGAGGTTGTATGCTTACACCAATTTTAGTATAAATACTCATAATATGAATAATTAGCATTTTAAATGATTATTGTTCAAAACGAGACAGTATAACGCTGATAAAAAATTGCCATTTTTGGGTCACATATACTGTAAAATTATCTCTCCAAAATGGCTAAAGTTAGCAACTTGAAATTTTTTTAGGAAAGCAAGATTGGTCACTTCCATATTGCATAAACTTCAGACGTAGCTTCCTTGATGCACACATTTTCTGTATTATACTGTATGTATAACTTAAAATTTTTTTAATCAGCATCAATACTGTGTTTTGTTCTGTCAAATCAAATCTGTTTATTCATCTCTCTCTCTCCGAATGTGTGTTAGGATTTTTGTCCAGGCTGCTTTCAGCCTCTTTAACCTGCCGCTGGCTGACATCATTGACTCGGACTTGCAGAAATACAAGCGCAGGTAAAACGCCATCCAGTTCTGGACAGCGGCTCTGACAGGAGTGCAGCTGCGCGTCACAAGTTTATTTTAACAAGCTTATCATTTCTATAGTAACAACTTGTTCACTGTGACCTTTACAGCGGATGCTCCACGTGAACAGATACAGAAAAAACACATAATTGTTGATATGATAAACTGTCCTGTGAAAAGATGTTTATGTAACGGGGTGGTGCTTTAACTTTTGTCCAACGTCTTCAGGACAAGCTTCTAAACTTTAAGACTTAAAAAGAAAGGTTAGTGAGGGAACAATTGTTTATAGCTGGGGTCAAACCGTATTTGGGCACGGTACAGATCACCTAGCATTAGTACACTCTTAAACACTGACACTGTGTCTGAGCATCAAACTGGTCCACATTGGAATTGGGCTGGAATTGGGGTCCACATTGGTGTTTGTAAGAGAAAGTTTTGCCATATACTATGGTCTTCATTGTGCGAGGTGCCAACAAACAGCCTGCAACTTTTATTTAAATTATAGTAGACAAATCTTATCATAGAATACCAGCAGTTTACAAGCAGGTACTGTGTCATGAGACGATTCACATGTTACAGGTCAACAGTCGTATTTGAAAGTTATGATTGTAACTTCACAGGGAGGCAACACGGTGTGGAGTGTTGTGGCCATGTATTCTCACTACTGCATTTTGGACTAACACCAGCTTGCTTATGTGTCTAGTAGAAGGTTTATGCGGTAATGCGTTATAATAATCCATCCTAGGGATAACAAAAGCATGAACTAGTTTCTCTGCATCATTAAACGATAATAATTTCTTGTTGAAAGACATCCGCTATAATCACAAAACATTAGAAAACCACTATTTTCCCCTTCTAAACTGGACGTTTTAATGGTATTGGAATTTACACACTTTGGTACTACACACACTTGTTTGTCCTACAATACACACACATCACTTTCCCCAGAAGGAGCTTGAGAGCAAAATTGTAAAATTTAATATCTCATTGCTGCAAAATAGCCGCTATCCTAAATGTTATCACACAATTATTATGAGTAGTATTATTATTACACTGTCCTTATCGTGATACCTTGTACGTGTGTGTGTGCTATAGTTTATCTCAGTGAATACTGGCTTAAAAGCATTGTTTGTTGAGATGAGTGTTACACACTAGAAATATTAGCTGGTATGTCAATGTATATTCAAGAAATTTACACCTGAGGATTCTTCATAGGGTTGTGAACGGGGTTTGGCCTTCTATAGCCGTTTGACTGATGAGGGAAACCTGAATGACCATTTTAGGCTAATTACTGTCATTAGAAATAATTTAGTGAGTTACACCTCGTGACACACCTAAGAATTGGTTGTTTTTATCACATGGTGCTTAAAGAAAAAAAATCTTTTGAGTTTTTGTCATCCTAGATGATTGTACTGCACTGTATATTGTGAAAATGTTTATTTCACTTTAACCCTCGGTATTTGCATGCTGTTTTCTCCACCAGCTCCCCGCTCTCGTCAATGGTTTTTGGGACCAACGCACTCTTCACCAAACCTGCCCAGTCTTTAGCACCAATGCTGGTGGTCTCTATTTTGAACCAGTACGGCTACGAGGAAATGAAAAGCGGGAATGTGACCGATCAGAGGTAAACATGATAATAACTATATTTTTGGGGAGAAATATAAAGCTGTATAGTATGGCGTGTTACAAACCTCATTCCTTCTCCTGGGTTAGAGATTTAAAAATAGAAATGATACATCAAGAGCGACACTCCATCCAACATCTGCACTTTAACTTTACCCACCAAGAAAAATCTTCTTAAAACAGATACGACAGAAAGCGAGTTTGTAGTTCCAGCACTGCTTAAAAATTAAAGACATTAATCACGCATTTTACATTTGTTTACTTAGATTCCAGGCAGGGGTGAGACAGGGGTGTGTCTGTTGCAAAGATTATCTCAAAACCTGCTCAATTCTCTGCTGTTACCACGATCATTTTACAGCAGCCTGTACTTTTTTATGGCGTGATTTAGAGCTGGTGTTATGTGAAGCGTTCTCATATAAACTGACCATTCATATAATTCGAGGAATCATAGGCCACGCCCCCTTTAGTGCAACAGACAAACAAAGATGATTCATAGGGGCCTCGCCTCCCTGACTTTGTCTGAAAAGCAGCACAGATCTGTGAAAAAGGTCAATACTGGCCACGAAAGGCACAGAAACAAGTCTGACCTACAGAGACCCCCGCCCTACAAATCACAGCACCCAGACGATCCACTGCCAACATCCTGGTGATAGACACCACAGCACACTTCTAAAGACCCTGCGGAGCCATGCCCTGAGGGTCCAGACTCACCCCGGTGGCACAGGGGTGGGGTACCCAAAGCCCAGGTGGTTTTAATGTTATGACTGATCAGTAAGTGTCTTTAGAGTGCATTTCCATCTCAGAAGCCAAATCTCCTTTTAAAGCACTTACTGATGAGGAAGGAAGGAATGATTTGTGATTTCTTCAAACTGACCTGGTTAAGAAATATACATATACTGTACACTATGTACACTATATACACATATATGACACTATATATATATATATATATATATATATATATATATATATATATATATATATATATATATAT
>JAQMYG010000023.1:32899843-32912619 GCA_030014215.1 Clariallabes teugelsi | reverse complement strand
AAAAACGGAGCTATGTTTTATAGTCAAAGTAAGAGCACACACACACACACACACACACACACACACACACACACACACACAATGTGAGAGAACCTGAATTTACTGAATGTCCAGGTTATCACACCTATGGAGTTTTTCTATCTATCTAAGGGTGTTTCTGTGAGCATGAGGAATCATTTTCACACATGAACTGAACACCACAGTGTGAGCTCTAATCAAAGCTAGACGCGATTAGTGTGTGCATCTTTTTATTTGGCCATGCAGTGTATATTTTTAGGAAATCGTGGAATCGTAATTTTTAGGAACTCGTGGAATGATGTCTGGCGCCCTCTAGTGTTTATCAATGGAACATTACAGCTATATAATTAGTCAAGTCAAATCAAGTAGGCTTTGATTGTCATTTCAGACATATACAATTCAGTACAGTGAAACGAAACAGCGTTCCTCCAGGGGCGAGGTGCTACACAGTGCAAATAACATAAATGAACAGAACTAAGTAGCTATCTAAGAAACCTAATTACCTGACTAGCCAAGACAAACCACCTTGACAGCATAAATTAACAAAACTATCTAAGTACTAGATAGAAAACACAACTGCTTATTTTAAAATAATAATAAAAAACATGTTTTCTCTCTCTCTCTCTCTCTCTCTCTCTCTCTCTCTCTCTCCCTTCTACAGTGCACTGGAAGCTCTCCACGGCGTCATGTTCTACATGGTCTGCTTGGTGCCGTTGTGCGTCACTGTTCTGCAGTTCCTCTTCTGGAAGCCGTTCTCGGTCAGAGACAGTCACACAACGGACTCAAAGTACGTCGAGGGGTGATTTCCTGGAGACCCATCATGGTTTAAGTCAATAGAATTATGACGAGTGTATTTTTCTTTTATAATTTTTTTTTTTTTTTTTAGAATTTTAAGTATATAAAGGGTATGGGGAGAGTAAATGTTTTATTTTATTAGCAGGGCATTGTAATATACTATAACTACTGACACATTCATTCTACATTGGCATTTTCTCCCAACCATGTTGTGATCTTTATACATTAATCATTATTGCTTCAAATTGATATCAGGAGAAAAAAGACAAAAAGAAGTACAACAAATTATGAAAACGCACAGCGATGTTTATCGGTAATTCTTGGCATGCCATTCATTTTGAAACCATAGACTTTTTTGGGGGTTGTGGGTGTATAGGAACTCAATAAACTACATAAAGGTAATACAATAGATTACTTCCATGAGAAAACATTTAAAGTGTTATCTATATTTTATTGGTGACTTTTTCGTTGCCATGAACTGTCAGATAATTAAAAAAAAAAAAAAACCTCTGTGAAGTTTTTCTACACTTAACAAAAGGCACAAAATCACTTTTTATTCGTAGTATATAATGAAATCTTTACCAGCAGGTTATTTTCTGGTGATGTATATTTACCTGGGGTTTTGATTTTTGTGATTATTTTTTTTCCACTACAAGTTTTTATATTAAGCAAAATGTGTTGAGATGTTTCTAGACTCATGAACTTAATACTATTTTAATTCCCAATTCTGCTAAGTCTGGACCAACTTCTTAAAGCAATAATTAATTAAAAATATACACTGGTCAGCAAAAAAAAAAAAAAAAAGTTGCAACTGCCTCTTCATCGATTAGTCTCTTTAGCCTACACAGCTGTTTAGTTCCAATCCCTTGAGTTCTCTTCCCATTGTGTGTGTAGAAATGCACTTATTTCACTATTAAACATAGAGTTCCTCTATCCTTCCAGGTTTTAATAATGCAATGGACAATTCGGGGGTAAATACCTTATTGCAGCTTAACCATATTAATCACTGCAGTAGTTATCCAGTGGAAGGCTCTTAACTATTTGCTTAGTTAAATCCAACTGGTGACTTTTTTTTTTTTTTGCTGGGCAGCATGTTTAAAATAAGAATAAGAATAAAAATAACCTGATCCAGTCCAAATAGAGCTAATAATGTGCACTTGGATATGGTTTGGTGAAGGGTGCCAATAATTATTTGTTAAAAATGTGACCAACAGTAATTGAACCTTGGGTCATATGACCACACGAAAGGTCTTTACTTTAATTCCAGCCTGCTGTGGAGCATGTTCAAACACGACGCTTTTCATTAGTGGACGAGAAAACAGCATGGAGGACGGGAGAAAAATAATGTCCGCCTTTTGAAATGTGTGCACTTTAGTGTGAGTGAGGCGTCGGAGTGCGAATGTTGGCATGGAGGCTGTGTGTGAAAGGGTGTAAAAGTATTTTATTTTTCTTCTTACTTCTTCTAACTTCTTACTGATGGCAGGAAAAGGAGCTAGGTGGTACTAAGGGTACTGTGGTTAAGATTCTGCCCTGTGGACAGGAGGGTGTGAGATTTAATCTCAGCACTGGGAGTAAACCAGTCCTCGAGGAGACACAGCGTGACCACTGAACTGCTCAGCTTTCTGCCTGGATATGATCTTAACTAGTTTTCTAGTAGTTTTTTTTTTTTTTAATCCTAATAGCAGATGCTGTATTTAGGCAGCGGTATGATGTAATGCTAATTGTAACATTGATGTCACATGAGTTCTAGTTTCTTCTGCACAGTGGTTTACAAAATAATGTTTGTTTGTTTTTTTTTACACCCAATGGGCCTCATTTATCAATTTGAAAATTATGACAATATTTAATTCAGTAGCTAATAAAAGAAAAATTACCGCCATATTCCTTCGTACTCTGTGTATATATTAATTAGTACCAAATACGTATAAAATTACCAGATTACAGTAAGCCACACCCACAGTTAGGCAAAAGGACAGGTTAGAACTGTCAAAACGATGACTACAGCAAAGGCTTAGCTTGAGAAAGAGTACTAGCTAGCTGTCATAGCTACACACACTCACTAGAGACAACAACAATCCCTGATACTTCCTCCCAAGCTTTTTTTTTCTTTGTAATCTACATTTGTACTGTATGTAGACTACATTTATGGCCAAAGTTGCTATGACTGAGGAACTCAAGATGCACCCAGACCACACACACACACACACACACACACACAGTGGGACTGGTCTGAGGAAATAATCCGAGCCTGGTGTTTGGATTTCATGCCTTACCTTTTTGTAGGACCGAGAAAATCTCAGTTCAAATCTTTCTAAATTAATAAAGCCCATGAATTAGTGCGGACGTGCCGCAGTGCCTGAGCTGCATTTAGCAACTTTTTAGCAAATTTAACGATTTATAATTTTTTCAGCTTTATTCACGTTTTTCAGCTTTTATTAGGGGCCATTACTTTTGTTCTGCTTGAACTGCTTATCTTATTTGTCTTCATTTATGGATTTACAAATAAATAATTGATAAATGAGGCCTGAGATGTTTTCTATATGTCAAACATGACATTTGATGCAACATCGATATTTGAGGGAACAAATGTATTTTTTGCCAGAATATGTGAAAATAAACCTTTACATTGTGCAAATAAAATCTTTTCTCCATTTGTGTTACAAACTCATTGTGATTATGATTTTTTTAAGTGATTTTTTTTTTAAATGATGGATCTTGTCCATTTCATCTCTTTATTGTTCCTTGTTTCTAAATAGCTCATAGATTATGTAAGGAATAACACACTTGCCGAGCGGTGTTGTGTGTGTGTGTGTGTGTGTGTGAGAGATATCATTAGAAGATAATCAGCGATGAAATGGACTTACTGCTACCACACTGAGGATTATAATTTTTCTTAAAACAGCATGCCTCACAGGGTTTTATTTCTCTCCCACTGCACCATGGTGCCAAGGATGCACGAGGTAGTATAAAAGTTTCAAAACTAGTTTTGTAACACACCAAGAGATGGCAGCAAATGTCTGCACGGACAGTCACAGGGAGCACCGAGCTTCATAAGTCAGTGTGCCAAAAGACATCGCCCTGTGTATTTCTGCGTTTCCACATCTGCTAATTCAGCATGGACAGCAAATTATAACAAAGAGCGAACATGAAATTCTGTGAAACTGGGCAAATCTGCCACAGAGATGTTTGACATGTTTCGCCAAGTTTACGGCGATGCTGCAATAAGCCATTCTAGGCGTTTTAAGTGGAACACGCTCCAAGAGCAGAAGAACGTGACTGGAAGATGACGAGAGATCAGGAAGACCTTCAATGAGCTCAACCCCGAAAAATGTTGAAATCATTCGCCAACTTGATCGTCATTGAACAATGTACAACATTGCTGCCATCGTGTGTGTGCCATACAGAACAGCCCAGGCAATCCTCACGATTTGAACATGTGCTGTGTTGCTGTCAAGTTTGTCCCCAGGCTGCTGATCCAGGAGCAGAGGGAACATCGCATCGAAGTCTGCCAAGAATTCAAGGATCTGTCGGGGATCATTATCATTGTTTGATGAAACTTGGGTGTATGAGTACGATCCTGAGACCAAGCAACAGTCTTCAAAGTGGAAAAGTGGAAAAAGGTCCGCAGCTCGACCAAGTGCATGCTCATGTTTTTCGACATTTGCGACATTGTGCATCAAGAATTCATTCCCTGGGGCCAGACCGTCAATAGCGAATTCTACTGCCAGGTTTTAATGCGCCTGAGAGAGGATAGATGGCCAAAGGAACCGGATCTGTGGCGCGCAAATCTCAAAAAAATATACCCTCTTGTATTTTATCTGTACAGTATAATACATCTTCACCATATCTACTCAAGTTTATAAATACACATGAATTTTATTTTATGTTAATGAGCTATACATTTATAATAAATTAATAAATGACTGAAACTATAGAAACAAAAGGAAAACAAAGGGGAAAGAAAAACTGTTCCGTTATAGAACATTAATCACGTTGGGGCTTTTATTTTAAAAAGACGCAACTCTAATGTGTTCCTGTCCGCCATCTTTAAACCTGTCAGCGGTCTGAGTTACAGCTCAGCTAATATGTTTCAATTATGTAAAAGAAATAAATATACACTAAATAAAACATTTTTATTTATTTATATAATTTAGTTTTATTGTATGATTTTACACAGACATGTTTTTATTCACGAATTTGTGCCTTTAGTGTCAGAATTAATGTCCGTCACCTCGGTGTATTAAAGCTATTTATCCGGTAAGTCCGGCTTGCTGGGGGCTAAGCTAGCAGCTAAGCTAGGTTAACTCTGCGTTGATTAGCGTTAGCATTTTTTCAGCATCGTGGACCAGCGGTACTTCCTTTCTGCCGGCTCCGGTGAGTAAAGCAGCTTCTAAGCCTCTATTAATGATTTTTTTTTTAATTATTTATTCGAAATTGTAAAACTGCTTCATGTTTATTTAAACCTTAGCAAAACGTGCACTATTTTGCTTGAATATATATTTTTAAAGAATAAACAGATACATTTCTGTAGCTACCTGAGCTTTTCCTGAACTGCACCGGAACTGGAACTTAAGGTGAGCGCTAACAGGCAGGCTAAAACAGTTTAGATTCTTTAATTAAAATGATATAGATTTTGACCACATTTAAATGTTGCGAGAACAATGGTAACATAAAACAAATAAATTTGTGTCGGTGTAATGATCAAAGTTTTTTAAGGGTTTTAAATTGCGAACAAAAGGAGAAAAACAAGCCTTGTTTGTTTGTGATAACTTACGTCACAATTACTTTCAGATTTTGTGTTAATTATTAAAAAATAATTTGCACATCTTGAATATTCATGTATATTTTGTTAAATAATCGTTAATTAACTTTATTTCTAGGAATAGCTCAAGATAAAATCAGGATAGGAATTGGATTATTAATAATTAATGAGCGTAAGTAAAATAAATAAAACGATTTATTAATAATAATTAATCAACAATAATTTACAAATATTTTATCTTAATAATTTTTTTGTCAATTTATTAATATTCATTTATATTTATATTTTGTTAAACAATTGTTAAATTACTAATATTCATTTATATTTATATTTTGTTAAATAACTAAAAGTGTAATGAATTAATATTTAAGCTTGGAATTGGAATGAATATTTAAACTAAGGAATTTTTTAAAATTCATTTATATTCATATTTTGTTAAATAATTGTCAAATTATTAACTATGTCTAGGTATCAATAAGGATTTTATTATTTAAAGACATTTTATTTCTAATATTCTTTAGTATGTCTAATTTTTTATATTTTAATTACAGTTCTGTTACAAGATTACTAATGATTACTTATTACTTTTTTTTCCCGCCTTACTGTGTATCTTGCTAAATATCCAAAACATGAATTTTGTTTGGTGGTTAAAACTTAAACATCAGGGTTTTGAACATGTATGTGGTGTAATAATTTATTTCCTCTTTCCGTGTTCGTCTTTAGTTATGGATCCTCTGAGCCGGCTGAACCTCATGCACCTTCAGGATCCGCTTCCCAAACCTCTGGATCTCACCAAGCAGATCTCCGAAGCTCTGAATCTGGTGAAGAAGAAGCCGAGGCAGAGCAGCCGTGCCTCAGAGACCAACACCATCTGTTCTCCTCCTAGCTCAGAGTTCAGTTATGAGTCTGTGTGTGTGCCTTTAAACACCTCACTACCAAATGGACACACCCACACACCGGTAATAACCGGTACGGAAAATGGCCAGACTGATGGTGTGACTGTACAAGGACTCGAGCGGAACGGAGGAGGGGGGGGGAGAGAAACGAACGCCACAGGATTTCGGGACACTCCTTCATCACGATCACATTCCCGCTTCTCGGAAACCTTGTCGTCAGGGTTCTCGGGATCAGGACACATAGAGTGCATTTCCAGTGACGACAGCAGCGTGATCGAGGTGCCTGTCAGCGTTAAGATTAGCGACAGTGCCTCACTGACACACACAGTTTCAAAAGACAATAAACGGAAAGAAGAAGAAAGGACAGAACATTCTTCTGCACCGCTGATCGAATGTTACGTGCTCCAGGATAGTGACTCGCTGGAGTCCAGGAACGTAGCGTCTACCTCAGAGGCAGAAAATGAGGCAAAGAATGGATCGAGCCAGACGAGAGCGCCAGCGACAAAGAAAACTAGAAACCAACAGCACATGAGGTCTTCAGCAGGCAAGAAAGAAACAGCGAGCGCAGTGAAGAGGAGGAGGCAGAAGAAGAAGCGCTCTGGTTTATCCTCGTCTCCGTGTGCGTTTCCGTCTCATGAACCTGAGATCAAGCTGAAGTTCTCAAGCCGCAAGGAGGTGAAGCGAGAGGGAAGCCGAGGGAACAGTTTCTCCCCATATGTCCGTATGGAGTTCTCCGTCTGCACTGTTGTCAACTATGAGGAAGACTTCCAGGTGAAAAAGCATCGACACCCCACGACGTCCCCGGGGATTGTTCCCAACACATCGTGTTTGCAGCTGGGGCGCCTTGGGACAGAGGGAAAGCACCAGAGTGGTGAGCTGTGCTGCCTGTGTGGCCGGACGGCCAACCTCACAGGATTGGGAGACCTGCATGGACCGTACAATCCCTGCACACAGGACAGGACAACTTCAGAAGATCTCCTGATAAATGGACACGAGGATGTTGGAGCGAAGAGGAGGTCAGACGAGATCGGAGAGCGCTGGGTTCACGAGGACTGCAGTATCTGGTCAGCGGGGGTTTTTCTTGTTAAAGGAAGGCTGTACGGGCTGGACGAGGCACTCCAGGTCGCACAAGACGCTGTGAGTTCATATGTGTGTGTGTTTTAAAGGAAAGCTTGTATGTGGACGTGTTTTATCAGGTTCACACGCAGTAAGAGTCAAACACCTGAGAAGTCCAAACAAACAAGTTAAATAAAATGCACAAAAAATTATAAACAAAACATTTTGCGTCAGAAATTGTACTTGTATGTGAAGTGTATGAAGTTAGACTCAAGTGAACATGACCTGGTGAATGTTTCAGGTGTGCTCGTGTTGCCACAGGTGTGGTGCCACTCTGGGATGTTTCTTCAGAGGCTGCCCAAATAAATACCACTTCCCCTGCGCTCTCCAGGCCGGTAAGCTCCTGTCTGCTGCACGCTGATCTGTTTGATCAGATCTACTGTACTTTCTCCATACTTAAGGATTCGAACAGGATCACATCAGATTCAGTGATGTCGTCAGATATCAAATTGCTCTCTATCTAATCAAGTCACGTCATATATTATAGTGATATTGTAAAATATTAAATTGGATTGAGTCAGATTTACTGCTCCTATCAAATATCGCCTTGTTATCTTAAGATTCTAATCAAATTGAATCAGATTTACTGACATCGTCAATATCAACTCGTTATCTTAGTCTATTCAAATGAAATTAAATTTAGCAGTATTGTCAAACATCAACTTCAAAACATCAAATCTAGTTATATGGCCTCCGAGTGGCGCAGTGGTAAAGTGCTTGCCCTATCATCCAGAGATTGCGAGTTCGATTCTGTAACCTCTCGCAGCCGGAGGTCTAGAGAGCTGATTGGCCGAGCTCTCTCAGAGGGGAGGGATCAGAGGTACTTGGTGCTCCCACATTAATCACGGCTCTACAGCCAATCAGGGGTCGTCTGTTAGCTCACGCAAGTGGAAGGAGCTGACGGCGCTGTCCTCCGAGTGTGTTACGCCGCAGTTCGAAAAGATGCGGTCGGCTGGCGTCACGTGGTTCGGAGCAAACATGTGATAGTCTTCGGCCCTCCCGACTGAGTTATAGTAGCCTTAATGTGGGAGCCCACCCAAGTGACAGGGAGGAATTGGACAAGATTAAATTAAGGAGAAAATCGGGGGGAAAATGCAGTGGCTGATTCAGTGGTATCGTCAAATATTGAATCATTTTTTAAGAATCAAATCAAGTTGAATCAAATTCACTGACATCATCAAATATGAAATCACCATCTTAAGAACTGAGTGATGTCTGATTCACTGTTGAAATCGTAACAAAACCTGCGTCAAAACCTTTAATTGTTCACTTCTGGATGATGATGATGTCACTTTTCCATGGTCTGGATTTCCTCAGACCATATTAAGTTTTGGATTTATCCTCATTTCCATCTGGGAGTTTCCAGGATGTTGAAGTAAACATGTTGAAGGTTTTCTGTCCGCATTAATGTCATGTGCAGTCTGTCTCTCGTACACGCTGTGGACAGATCAGATTTAAAAATAATATTTGTAGCGTGTCGGTACACGCGGTTACATCAGCAATGCTGATCTTGTTTGTGTATCTCATGAGATGTGTGTAAACTCGGCGTCGGATGTCCTGCTCGTCTTGTCTGAGCACTTTAGAGGTTTTTTTGTGGTGGTTGTTTTCACAAGTGACGATTTCTTGTTTTGATTTTGCAGACTGTGCGTTTAATGAGGAAAACTTTACTCTGAGATGTCCAAAGCACAAGGTAACACAGACACGCACACACACACACACACACACATACACACGCACTACTACGATTTACTCAGTATTAGATATTGGTTTTGTTGTAACAGTATTGTAATTATTTTAAATAACTTTCAGCTTTAACTTTTCTTCTCATAATCGTTTCAGAATAAATCAGGACTCGGTGTGAGCCAACCGCGGAACATGTGACGCTGTAAATATATTTAATTCTTTTTTGCTTTAACCAATTTCTTTCTCATTCAGATAAAAAATTTTATTTAAACGTTAGCGTTATTAATGTATTGTATTTACTTTATATTCTTTATATATACTTTATGGTTTCTTTTCTTTTTTCTTTCTTTTTTTGTTATTTCTCCATTGTTATCTCACTCTTTCCTTCTTTTATCTGTCTTTCTATTACTACATATTTTTTTCTTCCATATTTATTTATTAAAGTACAGAGTATTTTTGTTTATTAGACTTATTTATATTTTCATTTATCTATAAATTTTTTTTGTTTTATGTATGTTCTTTTTTAAAGTGCACTCTTGTTAAAGTTGTTTTGTAATTTCTTTTAGTATTTTTTTCTTTTAGCCTATTTCTTTTTTCTATCATTTTCTCCTTTATTACTATTGATTAATATGTTAATGATTAATACTGTGAATAACAGTAATCTGTGTGTTTTCTCTGACAGGTGAACTCCAGAATGATTCGGAGAAGGGTTTTCCCCCTTTTTCTACATAAAGTATTAAGGTGTTTACGTTTTCCTCACACACAGAGGAAGGTCTCTGAACTGAACTGCCTTCACCTTCACTGTTGCTGCCTTTTAAAAAAAAAAAAAAAAAGCCCAGCTGAAGGATCCTCACACGTCCTGCTACGCCTTATTCCTCTAGCTAGCGTCTGGCTGATTCCACAGCCTCGTGTTCCTTTACTTGTTTTTTTCATACTGAGTTTTGTTTTTTGTTATTGCTTTGTTGTATTTTTGCAGCTTTTTCACCCAAACGGTGTTCAGGGTTTCCTTTTTTTTTTATACTTGAAGAAAACAGGTGCTGGATTTTATTTAATTTTTTAAACATGAGCCATATGTATTTTTATGATTTCATTGTAAATGTAAGCGATAATAATTTGGACTGTTCATTATTCCACTGTTATTGTTTTTCTCTGTTGAAGAATTCCAGTTTTTGGTCTGTGTTTAATGCCGGGCCGAGACGTTGGACGGATCGGGTCGGGTCAGGTCTTCTCAGACGCTGCTGTGTGCACTAGACAAGAACGTATTTAATTTTATTTATGTTTGATTAACACATGGTGTTTTTATTCGCAGATAAACAAACCTCAGCTGAAAAGAATACACACTTTTTAGCACTTTATGAATGCAGGGATTATTATTATTATTATTATTATTATTATTATTGTTGTTGTTGTTGTTCAGGTGAACAGATATGACATCTGTGTTGGATTTGGAGAAAGTGAGTGTACAAGTTCAACCAATGCCTTTTTAAAAAAATGTCTAAGTTCTAATAAACCTTTTTACACTCTTTGGCTGGTGTGTTTGTGTGGCCTGATGGTGGAGCTGTAGTAACATGATGCTCAGACAAGTGGCTCAGGTCAGGACCTTAATCCCACTTGTTCTCTCTCTCTCTCTCTCTCTCTCTCTCTCTCTCTCTCTCTCTCTCCTTTTTTCATTTCATCACCCTGGGCATAATTATTATTTTTCCCCCAATTTCGCAGGGTCGCATTTGGCTCTTTTACTCACACAGACATGCAGGTGAGTCTCTTAAAAGAAGCCTGAGGAGCAAGTGTTCTAGTGGCACGTTTCCATGGCTGCAGTGTGCAATAAAGTTTTCTTATGTAAAGGTTTTGTCGCTAGATTTGGCAACATCTTACAAACCTTCAGTGAGAGAGTACACGTTAGTGACGGTCCTGTAATTGACATGATTTTTAAAGCCTCACGTCACTGTGTGTTTAAAGCTTGACTAAGCTGCATGATCACTGATCTCCACTGACCCTAATGACCAATCACTGATCTCTGTTTTTCACAGCGACCAGTAAACACTAGACAAGAACGTATTTAATTTTATTTATGTTTGATTAACACATGGTGTTTTTATTCGCAGATAAACAAACCTGAGCTGAAAAGAATTCACACTTTTTGGCACTTTATGAATGCAGGGATTATTATTATTATTGTTGTTGTTGTTCAGGTGAACAGATATGACATCTGTGTTGGATTTGGAGAAAGTGAGTGTACAAGTTCAACCAATACCTAAGCTCTAATAAACCTTTTTACACTCCTTGGCTGGTGTATTTGTGTGGCCTGATGGTGGCGCTGTAGTAACATGATGCTCAGACAAGATGCTCAGACAAGTGGTTACTGATATTGTTTCTATCAACCAATCACTGATCACTGTGGATCCTGTTCAACCAATCACTGATCATCGTTGTTCCTACACTGGTACGCTCAACATAAGTTGCACAGCTTTTTTAAGTTTACTCTTAGACTTTTAGAGAAATTTGCTGGCCAAAAAAAAAAAATCACATTGCTGTTTAGGTAACACAACGCGTACCCAGTCCAAATATTTAAGTAAGCTCAAGTAGTTATGTGTTCAATTAATTATTTTTCTCTAGAGTTGACTTAGCCCAATTTTTCATTTCTTTTCATCTACTTTCAACTTTCATTTACTCAAAAAATTAGTTGTCTCCCATTGTAGCCTATTTATGCAGTTGGTTCAAATGATTTTTTTGTTTTTTACTATAAAAACAAGTTGGCCTAACAATACCCCAACGATTAAAACACAGAAACATTACTTTAAAAACTTTATTCCCAAACTAGTCAAAAGTTAAATCGGTGATAAAACAGGAGAAAACGAGTTCTATTTTGCTTAAGTTAGTAAAATACCGTTAGTTCCTCAACATGTGAATCTGAGGGGAGCGTGTCTCTCCTAGTCCAATAGAAATTGTTTGGATGGCTTCATATATACATCCAGTCCTTCTGGAAGCTCTGCTTAAAGAGAACAAGAGAAGTTTTCACAGAATATCTAGTTATATTAATAAGGCTATACACCATAATATCACTTATCTTACTGAGTACTGGAGTGTCGCTACTCCTTAACGCCTTAACACTTCAGGGATTTCTCGAACTTACTTTAGCTGTGCGCTCGCGCGGCCGTGTGTGCTGGGGTTTGATGCTCCTGCTGGGCAAAAGTCAAGGCAAAAGTGTGGAGAAAGGATAGATACGGCTATTAATGGTTAGCTTGCTAACTCCTGTACAGTGTGGTAACATGAAGCCTAATGTTAGATAAAGCTCTTGTGTGTGTGTGTGTGTTGGAAAACACATCTGCCTCACTTTTATAACGTTACCTGTCTAAAACAAAATCTATAAGCCAACTAAAACATATTTCAAAATATATATACAGTATATATATATATATATATATATATACTCAGAGGTGGAAAGAGTAATAAAATGTTGTACTTAAGTAAAAGTACTGTTACTTTAGTGAACTTTTACTGAAGTACAA
>JAQMYG010000023.1:32854525-32871032 GCA_030014215.1 Clariallabes teugelsi | reverse complement strand
AGACTTGCACCAGTGTAAGAGTTTATATGAAAGCGATACGCTGCAGCTGTGTTCATGTGCAGAACAATAACACACCAATTCCTCAGAAAAAAAAGGATTTTTAATCTTTTGAAATCTTTTCTCATTCTTGGAGGCGTAGTGCAGGCAGAGAAATGGCACTTCTATACAAAAAAAAGAAACTAGAATAAAATAAAAAGCATTTTTTTCCTTTAACATGTTTTTTGTCATAAGACTGCAAAAAGGTACAAAAAATAAAAACTGTACAAACAAGCTTTTTACAAAAGCAAAGGACTTCAATCGCACAATGTTTTCACATTTTTTTTTTTTTTTACACATTTTAAACACAGACGTGTGCTACATCGATTTAAATTTTAATCAGAATGTCAGGTTTGTATAAAGCTGCTCTTGGGGAAAGAGTCTGATTTAGGCAGATGCGTCTGATACGACCGCTACAAGACGTGACGTGATGTGACCCTCAGTTCGTGTCCATGTGACATGGGTTGGTCCCGTGCGTCTCGGCCTCCCGGTACGTCCTAAGGAAGTCTGTGTATCTCGGCGCGCAGCCGAGCCAGGCCTGGCCGAAACGCACGGTGCCGGTGAAGAGGAACTCGCCCTCGCCGGGTTTCACTCTGCACTCGTGCGGCATCAGGAGCGTCCCCGTCCAAACCTTCACCCGTCCCCCGGTCTGCGTGAACACCTCGCTCTTCTGTCTGTATACACGAGACAAAGTGACGCCCACTGACGTCTGATCCTCCTCCTCTTCCACGCCGAGGATGCTGCCACGTCCCACTACACACAACCAAACACACACACGTATATTAATACACTGCACACCATGTTCAGCATTCTGATTGGTCCATGATTGATTACTACTACACTAGTCGTGGACAGTGTAGTGTAGGCTGCAATATCAGTGATATATACGACGCTTATAACATACGCTTGTAACATGCATTATGTATGGAAGGAGACTCCTATGTCAGAACTTTGTAACACACGCTTTTAGCGTCAACGTGACGAGCTGCGTGTCACGTGTCAGGGAAAGTGATAACCTTTATCCATGCGAAACGTAACTCTAAAAATTATTTGTCGTTGATACAAATCGAAATTACTGACCGATAAATGAGGAACAAGAGGAATTAAACACTTCAGGATGTGCTGTTAAAGGCTACAAAGAATCAACTTCATGGAACTTTTTTTTTTTACTGATTAATTTCCTTTATCTTATGTAACTTTTACTTTTTTGCAAATCAACAACATTGGGCTGGGACTAAAACACGCCAATTAGACTATGTCCCCTAATGTGACCTCATACAGTATAAGAAAAACCCCTCCCCTGGCTTGTTGCTCAGCTTTGATGTTCTCCTGAGGAACAGTTGAATATGTGACCTTTAACAGCACAAGACAGTTTATTTCCTTCATACGATTGGCTGAAACGATTCTTGATGAAAGGCGTGAGTATGTATACCTCGGAAATGAGAAACATCAGGTGACTAATTGCAGTCATTAGATTAATCTAAATAATGTTCAGATGAAAACATATAGAAGAACATTTTAACATTGGGCAGAAAAATAATAATAAACTCACATTATGGAAGAAAAAAAACAAAAACAAAACATGGATGCTAAGGTTGTAGTTATATCTTTCTTGCTTATTTATATAATTAAAAATGACTAACCATATCTAATAAACACTGTGAAAATGCTGTGTAACTTGTCTTTTTGATTGTTTAAAACATCATGTCTTATTTTTCAAAAAAGGAAAAACATTTCTTTTCCCCAACAATCTTCTGCTCCACACTCCAGTCCTGTAGGTGGTGGTGTTGCACCAAACCACTCAAAAATCCAAAAGAACTACAAGAAGGAAAACTCTTGCAAAACACAGATATTTTGTGGAAGATGGAAGCGTACGAGTGTGTGAATGATGATGTGCAGTCTGATTTATCCCTCGGGTTGTTTTAAAACATTATTCGGCACACGTTGTGAGGAACTTACCGAAGTCACTCGTGCAGACGGACAGGAGCAGCTCGGCGTCAGTGCAGGGCTGACACGGGGCTGAGGGGAGAGAGAGAGAGAGAGAGAGAGGGGGGTAAACAAATGCAAATACAATCTAATCAACATTTCTATCAAGTTAATGTTTCACACACACACACACAGACACACAAGTACAGCTAATAAGATCCACCTCACACACGCACTGGGGCAATGAGCTTAAAGTATTCAAGAAATCTATCTCACCCAAACATAACATGCAAAGTAATTCTTATACAGTATATACATGTCAAATTTTGTCTTTGAATGAGAAAGATTTCTGATTTATTTCGATGAAATACACAAAACGTTTCAAAAACAGTGTGAAGTAAGTGTAAACAGACTAACGGACCTAAGCGGAGAAACCTCAAAACCTGAGGAATGAAGATTTTATGAATTAGAAAGACAAAATGATTGGACGAATGGAGGCATACTGTTTATGAATCGTCACGCGCACTGAGATAAAGTGTTTCAGGCACATACGGTTGTTCTGATGATTGAAGATAAAAACCTGGAAAAGCCTAATATACCTGTTAATTATCAACTTTATATAATACATCTAATCTCTATGTAAACCACTAGTTCCTGCTTTCTTTCTCTGCTCAATGTGGTGACGACTAAACCACCAGCCACCAACCACTGACACCATTACACCACTCTGTGGCTTCTCAGCCCGGTTCCTCGTACCGATCCATCCGTGACCTGAGCGTCATACATACAAACAAAACAGCTTGAGGTTGATCTGGTTTAGGCTAAACACCTAAGGAAGGAGGAAATAGTAAGCCAAGTAAGCCAAGCGGAAAACTTCAAGTGCTGATGTCACGCAGAAACCCAACACCGACTCTAGATCAGATACGAGGATGACGATACACCGACTAGAGCTGTGCGATTTCAGCGAATTCGTCAATTTTAGATGATTTAACGTTTGTAAATAGAATAGCATGTGAATAGAATAAGAACAAAAAAAAAAAAAAAATTTGATTAAACATTAATAATGTATTCCTCACACTCATACAGATCTTTATCATTCTCTGGATTTTTCCTGCAATGGCGTCTCCAGTCATGACCAAAGCATTCTTGTACTGTGCCTGATTTTTGGGCGAGATGCAAAACTGTGTCAGGCTTGAGTGTTACAGATCAGGAAGTGCGTCTAAAGACTGCTCTCTCAGCAAAAGTACTACGAGTCTGCGGTTAAATGTGGCGCTCCTCCCTACCCCGGACAAAACCACATTAGGTTGATGCAGGTGGGTGAAGACGAAGGCAGAAGGAGGAGGGAAGGAACTCGAGACATGGCTTAACCAGTTTACAGGTGATTTTTTCCCCGTCCTTTTCTCCTCATCGTCACTCAGCGCCTCTGTGAGCTTTCAAAAATGACATGAGCCTCCTATCGATTATGCACGGGGTTATTTCAGGCACGCCATGTCTACAAAGCCGAGCCAAAGGTCAACCGCTGCATGCACGGGGTCAGGGGTCATCCAGGCGTATGTTTAACCAACACCCTGGCAAGCTTTGATCTCCTGATCCGGAGCGCTCGCCGCCGTGGCGTCTTGAAAAAGGAACCGCAGGAATGGATGAGGATCTGAGTCAGCTAAACCACTTCACAGGACAGACCACGCGGAGCACCGCAACATCTGCGCACCACCGCATTCCTTTCTAATAGACTGAAGCTTTTTTATTTTTTATTTATTTCTTTCTTTTTTTGCGAGCTGCGCTCCGCTTTACATCGAGACCACTTCAGAAGACGACGACGAGTCAGAACAAAAAAAATAATAAAAAAATAAAAACAAGGATGAAATATCCTTCAAACATCTGGAAAGGGACCGGTTCTACGACTTGGGCCCCACACAGCAGGTTAGGGGCTTGAGGGGGTGAGGAAAGACAACAGTACGCTTGCAGAAAGAAAAACAGGTCACTTTACATGGCAAGGCTGAGCCTGGGTAAAAGGGACTTGAGCAGAGCTGGCGAAATTGCGTTAAATTGGAAGTGGATCACATTTGGATCGCAGCTCACCTTGTAAAGACTGTAAATTACACCACTGGGAACAAGCAGACATAGCAGGACTACAGAAGCCGCTCGAGTTCTCGTAAGCATCGTGATTAGCGACTGAGGAAGAGAAACACCACAAAAGTTCCTAAAAACACTCCTGACGAGTTACGCTGCTCCTATGATCAGCCTGATGTGCAACACGTGCCCAGTGCAACCCGAATCCTCTTTAAAACGTTTCTGTGGTGACCCACGCAAACACTGCTGCTTTCTGCATTCTCCAGTCTGTCTCTACGTTCATCGGTTCCAGCTTGACACGCCGACCTTCCTGAACAAAGCGTGCACCAGAGACTTGCTTTGATTGGCGCAGGAAAAATAAAGCTGCTGCACATCCTTGCTGTGTGAAGCCTGTTCTGGCTTTCGCAAATAAGGCGAGGTCTTCGGCACGTAGCGGCGTCTCGCTGCGCGAGGCTACCCCGGGGTGCACTGGGTCATTAGCAAAACAAACCCTACACGCTGTTTCAACGTCTGTTAGTGAGCACGGTTCATATCCCGCACTGATACTCTTAGGTTACGGTTTACTAGATGGGTAAAATATATACTTTCCATTTTCTCCACATACAATTAGAAAGACAACACTCATTACTCGTCACGCTTTAGGACAACTTAATGCAATCTCGTACTCTTTAAAACAGTTTGTTTATTAGCAATATGTTTTATTTGAATTTCCTGTCCCGGCTTGCATCTTTATAACGGTTGTAATTTGACTTAAGTAAAAGTTTGTTAAAGCTAAGGAAAGTGTTGGTAATGAAATTAAAAATATTTAACAGTTAAAAGTATCAATAATGGACCGGGTGGGTGGGGGGCAAAAACTTTCGCTAACACTTCACTTAACAATGCTTAAACAGCTTTATAGGACATGACTGAAACTAACAAAAATTTAGTAAACCTTCTTGCAATATGTAACCGGTTACTTAATGGAAGTGTTTATAGAGCTACATAAGACTGTCTTATTCTCTAAAAACAAACATTTATAACTCATTACAATACGTTATAACGCTCTTAGGGGAAGTGTCATGTCTGTCATGAATAGTAATGAATCCCAATAAAATCCCCACTCACAAATCCTTATTACAACCTATGACAGTTCACTCAGCACAGCGTTCATAGAGCTGCATAAGATCTTTATGACAGCCAACAAAAATGAACACTTATTACAATCTATAACAGCCCACTTTAGACTGAGTTCATAGGCTACACGAGCTGTTCTTGGTAAAATGTATATCAGTACATATATGAAATTTTTTTTTACAACAAGCTTTAATTGTTATAAACACTGTTATAAAGACTGACATATAAACCTGCCTAGAGACGGGTCAGAGTGTCGTTGTCATTATGATGGACGCTTATTACACTGTAATACTGTGGCAATGTACAGTATACATAAGCAAAATGAGTTTTATTCTCCTGTTTATAATACATATACAGTATGAACACCTCTGACAAGGCCAAAAGTACACTACGATAAGTTATATGGTATAATGCTCTAATGTCATATCAAATAAAAATCAGGTCAACCTGACGTCAAAGAGAACAAGATAAATCTTTATGACAAGTGGCATCTTTTTTTCAATAAGGCTTTATGGATAGATGTTTATGCAGATTAATGTCTGTGCCATTATAGGCTTATGTAGGTCTTATGTAGGCCTATTACCAAAATCCCTACCTATACATTTTCTTTAGCCTTTAAACTACACGGAGTTTGTTTTTGTCATGTCTGATCACTTCTATTACGTACAGTTTAATCTCATATTGCTATAAATGTCAGTTGTGATTACAGTTCGACATCTTGCCCTGAAAGTGTCATAACACATCACGCATGTGTTGTGTTGGCAACAAAGAGCGCACAATAATCTAAAATAATAGGAGAAATCTTTACAGCAGGCAACTAGTGTAACCTTTTATAAATATTTCCCTGGACTTGTGCGAGTTGTCATGATGAGCTTATAAAGGTCTAATGTAGGCTTATTACTAAGATGCCAACCTTCACACTTTTTCATTAGACTTTATACTACATTGAGTTAAAAAAAATATTTTTTTTACGTTTGACACGTCTGATCGTTTCTACCATGCGACTTTAATGCACTGGTGCACTTAGCTGGAAACGTCAGTGGTTATAACAGTTTAACATCTTGCAGTGAACGTGTCATAACACATCATGCTTGTGTTGTGGTGGCAACACAGGGGCACATAAAACCCTACAGTAAAAGAGAAATCTTTACACTGAGCAATGGAGTGAATTGGCGTAAACTTTTATAAATATTTCCCTGGACTTACTGTATGAAGGTCTTATGTAGCCTTTCGAAAGCTAGATTTAGGTATAAAGCTTAGAATATTTTTACACTGTAAAAAATGAAAAAATAGTAACATTCTGAGGTCAATGCCCTCGAAGCGTCATAACCCAATGCAGCTCTATGAAGCCCAGGCTGAAACGCACATAACAGTTACATATATTAAAAGAACTGCATCTTCTTTACCTATCAGTGATTGAGGATCAGCACCGGGCCTGTGGTTGACCAGCTCGTACTGGAAGGAGGTGATCCTCCGGCTGATATCTCGCTGAGGCACGGCCTCGATGAACAGCGCCCCCTCTTGGATGCCGAAGCAGTGTACTTTGCCCTCGGCTTGCTGGGCCTCACGGAGCAGCAGCCGCAGCTTACCCATCCGCTCCAGGTAAATGTGAGTGCCGCTCGATTCACGGGACGGTTTGATGCAGACGGAGAGATGCGCGGTGGACGGAGACGCCATGTTGGGCCGCAGGTTGACGATGATGGCGCCGGTCGGGTAGAGCCACTCGAGAGAGCCCTGAGAGCAGCGGAGGTAGACCTGCTCCACGTCACGCGCGTGGCCTTCGTGGGTCAAACCGCTGTAACAGAGGAGGGAGGGGGCGGAGTCAGATATCATGATTTCTTTTTTTTTCCTTTTACAACAATAATATATAGACAGATATAATAATAATAATAATAATAATAATAATAATAAAATAATAAATAATAATAATAATAATAAAAATAAAAAAGTGATATATTCTGAATCAATACACTTTATTTATTCTTTCTTGATTTTCCTCTTATCACCTGTATATTAAATCCTTTCTTTCTTTTCCTTTCCTTCTTTTTTCTTTCTATTTCTTTGTTTATTTTCTTTTAAACTTTCTTTCTTTTCTTCCTTCCTTATGGCCCTTTTCTTCCTTCCTTATGTGAGAACTATTTCATCATTCGCTTCTTCCTTCCTTTTTCTCTTTTTAACCTTTCTTTCTTTCTTTCATACTTTCTTTCTTATTTTTCTTTTACACTTTCTCTTCCCTCTTTTCTTCCTTTCTTTTTGCCTTTCCATCATTCATTCGTTCCTTCAAGGTGTGAAAAACATTTCTTTGTTAGTCAGTTTGTTCCTTCCTTCTCAACTGCAATTTTTCGTCCTGTTGTTTCTTCCGTCCTTCTTTGATCTGATCTGTGAGTGAAAAACCTTCATTCGTTTGTTCGTTCCTTCATTTTAATCTTTCTTTTTCCTTTTTCTTCCTTACTTTCTTCCTTCCTTCTGTCCTTCTTTTTGTCCTTTTTCTTTTTGTCCATCTTTCAAACTCTGATCCATGTGTACTGTGTGTGAAAGTATTTGCAGTGCATTCTGGGACAGCAGGCATTCTATAGGCCAGTTAACAGAGACAGAAATGGTCTCAGAGTGTGCAATCAAAGAATAACAACGATCCTGACTAGACGTTTCCTGTAACTCGCTCATCCTGCACACAGACGCCAGGTGGAAAATATCATCAGCTTCACTGTGTGTTTTTTAAATTTACTTCTTCTCTTTTTAACGAAACTTTCAGCTTCAAAGGAAACTCCACAGATTTAGATTAAACGCTCAAAGTGGTCTAAAGTCTAAACCCGAACCTAGTGGCAGAGGAATGTCTCTGCGGCTCTTTAATAACTGTTAATAACTTCACATCCTCTGGCATGCGGTGTCGCGGCTGTCTGCATAGCGATACTGCATGACAGATATGACAGACTGCTGCAACTGAGTTTAGCGCTCATCCGATACATCAAATATAATCATTTCTCATGATGTCATGCCACGAGAGAGAAACAGAACACCTGTTTGTTTTTCCACAATGTTTAGACAAAAGCATTTTTAGGAGCACTGTATAATATTTAACACCCTCTAAATGACTAGCAACTGCAATAAATTCATCGACACGTTAATTCGTAAATGTTACACGTCGCCTCTTTAAGTAATATTCTAGAAATCTCCGCTTAATCATAGTATGTAAGATGTCAAATCAGAGGCTTTCTCAGGGTTCTTACCAAAATTTTATAATTACTACATACTTTTTATTAATATTTGGCCCTTTTAAAAATGATAGACCCTTTAAACAATATCCCAGAAGCCCTGTCTAATGTTAGTGTCCATCGAGTCTATTTCAGGGTTAAATTAAAGTGTTTGAAAGTGAAAGTGTAAACAGGGGCCTTGATATAGGATTGTTTCACGTCCTGTTAAACCCATACTAAGATAAAAACATTATAAATCCATTTAGTTCACCTAATTGTACGGCTGGCCGAAGGCTAAGGCTTGTAAGCGCCACCCAGTGTCACGAGAGAGTACTGCAGCGCAAATAGCTAGCCACGGAAAAGAATGTGAAGCAAATTTTTGAAAAAGATTTTATAAATATTCTGATTAGATATAATTTAGCAAATTAGCTAATGAAGCTATGAGGCCTGTCCATGTGCGAATAGTTTAGAGTGCACCACCTGCAGGATCATGCTTTACCACCTCAAAGGCAAAAATATATATTATTACAAATATTTTTAAACCATTTTTTTTATTTTGGAGTCTGTGTGGTGAGATAGACGAATAACGATATGTAACCGAAATGATTTTTTTCATCGTCTCTAGTTTCTACAGTCGTCAAATATATTCAACAGCAAAAGTTAACATCTAAGATCTCCAAGCACTTGTAAATAATTACACACGGCCCCTTTAAACAAAATTCAAACAGGTTTTTTTTTTTTTTTTTTTTTACCACTTCTGCTCAGCTGCTAAACTGTGAATGGTATAACACCATTCATTAAATTTTTTTTATATTAGTTTTTTTTTTTGTTGTTCCCACTTTCCCACTGACTCCCTGGCAAGCTTGGCGACTGGCGCACGGCCTCGGTTCGGATTTTTGAAACACAAGTCAATGAATCCCGGGGATGCACAAGCCAACGGCACACGAGGCGAGCGCTGACACAGTAGCCGCGTCTCCAGAGCATGCAAGTGCAAATGCAGGTCACGCACCGCGCCTCCCCGCGCTTTCAGCCTCCTCAAAGAGCCTGGAAGCCCCCCAGCCTGCCAAAAAAAAAAAAGAAAAGAAAAGAAGAAAAAAAAAAGAAAAAAAAAAAGAAGAGGAGCCTCCAAACTGCTTTAGGGACGCTGCAACCCCCTCTTTCTCTCTCACACTATCTTTTTTCTCTTTCTGTCTCATTTTCTCCAAACCCATGGCTCACTTTCAGCTCGGAACCATCTGCCTCTCGTGCTGAGCCCGGGATCCGGGTCCGAATCAGACGAAGACACTGAAACAGTAACGTGGCACATGTGCAACACAGAATCCCCCCGAGCGGCAACTCTTTAATCAGGAGAGTCACGTCAAGACCCCAAGCTTGGTAATGAGATCCTGGCGTACAGCCCGGCTGATCAACACCACATTACTGACCCGATACTGATCATCACTCCACACACCCACACACACGCACCACTTCTTTTCTTCTAAAATAGAGCTGTCAGGGTACAAAGTCACTGAAATAAGACAAAATAGACAAAGCTGCAAAAATGTCACATTATTTAAACCTCAGCATCATGTCAGGTTTACGGGTTATAATCTATCACACGAGACGTCACACCTCGTCCAACATGTATGAAATAAAAAGCTACCGAGTACGCTTCCTTCCTGCTGTGACTTTTCACTTTTCCTTACAGAACAAGTAACAAAGTCGCCCCAACATCTCTGTGTTACAGGTTACAGCTGGCGTTACAAGTAACGGGTCATTAACCCGCACAGACGTCGCTCTCACTGACGCTCGGTTTCACCCTGGTTACTGATTCCTCTGTTGTAGTTACTGAATAATCAGCTGCAAAATGAATCACACTGGGGGAATGGGGTTCATCTTTTTTTTTTTTAAAGAATAAGCAAAAAAACAACAACAACATTATATATATATATATACACACACACACACACACATACACACACACACAAACACACACCACTTATTGATGTGCTCTGAATAATAAACCAGGTGTTTAAAGGGTTAATGACAGGAAAAGGAGATGAAAAAAGATGACTTCAAACAGCAAATAATGCGAAAATGCAGAACTATTAAATTTACAGAATGCACTTTATACATAATCTAACTAACTATCTAACTAAATAGTTATTATGATTATATAAATAATAGAGTATAAATGTGTTTATGTATGTATACATAACTTATATTCATAAAACATTATATAATATATATCTATATCTATATCTATCTATCTATCTATATATATATATATATATATATATATATATATATAATATTTATATAAAAACAAATCTTTTTATAAATGAAAATAAAAATAAATAAAATAAAAATAAATAAAAACACTTAATACTATATAAATACCTTATTAAGAAATAATACTACTAATGCTCATTAATAATAATAGTTGTTTTTTGGGATTGTTATTATCATCATTATTAAATGTATTACTTATTATCATTATTGTAATTATTGTTGTATAACTTATTCTGAAACGTTTGTTTCTATATAAAATAACTGTACATAATAATAATAAAGTGTAGACTCTCCCCACCTGCCCCTCCAGCTGCACTCGTCGCTGGAGTACTGCGCTACAGCGGGGCGCCACAGCGCGACAGCCGACAGGAAGTGCGCCACCAGCGGCCACAGCATGATGGACGCACCGCCTGGATCCTCGCGCCGCCTGGCTGACTCGCCTTCTGCTGCTGTGCTCCTCCGGTGTCACGCGCAGTAAATGAATCCAGACGCCATCGGTTTAAATCCAGCTACAACATCGCGCTCGTTATCCGTTAACGCATCGAGAGAGCCGTGATGATGCGGCGGCGTGTCCTGTCCCGTGTGCCCGGTGTGTGTGTGTGTGTCCCCTCTCTCTTCCCGGCTGTCCGTTACTCCATGTCGGTGAGAGCGGGTCTCACTGAACCGCTGCCTCTTCTGCGCGCGCCAGCTCGAGAACTGTAGCTCGAATTCCACACCGCGCGCGACGAACTCAATTTACTTAAAGCCCCGCCCCTTCGGCGCCGCGCGCGAGCGCGCGCCTGCACATGCGCAGACAGAGTGAGATTAAAATCACCATAGCTCACTATTAAAGATTTATCTACAGTTTAAAACGCGTCCTGTATGTGTGTGTGTGAACGTGTAAAGTGTTTCACAAGTGAATAAAATTCTTTCAGTTTTCAATTAGGGCGTAAAAATCTAATCTTATGGCATTGATCTTTTTCTTTTTTCACCTTTCTTTCTTTCTCCTCCTCATTATTAAGAGTAATAATATTAATTCAAATTCAAATTTTATTTGTCACATACACAGTCATACACAGTACGATATGCAGTGATATGCAGTGCGGTTATTAATAACCGCAATGAACTATGGGTGTTCATCATTGGGAATACAGTAGGCATGCTCTAATGCTGTGTTCTGTTCCACAGTGCACATTAATCAGTGCTCCCTGCTCCATAAACTCTGCTCCTTGCTCCAAGTTTAGGGAACATCAGTTAAGTGACCATCCTTGGACAACACTCCTAACACTGTCACCACTTCCTCTGCGTGATTGTACGTACCATTGCGTTACCTTGGTACATTCACACCTGGTAACTACATACCTGTTGCTGCTACTGTGGAAATTTCACACTGAGGAAATTAAATAATGAATATTTATTTAAGCAAACTGATGTATTACAAAACACATTATATTTAGATTTTTATAACTTGTGATTAGATTACTTACAAATAATTATTATTATATATATAATATTCATATTATGTTCTTCTTGCTAATAATGATTGGTGTGTACAACTAATGCCAGGTCACACGTCAGCGTGCTCCAGCAGGGAGCAATGACCGATGGGTAATTTCGCTTGTCCTCTTGTCCAAGACTCAGTTTTGGGTTTAAGTGCTAGATTTAGGAATCCTTTGCACTCCATAAGCATTCAGACTTGCAGCTCTGGCCCTACACTGCTGCGGGTGAAGAGCTCGGGGCCAAGAACAGTCTGTACCTTGCGATGCCTTGCTAAAAGATTAGAGCTTGGATAATGCCGAGGCAAACCGTGTGTTTAATAAGAGTGTGTAAATGTTTATCCTCTCATAAAAAGTGAACCTGAAACACAAGGGAGGCTGCTTCATGAGCATTAGAGGTTTTTGGATAAATAAAGAAATTCCACGTGTTTTCTTTGTTAGCTGTTTGTCTTACTGACACACTGTTGATCTTAGTTACTGTATTAACTAACCAGAAACCTATTTTTTTTCAAGGTTTGATAAAAATATCTAAAAGTAATTATCCTTTAACTGAGGTCGCTAATGAGAGCCAAATGTTAATATCTGGCTAATATTTTCCTAAAATACACAAAGCTAAATGATGGAACTGCTAAATGTACATAGTAATAACCGAGGTACAGTAATTGTAAATGTACAGATCAATGATAGATAGATAGATTAGAAAGTTATTTCCTCTTCTTGCTAACATTATGACACATTTAATCTTTTTTCTCTTGAAGTTAGTTAATCTTAAAGATAGTTTGTGACATTTCTTGAGAAGTCACAAAGCTGAAGTCCTGAAGATGGAAAACGTACAAGTTTGCTTCTGAGCATTACAAAGCACTGAAACTGGAGACTCCTTCCAAAAGGCTAAACAGACATCTTGTTAACCAGTAAGAGCCCAGACACATTTCTCCTTTAAGCGACATTATGGGTAATATAACACAGACCAAAAAGATCACCGGGGATACATGTTGAAAGATGTCCTATAGCATTTTTCCTGATACTTTTAAGGTTCAAAGCCCTATGTGATATACTGTATGCACCACAACCATATTTCATTAATTGGTTTTAAATCAATTTGAGATACAAATTCAGCCAGAACAGGTTAAATCTAAAAATATGAGATGTTATTAAATCAGTAGAGTTGTTAAATAGAACAAAACTTACTTTCTGTAAAAAAAAAAGAAGCTTTAAAAAAAAAAAATTAGTTAGTTCTGTCACATGTGCTACTCAGACACTTTTGGAAATGAGGTCATGACTGCAGCAGGATGTTCATTAGATGTCCAGGATAAGGATAAAGCTGAATAAGAAACTTTCCAGAATATTTAAAGTGTTTTATGGGCTACAATCTGTTTTAAACATTAGATCACTCTCTGTGTCCACTGTAGAAATCCCCGCGATTGAGTCGTCGCTATAGACCTTTCACATCTAATGTCATGATGTCTGTCTGCAGTGGTCGCACCCACTTCCGGATGGCAAAAGGGACATTACTTACTGGATGCCACTGCAAAACAAATCCGCAACCAAAGCAAATTCACCTGGTTGCTGGCAACAGGCATGACATGAATAATATACTGTAGCCTTCTATTCTATATCCAAAGACAGAAAGGAGGCAGAAGTATCACAAAATAATATACATCTTGTAGTTGTTAGGCTTGGAGCTTTAACTTCATCTGTAAACATCCCTGGACGCACTAAAACGATGGCTCGGATTCAACACTGAGGTGCGTATGAGTACATTCCAATAGGTCTTGGTTGTTATAAAACCAAGCCTGAGTATGATGTAAGTAATGGGGCGGGATGGGGGGGGGTTTGGGGGAAGCACAACCCTCATTCAGCTGAGACTCATATGTAAGCTTCTGCAGTCTCACTGAGCTAAATCAAATTGGGATCTTTCATAGTTACCATGAGTTTAGTGCAAATTTAACTATTTTTGTAGCAGAGTGCAATCAGATTTTGTCAGCCATTTACTTTTTGGCACAACGACTTTGAAGTATTTTCTGTGAAATACGGTGCAAGATACCAACTTGATTTAGCTCAGTGGGACTGCGCAAGATTATCATCTTACTTTTTGTTTTTGGCTCCAAAATACACCTTATCAGTTATCAACGAAAATACGTAGTAACCTAATGTTGGGTACTGGTACAGTACTTCCGCCGTCCACTGTTGTGGTTGATGCCATAGCTACAAAAGAGCTATGGAAACCATAACGTAGAGCATTTGCAGCTGCGCTACTGTCGGAGCTCCTGTTACAGTCATTTCCGACCAATCAGAATCCAGAATCGACAGCGCTAACGATCAGCAGAACGACAGGGCTGAGAAAGAAATGAAAAAATGTCCACCTGGGTTTCATCATGCCAGGGATCTGTTTATTATCCTCCATCTTTCTTAACGTCTGTATTTTTGTTTCTTGGCAGCGTCGAATGAACACGAGCCAATAAAGAAACAGCTTTCAGGTGTTCATCTCGTTATTTTTCTTCCCTCTAAATGTGTCCAGAAGAAACCCGTTAGACAGGAGAAACTTGAGTTACATAAAAAAACTAAGCACTGCTTATATACGTAAGACATAGAAGTGTGAGCCAACAGTTGTGTGTGTGTGTGCAAGCTATTTGTTTTGATTTTGGCACACGTTGGCCCGCGGTCGTCTCTCGGAGTGATACAACACGTCCTTAAGCAAGAACCAGAGCGGCGCGTGCACGTGTCACGACAAGCTGTGAAACTCTGACACCTGCAAACTTACACCTGCATTACCACCTGTATGTGTGTGTGTGTGTGTGTGCGCGCGCATGTGTGTGCGTGCTTATACCTGTCGGACAAAGCTTTCTGTTACACACTTTCATCTTCACAGAGAAAAAAAAGTGATGCTGTTGTAAAACGCAGATGGAGACTCTGTCCATCCTTTTGTCTGTTCATCAGGGAGCGAAAGCAGATGTTGCCTTGACAAAGACTGCTTTTGAAAAAGAGAAAGAAAGAAGAACCGAAAGAATGAAACATGGTTTATTTTTTCAAGATTCAAAATGTTTTTCTTTTTTTATTATTTCTTTAAATACTTTATTAAAGTTACTGGTTGATTCTGTTCATTTTTAATTAATTAATTAATTAATTAATGTATTAATTCATTATTTGTATTCTTTTCATTTCACTTTATTCCATTTGGTTGCTTTCCCACATCTAAACCTGGACTGTATTTTAAAATTGGTTAATAATTCATGCAAGTTAAATTCTAAATAAAATTATCTCAATGTTCCTTCTTCCTCCTCTTCCTTATCATCATTATCATCATCCGCATAATAATCTTGTGACTGCAGTCAGTCAATAGTTCTGGACTGAAATTCCCACAGACAGTTGCATATTAACTTAAACAGCGGCAATGTGTTCGCCTTATCATCCAGAGATCGCGAGTTTGAACCCCAGGTGATGCTGTAGCCTTTGCGGCAGGTGGTCTAGTGACAGCTGATTGGACGAGCTCTTTCAGAGTGGAGGGATGGGAGGCACGTAGCATGGATCTCCAAGTGTGTTACGCTTCACCCAATGGTGCGAGAGCAAGCAGCAGTATAGCAATTAGAAAATATGCGGTTGGTGACTAGTTGTAGCCTTGATGTGGGAGTGCCCTGACGACTAAATTAGGGAGAAAATGGGGAAACAACGCTAAAACGCTATACTGAGCTTCTCTGCTATCCGTTATCACTCCAGATGAGGATGGGTTCCCTGTTGAGTCTTGGTCCTCTCAAGGTTTCTTTCTACTGCCATCTCAGGGGGTTTTTCCTTTCCACCATCACTCTCAATATAATTTATACATATTTTCTTACATGCAGCTTTCCGTCAATGACCATTGTAAAAACCTCTACATAAATAAAAGTCAACAGAATTTAATAGACATTAATCAATGAAAGACTAAGTAACAAGCGAGTGTTAAAATGGTACGACCAGGTCTTTCTAAAACGGTGACACATGTTCTCCCTGTGTGTTCACATGGGTTCCTGGAAAAAGCAGCCCTAAGTGAACTGATGATGCTTAATTGCTGAATGAGTGTGTGCATGTGTGTGTGTATGCGTGTATGTGTAATGAATTTGCATCCCGCCCAGGCTCTATTACATTTTCATTTATGAAATTGGATAGACGCCTTTATTCCAAGGAAGCTTACATGTATGTCAATTATTCCCGCCTAGTATTCCTAGGATCCACTTTAGCTCTTTGTTTAAGTTTTGTTGTTGTTTCAGCATCAGGTTTTGGGTAAAACGAGCTGAGAGTAACATCTCTGCAAGTTGCAGTCTCAGTTTCAGAGGGGGTGATGAGTCACATGCAGGGCTTGAGTCAAAACAACTGGGAAATGAAGTCAGATGGAAATGTGTGTGTGTGCGTGTGTGTGTGTGTGTGTGTGTGTGTGTGTGTGTGTGTGTGTGT
>JAQMYG010000023.1:32841766-32854425 GCA_030014215.1 Clariallabes teugelsi | reverse complement strand
GAAATGAAGTCAGATGGAAATGTGTGTGTGTGCGTGTGTGTGTGTGTGTGTGTGTGTGTGTGTGTGTGTGTGTGTGTTTGTGTTTGTGTTGCGCCATTCCCAAAAAAACATGGGTGTGCCTTATCTGCAGTATGACCCATTCTGTCATCAGGCTCCTCAAACCTCTGACAAGTCTTCCTGATCTTGCAGTAAACATGCGCACACACACACACACACACACACACACACACACAGAGGAAGCAATCAGGCACCAGATGGCCAAAAACAGGTTCGGTGAAGTTAGTTAAACGTTCTGCAGACGCCGAGCCGGTCGTCTGTGTTGTTCACATTCCCGTAATAACGTTCATTTCAGCGAGCCTCGGTCAGGTGACAGCTTCTACCGTGTAATAACACAGAACCCAAAGGCCACGCCGGCTTTGTCATGTTCTCGGCACAGGGCCAGTGTTTGTAGTCAGAACCCTCTTCAACATGTTTAAACAATAAATGTCATTAAACCGGAACATACTGTGTACACTGTAGCAGAGATAATAGTTGCCTGTGTGTCCTGACTTCTTCAAGTCGTGCAGTATATACTTACAGTCGTTGTTAAACACAGCTGGATGTAAAGATCAGTGAAGGAAAGCTGGAATTCTGAACTCTCGTCTCATACTTTTGATCTCGAACCCACGTGCCTTCAGTGTATAACAAAAACAAAAGACTTGCTGTTCCAATACTTTTGGAGAGGAATGTGTACTTAAGAAATTACACAAATGCTAAAATGTGTCCTAATGTAACCACAGTCAAAAAATATTCAAGAACTAGAACGATGACTTAGTCTGTCTTTCAGGAGTACCCCAGGCAGAGTTTAGAAAAAACCTGAAAAGAACCTTTTTATCTAAGAACATAGAAGTGTGTTTACAGAGCTACACAAATCATCAGCACTGAGTAAGTGATTAGGAAACTCTTATTTATTATTTTATATCTTATTTTAGAGATGGTAGGGAAAGGGAAAAGTCAGATGTACAAGCTTGATTAGTGACAGTCATGTTGGCTGCCACAATGCAAGAGTCAGGAACATCATTTACTTTTATGAGCAGAGACTCTTAGTCTAGTCTTATCTAGACTTTCACTTGTTCATTTATTACATTTGTTGTACATCTGTGCATTTAAGAGCTTTGCTCCTGCACACACAAACACTGGCACCTGAGCAGTGATGGGGTGTGAACCTGTGACTTTCTGATTAGTAGTTCACCATCTCAGCTTAACCACTGAGCCACACCTCACACCCTGCTTCATTTCTTAATTGCATAGTAATAGTACAAGTAGTATAGGAAGCAATCAAATGTTGCCCACAAACACACACAAATTCCTGCAACCACGCTCCAAAAATACTACAGTTACGCAACAATACAATTAGAAATAAAGTTGAAATCTGATGCTTAAGAATACATACAGATATGATCGTCTGGTGTCCACATACTTTTGGCCAAACTAAAGACGAATAAAGGAACACCTCATGTACATGTTAACGTTACCTTGAACATTACCGACATCACCGACCGTGATCGGGCCGCTCACTCGCCCCAGCGTGAAAGGGAAAAATTTGTGCTTCTCCTTATGCCACATCCTACAGAATCCACACATCGATACACACCTCTGCTTTTAACCAGGTGCCCTGTGAACCTTTCTGTGAACACCACCATTACAATCCCAGCTTAACCACTGATAACATTACAAATGTTATCAAATCATGTCCTTCTTATTCATACTGTACATCTATTTGTATTCATTTAGAACACATCTGTTAATTCTGTCAAATTTGCATGTGAGCTTATTAAAACAGTTCTACCGTAAATGGGTGGGGTTAGGAATGTGTGTGTGTGTGTGTGTGTGTGTATGTGTGTGTGTGTTTTTTTTTTTTTTAAACAAATAAGCAGATGTGGAAGCTGGCCAAGGACAGAGAGTTAGAAATGGGTTATACGGTAAGTCCACGCCTTGATAAATTAATTTGACAAAATACATGTGTAAGAACAAATTAATATGCAAAAATTCAATTCAACACTAAACAAAAATGAAATAGAATGCAAAATAACTAAGCTAAACAAAAAAAAAAAGCAGAAAAAATTATGAACTTAGTTTCCATGTTAGCATGAATCGCATGCTAGTATTTTTACGATTTGTGTTTCTCCTGACATGATGTACGTGAGTGGATGACATACAAGGAAAATTTGCCGAAGGAAGATTTTTCATGCTAGCTGTCAGACTTTGCAGTCCACCTGCCTCTGGCATCTCAATCAGCATGGTGGTAGTTACCAGAGGGAGAATGTTAGCATGAAGCTCAGGAGCGTGGATAATTGAGGAATGCAGTCATTGCTTAGTCTGTGTTAGCATTCTCAGGCCTACATTAGTCTGAAAGTCTGGGATTAAACTCCGTCTTGGGAGCGAACCTGGAATTTGAGATGGACAGGAACATCTCGGTGCATCGCATCTTTATAAAGAGTGCCTGAGCTTCCAGTGCAGTTCAGGTTCCTGTTCTCAAGTTCCACTTCACTACAGGAAAAAAAAAGTGATGGAACGCTGTGTGATGGAAATAACTGCGATATCATACTTTTAATAGTACGTTTTTTTTTTTTTTTTAAATAAAAGGCTCACAGTATCATGAATTGTATATGTCCTTAAGATTCCTTTATAATAATAATAATAATAATAAAAAATAATGTAGTAAAAAGAACACCTCGATTTCCTGTGCTCTTGAAAAGGTTTATGGAGTGGAAAGGCACCCAAGGTTCCTGCAATTTAAATATTCCTCATGGTGTTGAGGACCTTCAAATATGGAAAAAAGACGATGCTTGAGGTTCCTGTAGAGAAAGTTCTAGCAGTGGAGATGGTTCCTGGAAGGGTTCCAGTACTGGGTTCCAGTGCAGTTTTTTTAGGCAGTGCCTTGGTTGCAATTCCCTAGTTTATGAAAGGGATCCTACAATGAAAACACAAATGTTCCTATGAAGTTTCTGCATTAGAGCCATCCCAAAAAATAAGAATTCTACAGTAGAATGGAAGTTCCCTAACATTCCCAAAACTCTGAAATGATTTCTGTAGTGGAAATGTAGCTTCTACAGTATATCTTGTCTAGAAAATCACTTACAGTGGAATTTTCTGAGCTCCTCTCCTCTTTCTTTGGTGTAAATACACCATAGGGTCTTGTGTTCAAAAGAAACTTCCTACAGTAGAAAAGCACCGCCAGAAGGCATTCCTAAAAGGGTTCCTGTGGTAGAAAGTTTAGGTTCCATGAGAAGTTTCCTACAGTTGAAAAACATCTAAAAAGTTCATTATTTCCTGACGGGTTCCTGCAGTGAAAATTTGCCTAATGTTCCTCCCAGGGGAAAAAAAAGGTTCCTTCAGTTGAAAGCCATTAAATAAAAAGGTCCTTGACATTCTAAGAAATTTCTCGCATTGGAAACAAGCCCAAAAGTTCCAGAAAAGTTTATATTTTGCAGTAAAAACACACTTACTACATTATTAAAAAACCTCATGTAATGGAAACATGCTGAAGGTCCCTGCAAAATATCTCGCAATGGAAAAAATTCCAGAGTTCCTGAAAGGTTCCTGTGATTGACCCTCGGCATGAGTAAGTTCCAGATGCAGTCTGACACGCCAACGTCAACATCAACAGCAGCACTAAACTGAACGTTAGTATGTTCAGCATCTGGTAATCATTTTTATTTTTTTATTTTTTACTCAGCATCTGTGCAGTGCCTTAAGAAACAGTGGCCTGGAAGTGATTACATGAGTGAAAAGTTTATGTGCCGGTCCAGAAGTATTTTTGAAATACAGTTTGATAACTTCATATTTTTCTAACTGCTACATGGTGCACACCATTAACCCAACTAGACTGCCTTACCTTTTACATACTGTATTAGTAACAGCAGGATGTACGTATGTGTGCAGGGAGGATGGGGTGGGGGGGTGGGGGTAACGTTAATCACGGTTTGAGTCATTAACAGGAAGAGCACCTCCTCATCTTTTCGGTATCACTCTAGCAGTGATGGAAAATGTACTGAGGTTCTTTTTTTTTTATTGAAATTCACTTCCACTGACAGAAAGTAAAAGTAACCTCAAGGTACTTTCAGAGGTTAAATGTTAAAGATGTAATATTTATTATTATATTTATTATTATTAATATTATTATTATTAGCAGTAGTAGAACTAGTAGTAGTTTTTACGAGTCAACATTATGATTAAATATAATTATTTAAGCCATGGTCTCAGCATTCTTGGGAAACTAGGTTAGAGTCCAGAAAGCTCGCTTGTATTTGAATTGCTTGTGTCATATTACAAAAAAAAAAAAAAAAATCACTTTGTGATTTAAACAATCCTAATTAACTGAGAAGCAGAAACCTTGAATAAACCATGATGAAGCTGGCTGGAGAATAAATTATTTAAAAGATTTATAGCATCAGAACGTGTATGTAGTTGTGTGTACACAGGTGGGAATGTGGGCAGGCTAAAGGACTTGTTGTTGGGAACGATGATTATTGGTGATTAGTGATTAGGAACAACATCACTGATTGGATGTTGAAAAACACTGATAATCCTTGATTGAACATTGGGAACAATATTGATGAGAGACTGATTGTTGGAAACAGTGGTAACCAGTTATTGGCTCTTGGGAACCCCAGTGATCAGGGATTGATATTTGGGAGCAATGAAAATAAGGGATTGAGTGGTTATTGGAACAATGGAGATCAAGGATTAGTCATCAGGGAATAGTGGAGATTAGGGATTGGTCATTGGGAAATAGTGGAGATTAGGGATTGGTCATTAGGGAGCAGTGGAGATCAGGGGTTCATCAACTGGTAACAATGGAGATTGGAGATTGGTCATTGGGAACAATGGAGACTATGGATTGGTCATTTTAAACAATGATTGGATCATTGTTGTAACCAATGGTAATCAGGGAAACATCTTTGAAAAAAAAATGGAGCTCAGGGATTGGTCATTAGGAGCAATGGGATTTTTCATTTGGAATCAAGGTGATGAGTGATTGTGTGTATTGGGAACAATGTTCATCAGGGATGAATCATGAAGAGGCTCTCTCCGGACAGTTGCTGATATCTGCTTAAAAATCTATTCACTAAAGGGGTCTAAAAAGTTGCCACATTGATTCAAACCAGTTGGCACCACTGCTCACAACTTCCCTTTTATCATGTGCAGCTTGCTGACCTTTTACAATAGAGAAGTACTGCCTGTTTATAGACAGTGAGTCTATTTAGTTCCTGTTAATAGGAAGAGAAGTGTTCGCACCGGTCCCCTCAAAACCTATGTTTATTACATCTATAAATGAGTCATGGCATGTTGGCAGAGGTGGCGTGTGCTAGAAAAAAAACATATCTGTAACTGGTATACAGTCCAAGAAGTACACTGACATGGGTTTTCATTTTTCTTTTAGTACAAACCAGGACACACTGAGAAATGATGTAAACACACACATACACGCCTAACTGGATTTTTTCATGCCTAATGTAACCGACACTTTATCAGAAATGAAACACGGCAATACACAAGTTTACACATACACACACACACACACACACACACACACACACACACACACTTCCTTGGAAATCACAAACAACAGCTTCAGCGCTCGGGGCCTTTGGTTTCTACTCGAAAACTCTGCGAAGGATGCTCCGCCTGTTCGAGGACGAGGGCTTGGAAGGATTCATGAAGGATTCATTAAAACCTTATGGCTGTGTAAACTTATTGCTCATGATGTGCTGCTGGAAAGTTGGAACCTGCACCAGTGCTGAAGAGCCTCATCACGGAACGCAAGCTGTGAGGAATTAAACACATGCTGCATGCTGTTATAAGACAATATTGAGGAGTAGTGTTTTGTGATGAAGCGGAATGTTCTAGTCTTTTTATAGAACAGAAAGTTTCCAACAACTACAAATCTTTCTTTATTAAATGAAAATAATCGATAGGTCATACTATTCTGTGCTTTGTTTCATGTTGTGAAATGGCTGCAAAACAAGTTCCTGTTCCCGCTTCATGCAACTCCTTTCTCTTAAAGTTACTGAAAACGTTACAGAGAAAACTCTATATGCAAGTCTCCAGGTTTTTTTTTTTTAAGATGTAAAGCTCATTCTCCTTGTTACGTTTTTGACACTAAATGTGTTATAGTAGGACAAGCCAGGCCACAAGTGTTTACTACAGAATCTGTTTTTTTCCCAGAATGACGTGTGGCCAGAAACCGCTTACTTGCACAGACAGTGGCCATTTTACTAACACTAAAAACAAACATGACTCCCAGAGATCTTTATTAGCCATAACAGACAAGAGTCTGTATTGGCCAACAGCCAATTACATCACAGCCTTCAAGATCCAGAAGCTTGTGGCCAGAAAAGTGGACAAACGTTATCAGTGGTTAGACATTCAGACACGTCTCCAGTGTACACCTACATTCATTCATATCCCCGTACCGGAGTCGTGGGGGCCTATCCATGTAGACGGGACACACTCTGGACATGGTTTCAATCTATTGCAGGGCACACACACTACTGCACACAATTTGGGAAAACCAGTTAGCCTAATCTGCATGTCTTTGAACTGTGGGAGGAAACCAGAGTACCTGGAGGAAACCCACCAAGCACGGGGAGAACATGCAAACTTCATGTAAACAGACCTGAGGCAGGAATTGAACCCTTGACCCTGGAGGTGTGTGGCCACAATGCTAACCACTACGCCACCGCACAGACAACAACAAAAAAAACCTGCATTTTCTTTTTTTTGCAAGCACTTCCTGCATTTTTTTTTTTTTTTTTTGTATGGGCTAGGGCTTAAGCCCAACAAGCCAGCTCGAATTCACCTCCTAATGTGACCTCACAGAAGAAAAGCCCCTCAACAAGTGTGTTGCTCAGCTTTATTGTGTTGCTCAACAGTAGCTCATTTCCATTGACACTGAAACGGTGCATTTGTAGGGGGAGTGAAGTAAAGGGGGTTTGAACTGAGGCGTTAACACACACACACTTTGACGGAGCTCTGAGGTCTGTCCTTGAAACTCCTTTTGCCTCTTTTTCACAAAAAACAACTCCAGTGTTTCTTCCATGAAGGATTAAAAGCACATTTTCTGGAAGATGAGCTACAACCCTGACATGACCCAGCTGACCTGATGGACGTTAAACTGTACTGTATCCCAGTTCCGTGCTGTCCTGCCTTTCTACCTTATTTCTTACAAATTTCAGCTGCCAAAATGTTAAAAGAAAAGAAGAACTATTTATGATTCCCTAAAGGGTCATTTTTAGTTCTGAGTTTGAATATTTTTTTTATTTGGATGTTTTCACACCATATTCCCACAAACCATTTTTCTAAAGCTTTAAGCATATTTCTATAGAATGATTGTAAATTGTCTCAACAATGTGCGATATCATTAGTACTTTGGTAGCACCCATTTCCTAAGAACTACCTGTTTTTGCTGTACGTAGTTAATGCTATCACAAGAGCAATACGCAAAAACCTTCCTAGAGTGTCTCATATTATGTCAATTCACTTCTCTTATTTTTTCCCTGAATCATAAGCCATATTTACCACAGCCCCATAGATGACCCCTGACTGGCATGAGGTGAGATTGGACCTGAGACACAGACCTTCTCTGACCTGCCTGCTGCCCTAAAGGTGCTTTTTAACTGCTAGATCTCTCTCTCAAAAAAAAAAAAAAAAAAAAAACATGCTGTGACAAGTGTTAAATTATAATACTGCATTATAGACAGCACTGAAGTAATCTGGAACAAAAGTAACTTGTGATGAAATGTCATGTTGAGCCATTTGCTGGCAACGCCACTTCTGTGTTACTCAACACTCGATTTCACAGTAAGAAGTTGCAAGATTCACTTCAGCTTTCGGCTTTCATTATGAAGTCAGTTTTTTTTTTTTTTTTTTTTAATATTTATCGCCTCCTCTTCCTCATGAGCAGAGTTTAATTAGTCACAGGGTTTCCACCGAGATTAACTGTTATTTAAAATGGAAATTATTTGCATGAACAAATATCCACTTTTGATTCATATGAACTGGTGAACATAATCAGATATGAGGCTTATGGCTATTTACTTATATAACAAGTGATATAGTTATACAGTATTATATATATAATATATTATATACTGCATTTCCATTTAGTTATTAATTCAAATATTGTTCCATGTACAGTAACTTAGAGTAAATACTGTATACAGTAGATGCACTGCTGAAACTGACCAATCACAAGCCATTTCCTGCAGTGGGTCATGTTTATTTCATACCATACATCCATCCATCTAGGAACCTCTGTAGTCCATGGACCCGTGGAAGCCAGTGGTGACCATTGTATTCATTCCCATTTTGTACGACAGAGGTAGGACCTCCGGCCAACATTCAAACGCACATTCACACTCTCTGGGAAATTTGGGAATGCCAAATTTGCCTAATCTGCATGTCTTTGGACTGTGGGACGAAACCGGAGAACCTGGAGGAAACCCACCAAGCACGGGCAGAACATGCATACAACAGGGCATTGAACCCACGCACCACCCAGACCTGGACGTGCGTGGCCACACTGTTAACCACTAAGCCACCATGCTGCATTACTTCATACAAAACAATTTAATAACTAGAAACATGCTTTCTTGTGCACAGGATTGTATATACATGGAAGTATTGATGGGAAGTTTGGATCATTTTAGTGACTCAGTTCTTTGAATCTCGTTCATCAAAATGAATGAATCTTTTTTTTTGAGTCATTTAGTTAATTCTTTTGAACAGAAATAGAATAAAATGTTATATTTACAATAAACAGACCCCCAACATTCAAAAAGAACGAATCGTTCATGAACGACCCCTTTACTACATGGAAGATCCTGAAGCTTGTGGACAGAAAAATATAAAAAGTTGTTTGATGCTCTGCTTTGCATGGCTGTAACTAGCTAGAACAACACTGAGGTTCGCAGTGAGTCCTCCAGTTCCATTGAAATACTGAATTCCTGATAATATCAAGGCAATCATGGAAAAAACACTTTTGAATTTCTCAGTTCAGCTTGAGTCAGAGCCTTGTATCTAAAACTAGGCATTTTAAACCCAACTTTAAAGTCAGGTTAGGATGTTTATGTGGCTGATATTTACCTATTGAACAGATTATCAAAGATTGTGTCAGTCTGGTTAAATTTTTTAGGATTGAGCTGTTAATACGATTATTAATGGAATATTTGGGATCATGTAAATGTACCTACTGTCATATAATAACTATGAATTGGGTCATGTTCCTGCATTTTGAACCTCACTGTAGATGTAGATTCTGAGTGTAGGTGAGTAAGCTGGTAGCACAATGGTGTAGTGGTTAGTATTGTGACCAGGGTCGAGAGTTTGATTCCTGCCTTTGAGTCTATGTGTGTGAAGTTTTTGTGTTCTCTCCATGCTTGGTGGATTTCCTGCAGGTACTCCGGTTTCCTCCTACAGTCCAAAGGCATGCAGATTAGACTAATTGGTGTTTCCAAATTGCCCGGAGTGTGCTTGCTTGTGCCCTTTGATGGATTTTCACCCTATGCAGGGTGTACCACGCCTTGTGCCTCAAGTCCCCTGGGAGAGGCTCCAGGCCTCCAGCGACCCTGTACAGGATCAACGGTATAGAGAATGAGTGAGTGTGAATAGGCAATAAACTATGTTATTCCATTCATATCTCTTTCCTAACCCCTTTCTCCAAGAAGTATTTTGTTTGTTTTAGAGCAGAACTGTTGATTTTCTAACCAACATTTTGCAACAATGGAGTTAGATTATATTTGTTGCTTTAGAACACTTTTAAAGTCTTCTCTGTACTGGAGCTGTCAAGAGATGGTGCACCTCGGGAAGGAGCAATGAGAGAACAGTCAAGGCAACAGTAAAAAAAACAACAACAAATCAAAACTTTTTATAAATTATTATTTTTGGCAATCCAAAAAAATGGTTATTTTAAGTCATTGATAGAAAGAACAATAGAAGGTGGTATACAGTATGTATTTTTACAGCTACATTATGTATTTCTTTTATAATAGAAATAACCAACCCTTACTATGAGGACTCTGACTTGTCTGTGGTCAAAATGTGGTGGAAAAATGATAATATTAGGAATATTTAACTAAAGAGAACTATTTTTTTTCCTGAGAATGTGTACAGTCATAGCTTTCGGGACAAAAAACAGTCCTGGGAAATGATAGTGATGCAAACGTGTGGGAGTTAAATACAGGTTTATGTATGTTGAAGTGCTTTCGAGTCACAGCAGGACTGTTTTGATTGTTCAGAATAACAGAAAAAGAGTAAAAAAAACACCCTTTATTTCTCTATATAATCTCCTGCTACGCTAATGCACTTTTTCCAGTGTTTCACTAGTGCTTGGATACCAGCAAGGTGGAAAGTTTTCTCAGTACACCAGAGTCATGATCGGTTTTGAACGCCGGCCTCCCAGGAGCTCCTTTAATGGCCCAAACATGTGGAAATGGCATGGAGTGAGGTCAGGACTGTACAGGCTGTGTGGCAATAACTCCCAGCCGAGTTCCTGTAATGTACAAGTGGTGTTGGTGTGTGTACAGTTCCCAAAGACAGATGTGTCTTTTCCACAAGATTTTTAAGAATCAGGTGTTCCACTCGCTGAATGTTCCTGATGTTTATGAGTATGGGCTCCGATCTGTCTTAGCCGGGAGCGTTATTCATGGACGTACGACCTTCTTTGAAACGTTAGCGCCCTTCGAATAGACATTCTGAGGCTCAGAGACTCATCACCATGCTGTGCTTGAAATCTTCTGTGAATGTCAATCGCTTTTACACCTTCATCCTTCTGTTTATGAGACAAGTCTCGGTTTGACTTGAACGGCACTCATAATAAAGTATTCCTCCTTAATAACACCGACATACAATAAGGTATAAATAGACATGAATGATACTAATTCCAAATTACTAAAGGATTTTTCACCCATTCTCAGTTTCATGATGTAATTAACAGTCGCATCGACATTTCCTGTTCGGTAGGTTGCATATGTTATAATTATAATAACAATTCTGATCATTATTATCATTATAGGTGATAGCAGACGAGCGTTTTGTTCGATGACTCGTTTCTGTCTGACGGTTTTGATTGTGCGGCTTTAATCCAAGTGGCTCGACCTGTTCGTGGAGATCTGGATGTGCAGTAAATTAAGGTTGGGCTAGTTTTAGTTTTTACTAACAGAACTGAACAGTAGTGTGTGTGTGTGTGTGTGTGTAAAAGGAAACACTTATTTTTTCTCCTTAAGCACCGCTGGTGTGTGTTTATTTGAACAAATGAACAAAAATGCACATAAGCTATGGTTTGCATTTCAACACCAGGAACAATGTGTGTAAGTCTGAGTGTATGTAATGCAGAAAACACAAGCTACATTCTCAGGAAATGCCATGCGTCACCATAAATATTCAGGCAGTGAGGTTTTGAAGAACGCAGTCCATCAGCAGTGCCATTAACTCAGGCATTCCTGAGAGTGCTGCAGGTTTTTCTACATTCTCTGAGTGAATGACCAAGACTTATTCACATAAGCTCTTGGCACCGGCCACAGGGATCTGTTAAATAAGAATTAAAGTATGAATAAAGCAGCATGGAGCAGTCGTTCATCACCACCCTTTATTACAAAACTATTCACTCGCTGAGCTGAAAAAAAAAAAAAAAAAACGTGGACATTTTCATAACCAAATAAACCATACTTTATTTTGTAGGTTTTTAATCGCTGCATTCCGGAGGTGATGGGCTTGGCACTGCCATTTCTGATCATGACGTTACACTGCAGCAGCTGCTGCCAAATGCCATAAACGTTAATGTAAATGCAGAACCGTTTTCCATGTAAAAGACTTTATTCTAATAACGTAACTGAACAAAGTGGCAAATAAACACCTGGGCGAAGATCAAACTGAGATGAAAAATTTGAATTATGTTTTAGATCTTTATACAATTTTTTTTTCAAGTACATCATTAAGTAGTTGAAGTTTGAAAATGTATATCCAGGACCATAAAACTTAATAAAATACTAACAGGTTTTTAACAGACATATGTTCAAAGTCAATCAAACAAACAAGAAATAATACTGTCTAAAGTCTGTAGGCCAATAAAATGATGAGTTTACTTGTGGTCAATCAATTCCGTAATAATTAATAATTAATAATAATTAATAATACCCTGGCCGTTGTGTAAATAGAAATAAGGTTAATGTGGTTTAATGTGTGTAAAGTGCCAGTGGTGTTCTCATCAGAATCACCCAGTTATAATGAAGAACATATTGCAAAATAATATAGTTCTGCTTTTGAGGCTTTATTATAAATGACCAAATATTTACACACATATCAGAACAATTATAAGTCTCACGAAATGTGTTTGCATCATTTTATACAGTTTTCTATGATTTTGTGTGTGTGAGTGATTTTGTCATGTCCCACATGCAGCGTTGCAAAATTCAGTCATTAATTTCACAAAAACATTTTTCATATGATCTTAATCTTATTTAATATTTAATAAAACAAGATATTTTTATTTTTATACTCTTTTTTCATAATAACAATATTATTATTATTATTATATATAATAACAATAATAATAATAATAATAATAATAATAATAATAATAATAATAATAATATTATTATTATTATTATTATTATTAT
>JAQMYG010000023.1:32769144-32782781 GCA_030014215.1 Clariallabes teugelsi | reverse complement strand
GTAAAGTATTTTTCTACTGAAAGTAAAGTATTTTTCTACTGAAAGTAAAGTATTTTCTACTGAAAGTGGAGTATTTTTCTACTGAAAGTGGAGTATTTTTCTACTGAAAGTAAAGTATTTTCTACTGAAAGTGGAGTATTTTTCTACTGAAAGTGGAGTATTTTTCTCCTGAAAGTAAAGTATTTTCTACTGGAAGTGGCGTATTTTCCTGATAAAATTGGCATATTTTTCTACTGGATGCTTTGTGTTTTCCTCCTGGTGTATTTTTCTACTGAAACTTGGGTATTTTTCTAATGTAGTTGACAAATTTTCCTACTGGAATTGGAATACTAGCATATTTCTCTACTACATTTGAAAATATAATTGGTGATATAATTAGAAATATAAAATATTATTATATAATATTTTTTTTTACTGTAATTAGCATGATTTCCAAACATGATTATCTAGACATTATGCTTAATAGCAGTTATATTTTAAATTTTTATTTATGTATTTTACCATTTTAGTAAAGGAATCAAATGTTCCTATGTTTGAACAACTAGAATGAAAAACATCTTCTTGATAGCATTTCAGATCTTTTTGATGGCTGCATCGTTACTATAATTACTAATAGTTTATACTCTTTTTAAAAATTTTTTTTACAGTTGTTCCTTTTTGGTCTGTCTCCGTGTCTCACCTGATGGTCAGGTAGCAGTTGTTCAGGTTCCAGACGGCGAAGTAGTCAGCGGCTGTTAAGATATCGATGCCGTGTGGGAATGTGCCCTGAGGGGAGAAATCTCAGAGTTCATCATGGCTGCTAATCCGCTTACTCAACACACAGCAGAACAAAAAAATAATACATCAAGCGAATGAGATGCGACTTTAACAGTGAACATGCGCCAGGTCGTCGGGTTACAGTTAAACTTTAGCTGCTTGTGTGGTTTTTATCCAGAGATATAACATGTGATTAGATACAGTACAAATGAATCTAACACGACTAACTAATGCTAGCGTGTGTGTTTATGTGTGCAAGAGTGTGTCTCTGCTCCTACCTGTCTGCCAACGTTTTCTTGGAAAGCAGCCTGCAAAAGAAAAAATACCATTTTACCTTTTCTATTCACCTAATGTAAAAAAAGGCCAAAGCAACTGAAAATAAAAATAAAAATCTCACCGAGGCGGCTTTTCTGCAGCTGATGTCCCGGTCAAAGAGAGCGACGATGACCAAAGCGCTGAGCAAAGAAGAAAAAAGGGAAAGTTGTATTACAATTATGCGTAATACGTCGAGGTAGCTCTACTGGGTTACACCTAATGAGTTCTGCATACTGATTGGCCAGAACAGAAGGTGTTGCACATCACAGGTTTATATTAAGAATAATGCACTCGTACAAATACAGTAGTTTTTATAGGGCACCCAAAGGTTTCAGTAATGAGACTGAGAGTGTATTTAATTAATGCTGGAAAGGAGTCTCCGGTGTCAGGCCATCAAAGATGTAACTTATCTAACATCTTTGCCTTTTTTTGGGGCTCTGGATTGGCACAAAAACAGGCTGTGATATCTGAGTGGGAGGGGCATACACGCTATCTCTCCTGTCAGTCACAGTAAAACTAGCCAATCATGGGTGTTAGGGTGATTTTTCCCCTATTGTGACGTCATAGAAGATCCCTCCCCTCTGCTCTTCTATACGAAGGCGTGGCTCAGCAGTAGCTCATGTACATAGACAATGAATTTCCCCATTTGAAAAAGGAGTTAAATAAAGAGAGTTTGTGGTATAAAAATGCATTACCTGAGGGGTATTTCGGCTGGGGCTTTACCCCCAAACACACACACTTTAGAGGAGCTCAGATACCTGTGCAAACTTGTTAAAGAAACGGTAACATATAGAAATTTTAAGCGGATATAGTTAGCATGCATGTACTGTCAAGGATGGTTTCCGTGTCAAGCGTATGCAAATTTTTATATTTTTGATTGACCATGATGTCTTTTCAAGTTTTTTCCCCATGTACGTTTAGATTTTTTTTTAATGTTCATTTCCTTTAAATAAATTGATGTCAATTTAATATCAGCCTTTAATGTAAGGTTGAGTAACTGCATTTTTTTATACATCATCGCCACTTTATTTTTTTAATCCAACAAGGGTGCCATTAAATCTGGAGCTTGCATTACAGCTGAGGTTTAAGCACCAAGAAGTAAAGATTAGTTCTCGGCTGTACATAAAGATCTTAATGCTTAGTGACTCCGGTTTGCTTCATGCGTTATTATTTTAGAGCTCAAAAAAAAAGCTTCCCCTTAATTCGAGTTCAATTGCTTTTATGATAAAGTTCCTGAGTCAGCGATCTGCCACTGAAACCGTGACATCACCTCAGGATTCGCCTAATGAGTTTCGGCACCTGGGAACGTCGAAGTTGTGCAACGTTCTTGGAGCTGTGTGATCAGCGATGATGATAATAACTCGTCCCGCAGCAGCACATTCAGCTCTGGCGGTGATGAAATTGTTCTTCTGTTTGTTTTTCTTTTCTTTTTCCTTTCCCGTAGCGCCCCTATCGCCCCGTCCTGGCTCTCTTTCCACCCTCCATGCTGACATGCTGTGTGAACATGCCCGTGAGGGATTCCCATAACACACACGCGCGCACACACACATACATAGAAAGACACACTGCCTTGAGGAAGATGTGCTGCTGGTGGTGTTGCACATGAAAACACATGCAAAAAAACACGCGCATGCTACGTAAACCGACTTGTCCGTGAAGGTTTTGACGGATGGCCTGGAGCGACACAAAACAGACTTTTTTTTTTTTTTTAAAGAAACACTTGCACGGCTGGTCTGTGGTGTCGTTGCTGTTTCTTGTGTAAAAATGAAACATTTCACTCTGGTGCACCGTATTTGCTGATCTGACGTCTGATGTGATTTGTTGACGAATTGAATCTGACTGGATGAAGGCGGAAAAAGAACTTGGATCACAGGTTCTGAAATCCAGTCAGAGCAAGAGCGTGTGCAGAGATGCAGAGAGAGAGCGAAAGAGAGAGAGATAGAGAGAGAGACAGAACACGCTGCTGCCAGGAAGCGGCGACAGGACGCAACAAGCTCGAGCGAGGTGACTGAAACCACAGCGACCAAGCCGAAACCTGGCAGCGTGCGGGGAAACGGATCACACTTAGGGGAGGGGAAGGGGGTGTGTGTGACAAACCGAAGCCGAGTCGGTTGCGGATGCGTCCGCACTTGTCTCGAGAGCAGGGAGGGGAGGAGGGAAGGCGTGACGAAGCGCCGCACATCACACGGTGTTTCATCATCACCATCATCGTTCTCTGCCATCAAACAGACAGACACTGATTTAGACAGACAAACTGCTGAGTGCGAAAGTCTGCACCCCTAACAAATGGGCCTGCAACACCGGCGCTACACAGTTTACACACGCCGGCAGAATTTGTCAACCACTGATTTGTTTTTATCATAACTGACCTTTATTCAGGGAATGTGTTGGGATAAAGCTGTTTATTATCACATAACTGAACACACCCATGCGCCCCTGATGCAAAGTTTGCACCCCCCCCCCCCGCCCGCCCGAACGTTTGCCCTGATAATCTTGTGTGTATATTATATCAGAAGCGTTTTCAGCAGTTGGAAATGCAAATAAAATGGAAACTTCTGCTAGGGAATGTTTAACTACTGTAGTTTGACAATTGATCCATTAGACTGTTTTCGACAAACCTGCGAAGCATGATAAGGAAATTGTTGTTGCACAATTAATTACATAAAAATCGTAATCGAATCTAGGCAATTACTGAACACATTAGTCTGAATATTTATATAAATAATTAACGTGAAGCACTTGCAGGCATCATGCCGAATGAGAACGTGTCATAGGGACGTGTGTTAAAGAGGGATTTCAGAAACTAATTAACACAAAAAATGTAATCTAGTTAATTACAGTAAAAATCTGATTAATCATGATTAATCACAATTTTAAAATACTGACATTACCGTGTATTATAAAAGTGCTATGTTAGATTAAAGAAATGCATTGAACAAGGAAACATTATGAGATTTTATAACATCTCAATGTTAAATTAAAATCTCTTGAATGGATGTGTGGCAGCCTCCCCGCCAGGAGGACTCGAACCCGGACCCTCAGGTCTGAATAGTCTAGAGCCTTAGCTGCCTGAGCCACCACTCGCACACTCTCACATGTAATGTATTCTTGCTCATGCACAAAACTTTAGTTTTATCCAAACTTCCACTAAGAAGTTTTTTATAATGAAAAAGTGATGTTTCCTCAGTCATCTTATTATCTCCGTTAAATGTGCCATTATCACACGCCTCTTGGTAAATGCACGGCGATTATGGGAAGCCAATAGGGTCAAACTTAATATTAATATGTTAACCACACGCATGATTAATATATACACACTTTCAGTGCTATTGTTATCTTTGAGTCTACGTAAATAAAGTTTGAACAGTAACAAATGGTAATAGTTAAATATTGTGTTAAAAATTATTTTAAATGGCAATTTTTTATCAAATTGGCAAACCGTAATTAAAATGGTTTTAAATTAAACAAACAAAAAAAAGCCAAATTTTAACAAAAAGTGAAGACAAAATCAGTATAATGGTAAATTTCATGTTAGTCACCTCTGTTTTATAACATTTTTTAGAATTATAAAATATGTACATTTTCCATTTTAGTGAATCTTAAAAATTAAAAAAGTTTCTTTGCTAATAATTTTTTTAGATTCCACTTTTCTTGAGAAATATTTTATTGCACAAAGTCTTATTGCACATTTTGCTTCCAAAAGAGCCAGAATGCTGAATGGTTGGAACAGACGAGAGGGGAAATGAGGTCGCTGCTGAGGTTATTACATAGTCAATTTTTAAATGATATCTTTAGGCACTTTGCAGCCTGTCACAGTAAAACATTTGTTCCCATTTCTTCAACTTAATCTTGAGCACTGTGCAAAACTCTTAGGCACCCTGTGATTTTTATTATTATTTTTTTAGGTAAAACATTTGTTATGCATGTTTATTTTATGATTTCATATAGTGGCCGAAAATTGCACAACCAATAACAAAACAAAATAACAAATTAAAAAACAACAAAACCAGAAACAATATAACAAAAAAAGCAAAAAAAAAAAAAAAAAAACGTAAAATGTAGGTGTAGTTTGCAAATAAAATTCTTATCGTTGATTGGAAGAGACATCTGTCACTCAAGACATACAAGAAGTACTGCAGCCTCGCGGCATAGAAATGTCTGTGAATCTGCAGTACTTCCTGTATATTTTGATTGACAGATGTCTCGTCCAATCAGCATTAAGAATCAACAAACCGAAGGTAGGTGTGGTTTGCAAATAAACCGCTAATTGGACGTAGGATCCAGCGTAAGATCTGCGGTAAGTATTTCATTTGCAAACCACACATGGTCATGAAATACTTATCGCTGATTGGACTAGGCATCTGTCACTCAACATATACAGGAAGTACTGCAGACTCACAGACATTTCAATGGCCCGAGGCTGCAGTACTGCTTGTATGTCTTGAGTGACAGATGTCTCTTCCAATCAATGATAAGAATTTCATTCGCAAACTATACCTACCTTTTTCCGGTTTGACTGAATTGTCATTGTGTTTTCTAATTTATTAATTTGTTTTCATGTTTGGTTCTCTTGTTTTTTTCTTTTTTTTTCTTTTTCTTTTTTTTTTTTCAGTTTTGCTATGTTTTTGAATTTGTTATGTTGTTTTTGAATTTATTTTGTTTCTGGTTTTGTAATTTTTTTATTTTTTTATTTTGTTTTCAGTTTTGTTGTTACATTTATTTTGTTTTTGGTTGAATTATTTTGTTTTGCACTTCTCAGGCTCCGTAATTTCATCATTAAGTCAGAAAAAGAAGCAGGTGTGACAGGTTCCTGAGAAGGATTGTGCCTGGTTCTTTGTGGTGTTCAGTAAAACTAAGCAGCTAAATTTCCTATGAATATAAAACTGCACAAATTGTACCCGAGACGATATTTTAAGCAAAGGATTGTCAACAATTATGGACTTTGTTTCATTAATTACAGTTAACATATTTATATAAATGCAGGAAATTGTTTTTAAGACCTTCTTGCTCTACTGCAGTGTTTTTCATGGGTCTAAGACTTTTGCACAGTACTGTAAATTATTTAATTTCATTTAATATTACAAAATGAGTAACACTTTGCACAGTACTGTATATTTTTTAATACTGACTTTTTCATAATTTAATGTTTTTTAGTTTTATTTAGCCTTAACCACGTTTCTCTCTCTCCCCGTCTCTCTCTCTCACACACACACACACACACACACACTAGACACAGAAACCAGTCAGAGAACAAATTAAAGGGTGTGATTGATTGACTAAGAACTGGGAGAGGCATTAAAAACTGGTTTTAGGCAACAAGCAGACTTGCCTGATACAGAACTCCTAGCGTTCCTTCAGGACAAAAAGAGACAAAAGATAATTCCATACAAGGTATTTGGCCTGTAAATCAGCCTCAGGGGCACCAACTGACATGAAAAATGAGACATATGGAATTGTTTCAGTTCTTATACTGGAGCTCTAGATATGAAATGGTTGAAAACACAGCCTGGAGGTTATGACTGTGGGACTCGTGATTTAATGCGTAATATGAGGGCTGACGAGGGTGCTCATGTTTGACTCGAATAAACAGGTTCTCCTGGTGGCTCCAGACCTTGTTGGGTAAAGAACGCAAAGCCACAAAGTCTAGTTTGTGGTTTTTACACACCGACTTCTGTCTGCATTCTGAAATCCGAAAGCAAAGTCGCTGAGCATTTCACCGCACATCAGCACGGTGTATAGCTGTGTGGGTGACAAATACAAATATGCAAAAAGCTCGTGTTTTTACAACTGTGACAAGTTGTGTATGTTTTCCTCCTCAAATATACGATCAGTAGAGCCAGTGTTTTAATAAGTGAATATATCTTTATGATGATTGATCTAAAGCGAATACCTGTATATACAGAGTAACTTACTGTATTTTTCTGTTCCTTTTACAGGTGAACACAGGTCTCAAAGCTCCTCAGAGTGTGTGTGTGTGTGTGTGGGTGTGTGTAAATGATTAATCTCAGACACCTCTCAGATAATGTTTTTTTTGTGTCTTATTTCTCAATTTCTCTTTTTCACTCTTAATCTATTTCAGTACTAAGTACTTTTGAGCCAAGGAGGGAGGGGCTCTTCTGTATGAGGTCACATTAGGGGCAGAAATGAAACCGGCCAATACAAAACTGGAAAAGGACAAGACATTTGATTTGTTTACACACTGGATACTGATCTGAATGTCTAAACATGACATAAAAGGGATTGTGCATAATAGGTGCATGTCATATGCATGTTAAAGTAAAATAAAATAAAATAAAATGCTGATTTATTTATTAGTCATGCTTTTAAGGTGATGTCACCTGCTAGTCTGTTCCGAGTTCATAAATAGGGATTGCAAATCTTTTTTTTTCCTAGTCAAAAGTCGGACGTTACAGCATAAGAAATTACAAGTTATAACCCATTATTTAGTCCATTAGAATAATGCATGTACGGTTGCATATCATTATTCCATCATGCTCCTTTTATTATTGATTTATTACTCTAACAATGCAGATCTTTTTTTCCCTGACAATTAAGACCTTCGTTACAGAACTTCATCATAAATTTGAAGAACTTAAAAAGAAATTTACTGCTATTTATTTACTGTTAGATCAACATCTTCATATGCAAAACTACACCAAGTCAACAATTACATGTTTTTCTTTGTTATATGCAACACGCTGCAAACATGCTGTTACCATAGAAACGCTACCGTATTAGAACAAGTACATTAATATAAACCTGTGATTGCTGTTACAACAGAAATTAATCAACTGCTCCCGACCAATCAGATTCCAGAATTCAACAGCGCAGACATATAATTTCATTTTACTGCGGCACTGAAAATAAAAAGTTGTCTTGTGTTGCTTCATCTCTAATATAAAACATGCCTGTAAGCTAAACGGGAGCTTGCAATCGAATAATCAGTAATGTGGAGTAAAGAAGCTCTACCAGACAGCTCTCAGTCCATAAGAAGATCTACCCTGGAGCACGAAGTACAAAAAAAAATCTTGGCGCGGCAGCACGGGAATTCAAATCGGTATTTGTTCCTGTGGTGCAAACACACCTAACATTCCATACACACGCACTCATAAATACCTGAAATGTGTTTTCTAGTTTTCTAGCACCAGGTCTGTACTACACTTTAAAAGAGTGCTATATAAATAATTAAAGAAAAGGTGTGTTGGAAATAAACACCAGTCATAGACTAGGTGATGTGTGTGAGGAGTGTATGAGTGATCTTTGATATAGAAAATTAAGTACAGTTTTTTAAAAATGTTCCTTTTGCTTGTTCTTCTGAATTTCAGATTCATTATGGGATTAAAGTGATCAAATCAGTGCTGACTGGGCGATGAGAGGAAATTAAAGATCACAGTTATTCCTTTCCTACTGGTTGGTGTTTGGATGGGCCTGTTTGCACTTTTTTCCTGAAATGCACCTCCACTAACTCCACATTACTGGTTAAATAAATAAATTTATTGTTTAAAAACAATAAAACCATAAAAAAACTATTAAATCCAGAATACAAACCAGTAGCAGCAGAGTAATGTATTTCTGTTGAAGTTGATGAAGTTGTCTAGGGAATTCCTAGACAGCTATCGAGCATCTTTACTATAACTCTACCCTGTTTTTATTGTTCCTAATGCGACACAACAAACATTGTTCTTGTACGAACATTCAGTACGAAATGCCGACTCTGGAGCTTTGTGAAAATGGGCAGGAAAGAGGAAGGCGGGCTCAGGAACAACAACAAAATATAAATAAATAATCATCACATTTCTATACATCACTTATAAATACATATATATGTTTTTAATAAAAGTACTTCCTGGTCAATGCTAAAATGTACTGCAGTGTCTGTTATAATTTCTAGATATCAGACTGATGTTTAACCAAATGACAGAAAATTTGCATAATCACATGATTCCTAGTTGTTCCTTTCATCACTTACAACATCAAATGAAAACATTTTGTATATTATAAATCTCCTTGTGCAATCACCATCACAGACAATTGCTGCATGTAAATCTTTATCTACCTGCGGTGCCGCTTGTGACACTGCGGCAGCATTTGAATACAAAACTTCATAAAGGCGTATGTATAGAATCGGGTTGTGCTCAAGGCCAGTTTTATGTAGAAGCTGAACAAAACTGTTAGCCAAGGGGCTCGGGGGCGAATAGGGGCCAGGTTGCTGTGACATTACCTTGCGATCTGATTGACATAAGGCTCCAGCTCTTTGGGTTCGTAAGCACGGGCGAACGCCCAGCACACGTAACAAGCCGCATCTCGCACGTTCCAGCCGAGACTGCAGGATCCCCTTCTTTCATCGTATACTAGGGCCTTCAGGATCAATGGGACCACTACAAGGCAAAAAAAAGAGGTGTTAGTACTTTAAGCTTAACAAACAGAGATATCTACTCTTTCTTGGTGTACTCAAAAAAGGTGCTAATTCAGTAGGCCCTTGAAATCAGTAGGTCCATTTTGGGTAATGTAAGAAAATGGGTTCACAGGGTCGATGGTCATCGCTGAAAGGCCTCTCACAGAGTGCTGGATCCGACCAGATTCATAAAAAGTTGACTAGAAGGGAAACGTGGTAGGAAAAGGTGCACAAGGAACATGGATGAGTGCAGCCTTAAGAAGATTGTCATACTAGGCTGACTGAAAAACATGGGAGGTGAGGCTGGAGTCAGTGCATCAAGAGCCACCAATCACAGGAAATGGGTTTCAACTGCTGAATTCCTAGTATTAAGCCACATCTGAGCCAGCGACAGTGTTGAGACATTAGCAGTGTTTTCCCTGAGCTAAGGACAAAAAAAATAAATAAATGGACTGTTGCTAAGTCGTCCCAAGTCCCTCTTTTAGATGAAAGTAAATTTAGCATTTCTTTTAGAAATAGAGGTCCTAGAGTCTGAGGGAAGAGTGGAGAGGCACAGAATTCAAGATGCTTGAAGGTGAACTTGAAGTTTTAGATAGTCGGCCACGTCATCTGCTGGTGTTGGTCGACTGTGTTTTATCAAGTCCAAAGTCATCACAGCGTCTACCAGGATATTTTAGAGGGATTAAGAAGATGCTATTTTCCTTTTTCAGCAGGACGTAGCGTCAGTGCCGAAACTACCACTAATTGGTTTGTTGACCATGATGTCACTGTGCTTCATTGGCCAACCAACTCGCCTGACCTGAATGAAATATCCTAATATTTTAACATACTGAATTTTTGAGTTTCATGAGCCATCATCATCAAAATAAAAAAATGAAAGACTTGAAATATTTCACTCTAGTATGAGAGTTTAAATTTCTGACTTAAATTATGAAAAGATTTTACCAAATTTTACAAAAAGACTTTTCTGGCTCTCATTTTTAGCAAAATTTTGCTTCTTTTTTTTTTTTCTCTTCCATTTTCAGTCCAGTCCAGTACCTAAGCAGTTTCAGAGGAATGTTTTTCATTTGTTACTCCACACAGTCACCTATGAATAATTCAAGTATAAACTCCTTCTAACTTAAGGCATGAACCAGTGAGAAACTGGTGCAGATGACTGATGATCAGGTCGGTGATTAGTATACTGGTGATGCTGAACAGACGAGGGGGGAAATGAGGTTGCTGCTGAGGCTCGTACATAACTAACATTTAGATTGGATATTTTGGCAGCCTGTCAAAGTAAAACTTTTGTTCCAATTTCTTTCCTTTCATCTGCAGTATTGTGCAAAAGTCTTAGGCACCCTATGTGTTTGTCATGTTATGTTATGTTTATTTTATAGTTTCATTATCGGTTCCAAACCTTAAAGCAGCACATTATGTAAAAGACTCCTTTTCAGATACAGAAAACAGAAACTAAAAGAAGGTTTCTGGGTTTTGCTGCGTGAAAAAAGGAAAAAAAAATGGGGAGAAGAATTGGGCTCAAGGCTTCTGCACAGTACTGTATAGATTTATAATAATAAAAAAGCTTTAAATGGAGTTTTCATAATTGTGGACACTTCATAAGAAAGCGCAAATTTATACCCAACAAATATATTTCTTAAACAGACTTACTTGACAGTTGATAAAATCATATGTATAAAATATATATGCACTGAATTACACTGAATGCGTGTAATTCTCTGTTTCACCAAAAACTGTAAAGAAAATGTATAGCTTCTGGTGGTTTACTTTATTTATATATTCTACCTCAGCTTTATACTGGGTATAAACATTTAATTACAAAACTATGGACACAGTCCTTTAGCTCACCGGTCCTACGGCCACAATCCAGCTATTCAATTATTAGGCAAATTATTGGAAACTACACAAAAACATGTTTTCGTCTTTAATAATTCTAACCCTGAGGCTTTCTTTTCATAACTTTCTGAAAAACAGAATGAAGCACAACAAGTACAAGACATTATTTTAAAAAAGAGGGACTACTTTGAATCAAGGTTTGGTTTAAACCGATTCAATTCAATTGACCTGTTAAACTGGTTCAGGTGTGTTTGAAACAAAAAAAAGAAAGCAGAAAGTACGATTAAAATGTGTAAACTGTTATATGCTGCAAGTAACATGTCCTTGATTAAATACATAACGTCATCCATTATGCAGTAGATACAGTAAATCCTATATCCATAGGAAACAACAAAAATGGGGATTTCTTTTTTTCTAACTGAGAAATGAGTAACTGTTAATCGACAGTATAAATAAACTCCCTTACAGACATTCCCACCAAGCTGAACTAGTCAGGCAAAACAGAAATTCAACTACATGCAAATCCTGTCGGTGTATCCTGACAGCCCCGATCCTGATCCTGAAACAAACCCGGCAGAGATCACATGCCAAAGAGCCATGGTGATGATCTCAGGCTCGTGGGAGCCACGCTGGTGAATCGTGGCTTGGGGCCTGAGTAATATTAGTTCGAGAGGTGTTGCCTCAGGGCTCTACCTTGGCATAGACTCCACCCCGCTGACAGAGTGAGACAGACATACAGGACTAATCAGATACAGCGCCTTTAGTCCTCACACGCACTTCGACACCGACCACGCCGTCGTCCCAGGCTTGAGACGATTTCCTTCAGTCTGGACAATTTACTCCATGACCGGCACCACCGTCAGACACCAGGTAAGCATCGTCTGCATATTCAGTTTTAAATTAGCAGCCAGGGTTAGACCTCATTAATACAGCCCTGTGTATTTTGTATCTATCAGGCACTTTTCAGAAAAGGATGAATTCATCTGCTAAAGCATTTTAGCAGAATATTTTCAGTTACAGCAGGTGTTTTTTGTGAAATCCACCTGTTACCTGTGAGCTTCTAAGGAGATTAGAAATAGGTCTAATCCAACAACTCTAAAAAATAAAAAAAATTTAAAAAAACGTTGAAATATCCAGGAGCTGATTGTTTAAATATTTGTGCTTGATTATTTTTGAAGTTAAAAAGAAAGAAAGAAAAAAAAAAATCAGGAATGTTTAGAAATCTTAAAATGTTGTCATTCATCAAGCTAAACTTATTTAGGCTTAAAAATAAAAATAAAAAGTCATAGATTAACTCAGAAGGATTTTATCAACTGTCAGTTTGCACAAACTTAATGTATTTTACAGAACTGATTTTATTTCACGAATACTGATTATGTTTAATATACTATTGTGTCAGTCTAGGCATTTCATGTAACACTAGCATTACAAGGTTTTCTGATTGTAAAATGTGTTTTGCAAAGATAAAAAAATTATAATAAAAAATAATAATAATAATACAAGAAACCAAAAAAGGTATTTCACAACAGAAACCTCTTGAAGCAATTTTATTCCTTTGGAGGGAGCGGCAGCACTTGCAAAAGCTAATCCAAAACTGGATTGGCAACCTGTTGTGACAATGCGTGACAAGCAGGTTCCTTAGGGCAGTGTCTTAAACAACTGAAAATTATTTGCATTTAATACTTCTCAAGGAGAAAAAAACAAAAAACAAAACAAAGCTTCTCTGTCTTCCAATACCAACCCTGGGGCTTCTAAATCTTTAGTCTTCTTTAGGCTTTAATGAAGCATTCTGTAATTGTGCAGAGTTCCTGCTTTTGCACAAACTTAATCTCATCACATTAAACTTATCATGGCGAGCTAGGTAAACACAAAAGTTTCAATCAAACGTCTAACCCGTTCAGAGGTGAATACAGAGGAAAACTCTTCAGTACCGTTATGATCATTAATCAGCAGCCTCTCGTAATCTTTAACGCAGGTGAGATCATCATGGTGTGTGCGCGCACAAGTGGCTTACAGGTGGGGTTACGGGAAGCAGGTGTCTGCCGTTTCCCACGCCGTCCAAATAGGATTCGAAGAAGCATGTGCAAGTCTCCACAGGCCTGCGATTTTCTTCGCCAGAACCGCTCCTACCTGTCGCTGCGTCTTAGGCCAAGAGTGCACGGCAAATCAAACAATCAGAGAAGCACGAGCCAAAAAGCCCTAGAAAAAAACTGCCTCAGTGTATGCAAAACAGGGCCGGGAGCTTGAATGTGTACAGTCTAGCTACCAAACAGCACCCCGGGCGAAAAAACCCACATGGTCCTCGGGGAACAGTTCACACAGGGTCAAGTTCAAA
>JAQMYG010000023.1:32755788-32769078 GCA_030014215.1 Clariallabes teugelsi | reverse complement strand
ATAAATATTTTTCATGTTCGTGTGTTTCTCAGGACTGAAAAAAACCTCAACATGGAAACCCGTTCGGAGAGAAAACCAAAGAAGCCACATTATATTCCACGTCCTCCCGGCAAGCCCTTCAAATACCAGTGCTTCCAGTGTCCCTTCACCTGCAACATCAAGTCTCATCTCTTTAATCACATGAAGTACAACCTCTGCAAGAACTCCATCTCTTTGGTGTCTCAGCGTGGGGAGCAGACAGGAAGAGCTTCCAGAGCTCCACAGCACAGCACTTCCTCAAATCAAGTACACACAGAACCCTCGATGCCTGCAAAACCCAGCCCGATCCGTCCAGACCACCCGAACAGCAAAACTAAAATGGTAGAAAAGCTGGACCAGTTGGTGGTGCAAGAGGTAGAGGGCGGAGATGATAAGGATGGAAATGAGAGTCATGTAAAGAAAGTTAGAGAAAATCCCTCTGAGCTGATCAGCAGTGAAAGCAGAGTTCCAGGAAGTGTAGAGAACTCGCTAAAGAGCACTTCATCATCTGCCTTTTCTCCAGTTCAACGGAAATCTGAAAATGAAGCTCCGCCTTCACGTAAAGCAGATCAACCCTCGTCACATATTCCTGCCCGCGCTTCTTTCCACCCTGGGCCACCGTGGGGGCAGCGGGCCACTTCTGCACCCCTCAAACCCCCTGCAGATTACCCAGCATACATACTCCCAAGCACGCAAGCTTTTTACCAAACCTACTTGCAGAATCAAAGCATCCCTCCAGCCTACTGTCTAAGCCTACAAGAGCACAACAGACCCCTTGTCCCAGCACCTCTGATCCCACCCAATCACCCGTCTCTCCTGCAACCATACCCCTACAGATACAGCCACCCTTTTCTTCAAGTTCCACACTTACCCTATGGGGTTTATCCTCCTGAACACATGCAGTCCTTACAGGGCCCGAGGTACATCCCCATGGAGATGTTTGCCCATGGCTTTGAATCCAGGGAGTATGGAAGGTATGCATACCTTCAACCTGGATCCTACAGCAGGCCTTCAGAAGCCCGAGGGAACCAACAGAATGGAGGGGACAGGGCCACTCGGCAGAGCCCAATGGCTGGCTGTGCTGCGTCAGGGTCTCCGGATAGACCGAGCATTGCAGATATCACACAGAACCATTCCAACAACCCACAGCCTACCTGCCAATCAGAATGCACCAATTCGGGAAAGCCAGAGAGATTGAGGCATCTGTGTAGCAAACAGCAAGAGAACAGTACGCAAAAGCAAAAAAGGTGGGTACTTCTTTTTTAAAATCAGGACCTAAACATCGATTGTAGCCAAAAAATAAATGAGTTCCTTTTTTTCTCTTTTCAGAGACATTGTGGAAAATACTACTCCCAGTTCTGTTCAATGCTCAGACTCCTTATCAGATGAAGCTGAGGATAAAGATAGTGATGATCCAGCCAGTCCTCTAAACCTATCAAAGAGAGACCGGAACAAATCTGATGACGAGATCAAGTCTGAGTCAGAAAGCAATGACGAAGACGCACCTCTAGACCTCTGCCTCCGAGCGAAGTCCACCAACCAGATCCAGACAAGTGCTACCATGTGTTCGGAGGATCTCCCTGACCAAGTCTGTGTCAGCCAGGTTCAGATAACTCCATCCGAGCAAGAGCAGTGTGACCGTAGGCACTCTGCAGCGTTTGCGCTCTGCCAGCTGGCCAGCTCCAGCAACATCAATACGCCTGAACGTCCTCTAGAACCACGCACGGAGACTCAAAGTCCAGGTCATGGGCATCCCCAAGACCAGGCTCCTAATGACGAGACGACTGAGCAAAAAAACGCCGCCAAGGGACAGAAACGAGCAAGCAACGAGGCAGCAAAGACATCCAGTAAAAGGGTGAGGTCGAACGAGGCAGTCCGGGACAAGAGAAGGAGAACACAGAACTGTTGATTGGTGTTCGGAAAGGGACGTTTCAGGAGCTGCCAGTTTCATATAGGAGCTTTTGAGCTGGTGAATGATGAGTGCCAATCACAGACTTACCCTTTTATATGCATGTTTTGTAAAAAGCTTTTCTTACATGCAGTAAGACAGAATACAGAGTGCATGCTTAAACTGTATATCGTAACATTTTATTTCTGTGTATTGAATAAATAAATAGTGTTTGTAAAGTATAGATTGTGTGCATTGTGTTTGTAACGGTTAACCAAAATCTTAAGACTTGCTGAATTTGAAGTATTCAAGTTAGAATGTTAAACAAGAGACCCAAGTAAAGCTCAAGTGAAGCTCATATTCACCTTTGAAAACATCTTCAATTATAAATTTAACAAACCCACCATCTGGAAGGCGTGAAGGAAGTAGCAATCCTCTGCGACCAAGTTCTGCTAGGGCAAGGCAACCCCCATGCCACGAGTTCTCAGTCTCCTGGAAGCTGGGATACACACACACACATGCACACACACACACACACACACACACATATATATATAGTCAGAACCAGCACTCATCCTGAGAAATCCTGCACATATACTGTATGGAGTCATACTTGACAGACCAGTCAGATTACCTAAAGCAGTCCAGGACTGATCCCACCACGTCATCTGCCAGTTCCTTGGGTAGCCTCCCAGTCACCCTCCCAATACTGCATGGTAAGAAACAATAAAACAATGATCACAATCTTTGCTAGAAGTATCCCCTAGAGACCCAAACTCTTAACATAACTTGGAATGAATGCTTCAGAGACACAATCCATACACATTTTCCAAATCAATAAACTGTTCCCCCATTAAACAAGACACCAATTAACCCCCGAGTCCAATTAGTGCTTCTTGGTTTAGTTTGTGAACTGACTCTACAAGGCTAATACATGCACACATTTGCATCATGCAGAGTGCAGAATGAAGTTAATCCAGTTCTGGGTGATCATCCATCATTTGATGTGAGTCTAAAATTTGAGTACATTTGTTTAAAACAGAACACTTGTATTAAACAGGGATGGAAGAATGGAAATGTTCTCACCCTTTAGCGGCAGACCAGCGCACTATCGTCTCTTTGTCTTTTAGACCAACCAGTAGCTGCTCTGTAAATATAAATAGAAAAAAAATAATCCAAAGTAGAGCAATAGATATCCACCAAGGCTGTCAATCATACAGTAGATAGACTGACGATTCGATCAGATTTTTGGGAATTGTCATTTTCAATTAGATTCAGCAACACTCATGTTCGTAGTCTGATTTGTCTCCAGCAGTTATACTTCTAAGGCTTTTAGTAGTTTTAATGCTCCAAAAATATCTAATCTAACAATACAATACAATATGAAGGTTTACCTAAATAATTTTACATTAACATTTAGCAGACGCCTTCATCCAGAGCGACTTGCATTTTTATCACATTATACATCTGAGCAGTTGAGGGTTAAGGGCCTTGATCAAGGGCTCAACAGTGGCAACGTGGTGGTTGTGGGATTCGAACCTGGGACCTTCCGAACCGTAGTCCAATGCCTTAACCACTGAGCTACCCCTGAAAAAAGTGTGAATTGATTCTGACCCATGGATCAACCAACAAAAGGTTGATTAAAAGATTGATTAACATTTTTGTTAATTTTTCATTAAAGTGAAGTGGAACCCACCAATGACGTTCTCCACCTCCTCTGGGATCTCGTAGTCCTCCTCTGGGCTGATGGACCCCAAGTCGGGTTTCACATCCAGCACTTTTCCAGCGGCCGCCGACTGGCTGAGGTTTATAGCCAGAGACCGGCTTCCTCTCTGGTATCTGCATGACAAGCACAGTCAGTATTGTCACCACAATGCTTTTGAAAGGTTTTCATTCACTTTCCATAACTATAATATGGCACACAGTATCTTCTATAGCTCTTTCACAGGGACTTGTATGGCATCACTCGCCAATCAGCCAAAACATTAACACATTAAAGAGATAACAGGATCATGGGGACCCAAGGTTCACCCATTCCTACGTGGATCTAAGGCCAGCCAGTCTGCTCCAATCAGTTAATGCTGGCCAAGATAGAAAGGTACCAGAACACCCATTACACCACAGCCCACCATACAGTACATGTGTCCCGGGAAACAAGTCCAATCCAAAGAGGCTCAAACCCACAACCAACAGCAGCCAAAGCATCCACTGCTTCATCAGGATACAGCACCATGTCAGGATATGGCATTCCTTTCTATTCAAGCAGATGAGTGTTAAGATCTTGCCAGGGCTTAAACAGACTACCTGCTGAGTGGTAGAGTCACCACTGCCCCTGATACTGTGCTGTCTCTGTCCATCTTTGATTCCATGTACAAATCGTTTCCCCACCACCAAACTTTTACTCTGACTCATTACTACCCTGCTTAGCCATGCAATCCTGCACTTCTTGTTTTTTTGTTATAATTTGCCTAATTTATTATGCACAATTTATTGACACAATTCACTATTTTACACAATACTTGTCTGTAACACACTCTTGCCATTTTTCTTTAGAGGAGACTCAAAGGTGTGAATCCCAACAGGGTTGAGGTTCTTGGGCATGATCAATAAATGGTAGAGTGAGCATCACAATGAACTCTTTTCTCTCTCTAATCAAAATAATACATAGGGGATATTCAAGTCAAAGTGGGACTTTTGCTTATAAATAACAGTAATGAAAGTAAAAATTCGCTTTATTTCTTTATGTCATCCCCTGCTACACTAATGCACTTATCCCAGGGTTTCACTGGTGCTTGGATACCATCAAGGTAGAACGTTTTCTCAGTACACCGTGACACATCTGACTGCCTGTCTGATTCGCATCAGAAACGCTGGCCTCCCAAGAACTCCTTTAATCTCCCAAACATGTGGAAATGGCTTGAAGCGAGGTCAGGATAACTCCCAGCTGAGTTCCTGTAATGTCTAAGTGGTGACTCGCTGAATGTGTCACACATGTACGGCCTTCCTTGAAATATTTGCACCATACAATTGTTACTGTGGCTAAAATTCACATCACCATACTGTGCTTGATGTCTGCTGTAAACGTCAATCACTTTTATGCCTCCATTCACCAGAAATCTCATCACAGGGAAACGCCCCTTGAGTAAACTTCTCAATGCTGTTGATAAACTGGATTCCACCAGCTTACAGAGAGTGATTCATTTAGTGATTCAACTGGGCTTGTTGTCATTGACTACTTTTAAAAAGTCTTTGGTAAACGTTATGATGATGAACTCTCCTGCTGTACCTGTACGTGTAATTCTTAATTACTGAAATCTGAGCTTTTTATTATAATTATTTGAAGTGTGATGTGGCAAACCTCTTCCCTCCTATTCTTATTATGTATTTGTAATTTCATTATGTCCATGTTTTGTATTTTTATCAATTTAGGATCGTCATTGCCACCATTGTGGACTGATCATCTCAAGCTGGTTAAATAAAGGTTCAAACAAAATGCATCACTCGTGTGTCATGTTTAGATAAAACGTCTGCATATTTAAAAGGTTGTCTTCTTGAAGCTCACTCGACTACTCAGTTGAAGATTTCCACATCTTGTTTGTTGTTACCTGTATGCATTAAATAACTGATTGTTTATGTACTTGTTTATCTTTGAATACATAGCTAGTAAGTCTCTTTTGTTTAGTTGACTTGAAACATTTGTATTCAAGAGAAGAAAAAAAAAAAAACTGACTAAACAGAGCAACTTGGAATCTTCAAAGATAAATGACGCAGATTAGCATTTTTTGCTCTTACCTCCACCTGGCCAGTCGAGGCTTCAAAAAAGTCAACCCGATCCTCTGCACCACCTTCACAGCCAGCTTCCTCAGCAAGGTCTGACTGCTCTCGGATATCTTCTTCTGGTCCAGGCATTGGATCACCATGGGGGCTGGGGAACACCACACCACATCACGTTAACCTCGATGCTCTTGAATTACAGCGTAAACGAGTTGAATGTTCATGTAGAGGCGATACGCACCATACTGCAGGAAGTCCTCTCGCTTGCCGTGCTTGAAGAGCTGAGCCTGGGGAACAATGAGAGGTTTCTCAGCATGCTCTAGTATCAGAACGTCCCTCATAACCAGAGAGCACACTGTACCTACTCGTCCACTTGGTTTAACTTTACACTTTTAGTTATAATTTATTATTTACTCATTTTCTATAAATCACTACAATGCACTATAATTACTTCTTATTCTAAGGATTTATTTTTCTACTTATCTATCTATCTCAGGACGCTTTACTGTTGGCATGAGACTGGACTGATGGTAGCGCTCACCTTTATACATTTTAAGAAGGGCAACAAAGAAGCCGCTTCTCTCCAGGATAAATCAGGGACAGACTGATATTCTGCAAAAGGTACAGGGATTAGATTGCTAAAGTCATTTTCTCTGATGAATCCTCTTTCCGCATTCATAAAAAAAAGCTTGTCCGGAGAAGAAAAGTTGATTGACACCATCAGTCATGTGTCGTTCCAACAGTAAAGCATCCTGAGACCATTCATGTGTGGGGTCGCTTTTCAGCCAAGGGAGTGGGCTCACTCACAAATTTTGTCTAAGAACACAGCAATGAATAAAAAATGTTACACAAACATCCCCCGAGAGCAACGTCTCCCAACACTGCAAGAACAGTCTGGTGACACACGATGCCTTTTCCAGCATTATGTAGCACATTGCCATAAGGCAAAAGTGATAACTAACTGGCTCGGGGAACAAAACATCCAAATTGTGGGTCTATGGCCAGGAAACTTCCCACATCTTAGTCCCATTGAGAACTTGTGGTCAGTCCTCAAGAGGCAGGTGGACAAACAAAACCCCACAAATTCTGACAAACTCCAAGCACTGATTATGCATGAATGGGCAGGATGTGACTCAAAAGTTGATTGACAGCACTCCAGGGAGAATTTCAGAGGTCTTGAAGCAGAAGGATCGACACTACACATCATAGTAACATCTGACAAAAAGATCGAAAAACACTGAAGCGGCAGAATTTGTGAAAAAAATCTTTTTTTTTTATTCTCAAAACTTTTGGTCACAGCTGTAACTATCTATATATCTACCTATCCATTTATATCTACACTATTTTAGATAATAATCAGTTATTGCTGCAAACCTGTAGTTGATTATTTTCCCATAACAGCATACCATTTTTTTTCTAAAAACCTAATCATCTCTCTCTCTCTCTCTCTCTCTCTCTCTCTCTCTAATCTTCTTTGTAAAGATGTTGTTATAAGAAAAAACTATTTGTTGAGGTAGCTGATAACTCGGGGTGTATCTGTGTCTAGATCTATACACCAGCTTACTGTAAACAGAAACCTTGAAGGAATGCGCGTCGAGTCCGCGCTTGCCGAAGCCATCGCCTGGTGACATTTAATGTCATGCAAAACTCTGATGGCGCTTTTGTTTCCGCTGGCATTCCTATCGCACAGAGCCAGTTTTGAAAGCCTCAGGCGTGAAAAGAAACACACGGAGGCAAACACGCGCAGCAACCGGCACCACACACACACACACACACACACACACACACACACTTTCTCTCTTTTAAAACAAACAGTTGTGTTGACGATCACTACCACATAAGCCGTGTTATTAAAACTAATAAACTCCAGATGAGACTCGTGTGTGTGTGTGTGTGTGTGTATGTGTGTGTAGGTATGTGTTTTCAGCCCGCAACAGGTGGAAAATAAAACATCTTGCCAAGTTATAACAACACCTCAGTTGACTCCTGAAAAGCACCTGTTCACCTGTACACACACACACACACACACACACACACACTCACACCAGCTTTCTCACCTGAACCTCTGCAGTTTGACGTCTGCCTCTAACAGCTTGTATTAAGGGTGTGGCGCTAAAACCAACACATTCATAACCTGCCCAGAAGAACCAGAAAATCCTACTGTCCAAACTACACAAGAGTCCGTCTGAGGTAACAATATAAAATTTTTTTTAATGAAAATCATACAAAAAATATATAATAATGGAAAACGACAAAAAAGGCTGCTTTCAGTAAACATCCAAAATCAGGCATGTCCTGTCTGATCTACACACCTGCATTCAGTTAATATCAGACATCAAACATAGTTTGTTCTGATCAATACAGACATCAAATATGTCCTGTCTGATCTTCACACCTGAAAATTTCAAACTAAATGAATGTACAGGTGTTTTACCAGAGACTGCAGGGCTCCGTCAAGCGCCACGGTATCCAACACACTCAGATCGCTGGACTGGGAGATGGTGCTGAGGGTCCAGTCCAGGAACTCCCCCAAGCGCTTCTGCTTCACGTCCGGCCGCGTCACAAATCTGCAGAGCAATTAAAAAAGACCAAAAAAATAAAAAAATACCATCACAGCTATAGATTAAACTATGCAAATGTATGACGTTTTCTTTATTACTAGTGCTTCTTATTACCACTTTTATCTAGTGATAAATAGCCTCAACAGATCATAAACATTTATCCTTCGCACAAACCACATTGTTTTTTTCCCCAAAAATGAAATGAAAGATCAGTGAAAAGTCTCTCCTTTTTAAGCTAAAGTACGAAATATCTTATTCAGAATCTAATAAAATACACATTTTCAACATTTCTGCCTTATAACTTTATATATACAAGGACAATAACACATTAAACATAATTATACTGAATCTAGTAAAACAAGCAGTACTCAAGAGCCATCTAGTGGTCATGAACATGAACTACATCATACAGCTGTATAAAAGTTTATAAATTCAGAGCTGAGGAGTGTTTGCAGTTACCAGGTATAACGAGATGTGTTTTTTTTTCCCCCCTCAACTTAATTTGTTGCACTATATTTTATTATTTTATTCTTGTGAATCAATGATATGATTAAAATTTTCAGTGACAAGAGCGTATGACTGCAAAATGCCTGTGCCTTCATCTTTTGATACCGGTCATCTTTTCTTTTTCTTTGATAAAATAACTAAAATAAAAGCATATATGCAGCAAAGTGCAAATATTATTTCTCAAAAACCTGATATTTTCTATTTTCTATAATAATAAAAAAAAGATTCTGGAGACCGTTTTGTCTACATATTTTCCCAGCATTTCAGTGCTGTTAAATGCTCCTTCCTGATTGGTCAGAAGATGTTGATTAATTTTCTAGAACAGCGACACAGTCAGTAGTGCAGCTGCACATCACTGGTTTATATTAATGCTCTCATTCTCACTTACTTTGACACGAGCACTGATGCGGCATCTCTGGATTTATCACTGACTTGAAGGTAGGACTGAAACACACACACAGACACAATTAGAGATGAGACAAAGCCACCATACTGTATGTATTGTACTTATATACTGTACCTATGGACTTTATATTCACAGTGCAACACACTGCAGATGAACGTTTGAGTAGTTACCTTGGCGATGGAGAGGATGCGATCCATGATGGGCTCTCTTTTCTGCTCTGGGTCAGAGGTCAGACAGCCGTCCAGGCGCGAGAGGTCAAATGGGATGAGGCACGTCATGGAGAGCCACAGGAGGAGCATGTAGCGGGTTTCCCATGTCTGTGCTCAGAGAGAGAGAGAGAGAGAGAGAGAGAGAGAGAGAGAGAGAGAGAGGACATAGAAGTGAATTATGAATTAATTTACCATTTGTTTTATATGCTGAATTCTGAAGTCAATGGTGAAATGATATAGAAAGTGAATCATAAAAGTGAAGTGAATCGGGAAGCAAATAGTGAAGCAAATGGTGAAAAGAATGGTGAAGAGAATTGTAAAGTGAAAAAGTGAATCATCAAGTGAATGGTGAAGAGAATGTTAGAACAATTGGTAAAGAAACGAGAATTTTGAAATGAATCTCAAAGTGAATCATAAACTGAATCATAAACTGAATGGTGAACAGAGTTGCAAAGTGAATCTGGAAGTGAATCCTAAAGTGAATCATAAAGTGAATAGTGAAGCGAACCTCAAAGTGAATTTTAAAGTGAATCTTAAAGTGAATGGTGAAGAGAATCATAAATTGAATCATAAAGTTAATGGTGAAGTGAATCTGGAAGTGGATCTTACAGTGAATCCTAAAGTGAATCAGAAAGTTAATGGTAAATTTAATCATAAAGTGAATCATAAAGTGAATCAAAGTGAATCTTGAAGTGAATTATAAAGTTAATAGTGAAGAGAACCTCAAAGTGAATTTTAAAGTGAATCTTAACGTGAATGGTGAAGAGAATCATAAATTGAATCAAAGTTAATGGTGAAGTGAATCTTAAAGTGAATCTTAAAGTGAATGCTGAAGAGAATCTTCAAGTGAATCTTAAAGTGAATCAGAAAGTTAATGGTGAAGTTAATGGTGAAGAGAATCTTAAAGTGAATTTTAAAGTAAACCTTAAGGTTAAAGTGAATGGAGAGTCATTTTGAATAATTTATAAACGAATCGCACCTCGGTGTCCTTCGGGTCCTGTCTGCACAGGAGGTCGAGCACCGGCTGCATGTCTGACACCTCATGTGGAAAAAGCTGCATGAAGATCTTGTAGCCGCGAACCTGCTCAAGTACAGGAAAGTTAGAGACACGTGAACAGAAAAGACACGTTAACCCTTTCATACACAGAGCATCCAGTTGTGGTACAATGCAATGAACAGACAAGACACAATAAACACGACACACAATTTAAGGCTGTCTCGTGAAAAGTACTGGCTGCACATCAACACAAAAACATCAGAGATATTATTATTATTATTATATTATTATTATTATTTCATTATCATTATATTGTTGAATCTGCTGCTCGCTAAATTGTTCTCAGTGCAGCCTGGTCTGTCCCAGACGTTTAGAAAGAATTTAAGAAAAAATATTTTGGAAAGCGCCTCGCCTTTGAGATGATGTAGAGGAATTTAAAGCTGACGTGGATGAGCAGCGGGGGAGACATTTTACTACGGACCAGGTCCAGCAGCATGTTCACCATCCACTCTGAAAATCAGAAATCTCAGGATTGAGAAAACCCTGACAGAGATGAGTTAAATGTTCTGAGAGAGGTGTGAGTGGAGAAAGAGAAAACATAAAGAGGAATTAAATGATGAGAGACAGAAGAGCGAGGAGAAAATGGAGAGAGAAAGAAAGAGAAGTGAGGAAAAAACAGAACAGAGAGAATGGAATGGGAAGAGACAGAAGAGAGAGGAGAGGGATTGGAGTGAGAGAGGAAAGAGAACAGAGGACAGAAATTAGGGAGACATGTGAGCGGAGAGAGAGAATATAAAGTGAAGAGGGAGGTTCTTACCTAGGTGAGGGTCCAGAAGATGCGGCTGCTCCTGATAGAGGTTCATTATAACTGTATCGGGACACAAAATCATCATGGTGAATAATGAGTAAACACACCAACCAAGCGTGCTTATTAACGCCAAAACCCCCTGGACCCGCAAGGACGAGCAGAGAAGGATTTCCTAGAGCTGATCTTACTGTATGTTCGCTTCCTGTCTGCATTATCGTTAAAGTAAAGCACTAGAAAAATAAAACACTTAAAGAGAAATCTCCCATCTTTATGATCTTGAATGATGTTTGGCTTTGTAATCAAACTACTTTGCTCTGATATACACTTTCCGAGAGAGCAGAAGCTTCAGAGTGATATGACAGAAACGCATTTTTATGGTGTTGCATTATCAAAAATAAAAATTCGATCTGCCTTTTACTCCAAACTCTGTGAGCAGTTAATCAATAAACTTAAAATCAGGAAATAAAATTAAATCTGGTTCATTTATAAAACCGTGACACTTAAACAGGATCGCAATCAGCACCTGGGTATCGTGATAATATCGTATCGGGAGGGAGGACACTGGTGATTCCCGTCCATATCATCCAGCTCTCCTGACTCAACACCTGCACAGTCTCGATAAACCAAACCGAGTCTCAACGACAAGTCGAGTCGAAAGCTTGTGTTTGAAACCTGCACTGAATCTCGGCCATGTCAGGATGTGGCACTGAAGATTAAAGCCTGTTGTATTACACAAACTGTTGCATCACTGTAGGTGCATGAAATATGGTTACAATAATAATGATGATCATTTACACGATCATGTCTCAAAAGTGGAGTTTTCCTTCAACTTGCTGTACAATGACATAAAGACAAGAGGGCGAGGTTTTAATAAGGCTGCCATGTTCCTTAGATTTTTTTAATGTTGTTGTTGTTTTACATGAATCCTCAGTGTTGCAGACTTGTGACAGGTGTCTGTGTCAGGGGGTGAGTGGGCGTGGCCAGACACACCTGAACACCTGAATTCATTGTAAATCCTCCCTAGAGATGCAGAGTTTAGGGTAAGGAGCAGGGGATGCGGCTAGCTGGAGGAGATGGATGACAGACTTACCCTTGAACCTCTGGATGGTGGCCTCCTGGGCTTTACAGTTCTCCTCCTGCAGCTCCACCAGGCTGGAGATCAGGGCTCGGACCTCGGCGCTCTCTGTAAACGCGGCCAGGAGATTGGAGTGGGACATGACATCGGATTCTCCTGCTGCATCATCTCCGTTCGCGTCCTCTGCATCCGGCAGCCGCATCGTGTCTCCAAACAGAGAAAGAGAGGGGAAGAGGGGAAGAGTCTCTATAACACTATAACTTCTACTAAAATGGTAAACAAGTTAATATTAATTGTTAAATAACACCTCCTCTCTCGCAACAACTCGCTCTGTTTTCCACAATGACGCAGCTAAATGACGTGGTACGGACACCCGCAGCGTTCAATTCGTCCCTACATAAAACGCGTTTTTTAAAAAAAAAAAAAAACATGCCTTATTTTTTTTCTTTCTTTTTAGCTTAATTCCTTTTCACTTTTCAGCTAGCATAATTTAGAGCTTAATTTTCCTCTTCTTGTAAAATATCTCACTAGAACAATTCATTTTTTCATTCAGTATACAAGGATAAACTATTAAAATCTAAAGTGCAAAAAACATATTTTAGACTCACATTTCCAGTCATGCCTCTAGAATTCCCCATACCACACTTATTAAAGCCGCATGAGGTTATCACTCACTCACTACAGTAACTCATTGATTGTCTATATCGCTTTATCCTGTACACAGCATGGCAGGGGCCTGGAGCCTTGGGGCCTATCCCAGGAGACTTGGGGCATGAGGCGGGTACACCCTGGACGGGGTGCCAATACACCACATCAGACCCGGACCCTGGAGGTGCAAGGCGACGGTGCTAACCACTAAGTCACTGTGCCGATTGCATGAGGTTATAATATTTATGGAAAATAAATGTATTTTATGTGGTACTTATGGAAGGAGCGCATCCACATCTCCGGGGATCTGACATGGACTGAGCATATCTGTGCTCAGACGAAAAGGGCAAAGCAGCGTCTGTACCACCTGAGGCAGTTGAGGAAGTTTGGGGTTTCCCC